>SJYT01041190.1:254576-347354 GCA_006410635.1 Cephalophus harveyi
TGGTCATGTATGGATGTGAGAGTTGGACTGTGAAGAAGGCTGAGCGCCGAAGAATTGATGCTTTTGAACTGTGGTGTTGGAGAAGACTCTTGAGAGTCCCTTGGACTGCAAGGAGATCCAACCAGTCCATTCTGAAGGAGATCAGTCCTGGGATTTCTTTGGAAGGAATGATGCTAAAGCTGAAACTCCAGTACTTTGGCCACCTCATGAGAGGAGTTGACTCATTGGAAAAGACTCTGATGCTGGGAGGGATTGGGGGTAGGAGGAGAAAGGGAAGACCGAGGATGAGATGGCTGGATGGCATCACTGACTCAATGGACGTGAGTCTGAGTGAACTCCGGGAGTTGGTGATGGACAGGGAGGCCTGGCGTGCTGCGATTCACGGGGTCACAAAGAGTTGGACACGACTGAGCAACTGAACTGAACGGAACTGAACTGAACATGTTTTAATTGTATCAATTTACTGGTGGGATAATTCACTATGAGAAATTTACCCTGAAGTCATACAAAAAACAGTAAGTATATGGAGATTCACTGCTGCTGCTGCTGCTGCTAAGTCACTTCAGTCGTGTCCGACTCTGTGCGTCCCCATTGACGGCAGCCCACCCGGCTCCCCGGTCCCTGGGATTCTCCAGACAAGAACACTGGAGTGGGCTGCCATTTCCTTCTCCAATGCACGAAAGTGAAAAGTGAAAGTGAAGTCGCTCAGTTGTGTCCGACCCTCAGCGACCCCATGGACTGCAGCCTTCCAGGCTCCTCCATCCATGGGATTTTCCAGGCAAGAGTACTGGAGTGGGGTGCCATTGCCTTCTCCGATGAAGATTCACAACAGCTTTCAAATACAAAGCAAAATGGGAAACAACTAAAAATGTTTAGTATCATGGGAACAGCTGAATAAATTGAGGCGTGGGCAGGACAGCAGAGGGCTGCTGGGAAGATAAGGACCCCAGGAGAGTGTGAGCTGGGAGGGCAAGTCCCTGGTCATGAACAAGAACTTAAATATTACTAAACAGGAAGGATGTATCCACGTCTCCACTCAGGCAGCAGCAGAAGGAGGTGCCGGGCACAGATACACTCTTTCTCCGGAGTCAAACTGTTCAAGAATGATTGTCCTGGGCTTCCCTGGTAGCCCAGTTGTTAAACAGTATGCCTGCCAGTGCAGGAGAGTTGGGTTTGACCTCTGATCCAGGAAGATGCCATGCACCTGAACAGCTGAGTCCACGAGCCACAGCTAGTGAAGCCCATGAACTTGGGAGCTGGTGCGCCACAACGCGAGAAGCCACCGCAGCCAGAAGCCCCTCACGCGGCAAGACCCACGACAGCCAAGAGTGAAACAAATCACTCTTTAAATTATATTTAAAAAGAGTGATTATCCCTGGAGTCAGAGGAGACTTCCTGGACTATTTTCCTTTGATCACATAATTATTTGGGCTTCCCTGGTGGCTCAGCTGGTAAAGAATCCACCTGCAATGTGGGAGACCCAGGTTCGATCCCTGGGTTGGGAAGATCCCCTGGAGAAGGGAAAGGCTACCCTCTCCAGTATTCTGGTCTGGAGAATTCCTTGGACTGTATAGTCCATGAGGTCGCAAAGAGGCAGACACAACGTAGATTTCTTTCTTTTACATTTAAAATGAATCAATTTAAAAAGACAAATCAAATCAAGTGAATAGCGGAGGAGGCAGGCGACTCACTGGTGGAGACAGCCTCACAGCAGGGTTTCCTGAGTGGCTCCACACGGGGCACCAGCGTCACCAGCAAGTGATGCCCTGTTCTGTCTTGGATGTTGACTAACAAAGATGTGCAACTTGAGAGCGGAGAGGTAAGTTTTATTTGGGGCACAATGAGGACTGTAGCCCGGGAGGCAGCATCTCTGATAGCTCTGAGAGCCTGCTCCAAAGCGGCAGTGGGGGAAAGCCAACATATAAGGTTTTGGTGACGAGGGAGTTCAGTACCATGAAGCCCTCATTCTACAGAAGGCTTTGTGTTGGTCGTGAGGATCTGATGTCACCATGAAGGGATTTAGTGCTTCTCTTGATATGAGGAGATGCAAGGGCTGAGATCACAAAATCTGTTCCTAAAACCATCCAACTATCTAAAGATCTGTCCCACCAGATTCCCTGAGCACAGAGCGCCTGACTCTGCCCTGAGTTCCTTCAAGGGTGTTGAAGGTCAACAGCTGGAGCAGCCTGGGGTTCGGTCTCCGCAGAGGCAGACGGCAAATGCCTTTGCTGTTCAGGCATTGGCGATGCTCTTGGTGAGTGCCAATTTGAAGTTAACACAGATCAGGATGGGCAGGCTGGCGTAGAGTGGCAGGTCTCTGCAGCAAAGGGTGGCCTGCTCCCCACCTGGTGGATCTCACACCCAGGGCTGCGTACCTAAGAGGCTGTGTCCCTTTCCCCTACAGAGCAAAGGCCCCAGGGACGGAAAGAGAGCCCGTGTCCTGTGTGTGTCCCCCGGGGGTGGGAGCAGGGGGTCATTAACAGGAAGGCGCTGTCCCTGCTCATCCTCTGTGAGTACAGAAGACAGGCCAGGTGACACTGATATTTAGCGATGCTGAACCACACAGCTGCCTCTGCAAGGCTCCGAGCTCCCTCTCGGTCACGCCTGCATGCATGCATGCTAAGTGGCTTCAGTCATGTCCAACTCTTGTGACCCCATGGACTGTAGCCCACCAGAATCCATGGGATTCTCCAGGCAAGAATACTGGAGTGGGTTGCCATGTCCTTCTCCAGCGGATCTTCCCAACCCAGGGATCGAACCTGCATCTCTTGCCTCTCCTGCTTGGGAAGCGGGCTCTATACCCCTAGCGCCACCTGGGAAGCCTAGCCTATACCTCAGGGGCCTGTAAATCTGATCTGACCTCTATGCTTCCTAGACGCAGAGCTGGCTGGTCTCCAGCACTGTAAAGGCTGTTTCTGTGAAGCACCAAATTGCTGTTTCCTCCGGGAAGACAGAGCAGACAGCCACCCAACGGGAGAATCGGGCGCTTCTGTTTCTCTGTATTAAAATTAACTTTAAATGACACGTTGATTCCAGTCCTACGAAATTTAGCAAATAGTGCATTGCATTTGAATACATTATAATAATCAAGCTCCCATGTTTGAATTAAAGCTTTTTATTGCATGATTTGACTGAATACTGTAAAAACCTCATTAATTTCTATGCCACTAATTTGTAATTTGTGATAAAGCATGAGCAAGGGTGGTGGAGGGAGAAGGGAGAAGAGCCCTGACTGAAGTTGTTCTTGTTTTTTTTTTTCCACTGCAAATCTTTTTCAAGAAAGTGCAAATCAGCACTGTAAACAAGGTTGCAGGGGGTCTGATTTGAAATACTTAAGAAAATAAACTTTTCAAATACCTTTTAGAAGCATCATTTACATGCATACAATTTATATGCTAATTACAAATCATTCCAGTCTATTCACTAAAGTAATTCCCTTGAGAACCTCAGCTGGGCTTTTTCTTTTTCTTTCTTTCCCTATTTTCTTTTTTTTTGGCCTGGGTTAAGTTTACTATTATGCTTGAAAGTTACAAAATGTGTGTCCCAACATGCTTTATAATTTAAATGGGCTTTGTGTCATTAATTTAAATTAGTAAAATTTCACTGCAGTTTCTGTTGCTTTTTTCTCTTGCATTCTAATTCGATTCCAAGATGTTCAGAAAGTGCTTCTCCCCAAAAGGAAATTCTCGATAGAAGTGGTGGCACTAACTTGGCCAAGCAGAGAGAGAAGGGGGAGGCCTGGGCTCCAGAAGCCTAGTCAGAGTGCTGCAACTGAAACTATTTAATAGATTCTACAAGAATGCTTTGCAGCTAAGAGCGGTGTGTGTGCACTCAGAGACGACTCATCACCTCCTATCACCCTAAAGATGTTCAGAAAGTGCTTCTCCCCAAAAGGAAATTCTCGATAGAAGTGGTGGCACTAACTTGGCCAAGCAGAGAGAGAGGGGGAGGCCTGGGCTCCAGAAGCCTAGTCGCAGTGCTGCAACTGAAACTATTTCATAGATTCTACAAGAATGCTTTGCAGCTAAGAGCGGTGTGTGTGCACTCAGAGACGACTCATCACCTCCTATCACCCCATCCCCTGGACTGCAGCCCGCCAGGCTGTGCTGTCCATGGGATTCTCCAGGCAAGAACACTGGAGTGGGTTGCCATGCCCTCCTCCAGGGGATCTTCCCGACTCAGGGATCGAACCCACGGCTCTCCCATCTCCTGCACTGGCAGGTTCTTCACCTAGTTACCTGGGAAGCCCCTCGCTGAGTGGGCCTGATAAGCTTGATAGATATTGGTGTATATTTTGTACAATGAATAAAGTTGTCATCCTGGTCCAAGTTTTACATTCCCCAGTCATTTACCGTCTGAAGTCATATCTGTATTCATATCAAGGATTTTGCCTCGCATCCAGAGTTATGATGGTCCCCAGGCCAGGAGTAAATGAAATCAAATAGGTAGGTCATAACTGCACAAGAAAATAGATTTTCTGAATAGCCGGATAGAGACAGAACAATAGGAAGGTGTGTCTGCCCTGCCTCTCAGCCGCCCCAGTACGGTGCGGGGGTGCGGGTGAGGGTGGGGGGGAAGGTGGGTCGTAAGGAGGAGGAGCAGTGGATGAGCTGGCTTTGCTGGGGAGACACAGGCCTGATGCAGCCTCAGCTGAGAAGCTTGTCTTTTCCCAATTTATTTAGTTTGCTAATTGGGTTACAAAATAAAATTAAGACTAACAACAAATACCCTCCTTCAAGCCATGTAAATTATGCATTGCGTTGCTCTGCATATAACTTTAGGTGGTAAGGCAATTAAGCCTAGGAATGCTCAGCAGAGGAAGGCTGTTGTTCACAGAATCTAGCAGATGCCTTGGAATTTCAGTCTTACGCAACGTAATTATTCTTATGTGAAATATAATTAATGAAGAAAACGCCTCAGATGTGTGGGCTAGGAAGGCAAATATAACCATCCTTTATTGTGCCTTCAAGGTTAGGATTATTATAGCACTTATAATTTTATTATAATTACCCATAATGAGACTCCACACATGTGATGCAGTCGACATGCTTTCGACAATAGAAGTTTTCAAGATGCCTCATTAAGTATTTTAGTATATATTTATGTGATTTTTCACTCCGCCTCCCAGTTTCGGTGGCAACACAGCCCATGTAAAAGCATATGTACAAACTTTAATAAAAAGCGCCATCATTAAAGATCATAAAATGATTACAATGAATAGATATTAAGATGTCACAGCTGCCTAAGCCACCCCTTTATGTACTCCCGTGCTGAATTGTTTTATGACCTAACATAAACCTATTAAACTACTGGTGATAAAGGATTGTAATTAGTGATAAAACCTTGTTGCTTAGTGAGCCAAGACAGTCATCCTTACTTTGAATTTTATTGAAAGTAATCAAGATGAACCTTCAGCAATGTCAAATAACAGTGGAGAGCAAGGTTGCGCTTTTCATCAGGGGCACCATCCATCAGCCTCTCTGGAGTTTCCCTTCTCGATTTATTTCGCTTGGTTTTTGTGTTGTTTTTATCTTGTTTGTAAACACCAGGTGCCGGAGGAAGCATTCCAAGGCGGAGAGGAGCTGGCAAGCGGACCGTCCTGCCCTCTGAACGGCGGGGTCCCGGGGTCCCGGCTCCAGGTGTCACTGCGGAGCGGGTCGGATGCAGCTCTGGTCCGGTTCTGTCCCCCGCAGCCGGGACCACTGCCGAGGGGAGACACCCAGCCCTGCAGGTGCTGCTCAAGAAAGAGGAAGCCGTGCAGAGAGCAGGGCGGAACCGAGACCTTTTTCGGCTATCACTCACAACAGCGTTTCTCCAGATCAGCCTCAGCCAAACGTGAGCTCACTTCCGCCCGCGCAAAGGCCTCGCTCTAGGCTCCACGCGTGCCCCGGACCTCTCCACCTGCGCGCCCGCCTCCCGGAACCCAGTCCTGATGCCCCCGCCTCCGGGAACCCAGTCCTGATGCCCCCGCCTCCGGGAACACAGCCCTGATGCCCGCGTGCGCAGGAGGCTGCCTCTCCATGTCCTCCGGGGGAGGGGACGCCCACAGCTCTCCAGATGCGACTTTCCCATCTGCCCTCCAAACTTCAGGACGGGGCCACGTGACCAGGGGGCGGGCGCCTGGAGGATGTCTTTGCAAAGCTTCAGGAAGGGGCAGGACAGAGCTCCCTGGGGACGCCCCTGGCCTTCAAAGGAAGGTGTATCTGAGAGGCCTGCCCTGAACCTTTAAAGTGACCTGGAGACCCAGACCTTCCCTGTGCACCTAAGCATGTATCTGAGCGAAGACCTCAGCGTGCATGTCCCCGCTGGGCCTGGCAGACTGCTGTGCTCAGGTAGACCAGTAGGCAGACTTCAGTCACCAGAAATCTACTCCTGGTCAGTGGACACTGTGCGTCCTGAGAGATAACAGAGCCTGGACTGAAAACCCCACCAAGAACACCCAGACCTGCTGGAGGACAGCAGGGCTGGTGAGGGGCCGGGGTTCTGCCTGAGCTCCAGCAGGATGCCGACCAGCACAGACCTCAGTCCTAACCTTTCCCTGGGGGCCTCAAGGGCCCCACACCCAGAGGTGGGGAGAGAGGGAGGCAGGCCTGAGGAGCAGGGCTAAAGCAGAGACCCCGTGTAACTGACCCGACGTGAGCTAGAAGAGTTGCTGAGTTATAAACAAGGAACCGATGGGGCACCAGGCAGATGGCAACATTGAAGGCCTCCTGATGCTTCTCTTTTTTTCTTTTTTTCCCCCTTCAAGCTACGTTTGATTGCCTTTCAAGAAATTTTACTAGAGGATAGTTGATTTTGGAGAAGGAAATGGCAATCCACTCCAGTATTCTGACCCGGAAAATCCCATGGGCGGAGGAGCCTGGTGGGCTGCACCCCATGGGGTTGCAGAGCTGGACACAACTGAGCGACTAACACACACATAGTTGATTTGCACCGTTGAGTTAATTTCGTGTGTACAGCTGAGTGGTTCAGTTATACTTATCAGTTCTTCAGTCACTCAGTCGTGTCCAACTCTTTGCGACCCCATAGACTGCAGCATGCCAGGCCTCCCTGTCCCTCACCATCTCCCAGAGTTTGCTCAAACTCTTGTCCACTGAGTCAGGGTGCCATCCAACCATCTCATCCTCTATCGTCCCCTTCTCCTGCCTTCCATCTTTCCCAGCATCAGGGTGTTTTCCAATGAGTCAGCTCTGCATATCAGATGGCCAAAGTGTTGGACCTTCAGCTTCAGCATCAGTCCTTCCAATGAATATTCAGGGTTGATTTCCTTTAGGATTAACTGGTTTGACCTTACATCATTACATATATTCATTCTTTTTCAGATCTTTTACCCATATAGATTTTCAAGACTGAGTATAGCTTCCTGTGATATAGTAGATCCTTGTTGATTACCTGTTTTATATATAGTAGTGTGTTTCTGTTAAACCCATTCATTTGTCCCTCCCTCCTTTCTCTTTTGGTTATCATAATTTTGTTTTCTAAGTCTGTGAGTCAGTTCGTAACTCCCTGCAATGCAAGAGACCCAGGTTTGATCCCTGGGTTGTGAAGATGCCCAGGGAGAATCCCGTGGAGAGAGGAGCCTGGCGGGCTACAGTCCATGGGGCGGCAGACGGTTGGACATGACTGAGTGGAAGCATGGACTCCTACACTGCAAGAAGATGCCGGTTTTTAAAGTCAGATTCCACATATGAAGGGTATCATGTGGCCAGAGTCTTCTACAGACTTGGGAAGGGCTGGGATTAGGGCTGGAGAGGCCCCTCCTTCTGAGCCTAATTGCATGTTATGAGTAGGATGCGCGCTTTCTCATTGGTGCTGTCTCAGAAAAACTCTAAAAGGAAACCAGAGCGCAGCCTCGCTCCCCTAAACGTCAGCCTGGTGGCAGAATCTCCCATCACTTGACATCTACGTGAAATCAGAGGACCTGAGGTTGATAGCTTTTGCCAGCAACTCAGAAAGACTGCACATGTGTTCTCTTTTTTATCTTAAATGTATCTGGAGTTGCAGGGCTAAATACGTAAGCTATAGCAGTTGGTCAGCTTTTAAGCTACTTGAAGAAAGGTGAGCATCTGCGTTGGCAACCCGAAATACCAGCCGTAAGCTGACAAGTAATTAAACCAGCATATCTGTAACAACTGTCAGCTCTTTCTGGCAACTTGGATGCAAACCAAAAGCAAGAAAACCAAGAGTGAGAAAAGGCAAGAGCATGAGAGAGCTTCGGCTGAAGAGGACCACTGCTGGGCTGTCCTCGGGGCAGGTTAGCAGACCTGCCTGGGCTTTTAAGAGGCTGCTGAGGGCAGCTCTGTGGGAAAGAATCCGCCTGCCAATGCAGGAGACCTGGGTTTGATCCCTGGGTTGGAAAGATCCCCTGGAGGAGGAAATGGCAACCCACTCCAGGATTCTTGCCTGGAGACTCCCGTGGACAGAGGAGCCTGGCGGGCTCCAGCACATGGGAGTCGAACACAGCGTAGCGACTGGGTCTGCCTGCGCGCAGTCTGGCTGGAAGGGTCAGGGCTCCCTTTACCAAGTATCAGCAGGAAGAAGAGCTTCAGATAGGGTGCCCGTCTGAGCTCTGCCGCCTCCCGGGATGGGCCCTGGTGGGGGCAGGCAGCACCCTCCCTGGGGCAGCTCCTGAGGTCTGATGCTTCACTATTCACAGTCTGGACAAAACCTCCACCCTCTGTCTCCCGCCCACTATCCCAGTCCAGACGGGGACACACAGTACGTACTCTGGCAAGATCTCTGTCCACGTGGGGATGCTCTGTGTCCACAGATACACGGGCCAGGCTTGGAGCTCTCAAGAGTCCTAAGTGACCGGGAAACAGTAAGTCCAGCGGTGAGCAGCCCACCTTTCCGGGCTGGAGGCTGCAGTTAACGGACTGCCCTGCCCATCCCCTCAGCTTGACCCCTTCTTTGTGTAGAACCTCATCCGCTTGATGCGTTTGAAAGTCATGCAGTGGGGACCCCAAGCCTGCCTTGAGACAGTTCCCTGCTCTCTAAGATGAGCTGGCAGCTCTGTGACTCTGCCATGGGCCCTGAGATGACGGGAGAACCAGGCCAGGTCAAGGGCCTGGCTTTCAGGGCACGAGGGCTCAGGCTCCATTCACAGACACACAGTGACATCCTTCATCACGACCAGCCTGACGGCGGACGCCACCGCACAGCGCTCTCAGCGTGAGAAGAGCAAGCACTGAGGAGCCTGTCAGACCTGAGGCATCCCAGGTTGCAGTGAGATGGGACGGTTCTCAGTGAAACTTTTAAACATTTAGGCTGATTTATTTACTCTCTCTCGACGCCACTGAAAGCCCCCAACGTGTGAAGGAAAGCACAGCATAGTTGTTAGGGATCTGACTGCAAAAAAGGACGGATGTTTTCCTTTTAAAACCTCCTCATACCTTCACAGTCTCCTATGTCCGAATGGACTCTTAAGATGTGTTAATTCCCAAGTAGTCAAACTAGGAATTACTTGCCCATCTTGGGAACACAGACCCCTGATCCGAGGCCTCAGCACACTCTCTGTCTCTGCTTCTCTTGATGAGAAGTGTGACAAGCAAACACTTAAACTGAAACGCAGACATAAACGAGGGTCTGGGGCTCCAGAGCAGACCCCCCTCCTGAGGATGCATCTTCCAGGATACGCTGGGAGATCGCACTCCGGCTATCCACGTTATCCGGCTCAGACTGCAGCTCTCCTGTTGGACGGTTTATCCCATTTCATCAAACAGACTGTCAGATGTGCCTGGGCATAGCAAGTCATTTGTGCTGGATTTATTTCAGTGGCCTCCCTCTCTCCTGATTTCAAGAGAGTAAGCCCTGGCCCTCCAGACGCTGTGAGAACCGCCAGATGCGGGCGAGATCGCATCCACACGGGAGAGAGGAATGACCAGCCCCGCTGCGCTGTCTTTTGAACAAGTCGATGCAGACAGAAGTAAATAACAGTTAATTACAAATTACATTCTGGTTGGGGCCCGAGCAGGCCTCTCGCCTTGAATAGCGATCGGGCCCTCGGGGTCTCACCTGACTGCGAGCCGGTGTGCTGAGACGCAGGCTGGGTGCCTACAAGTTTCAAAACAAGCTGCTAAACACAAAAGCTTATTGGATTACAGCGATTTAGGAAAAGCGTTCAGCTCTCTCGGTAACAGCAGAATGAGGGCAGAGGGGGCTGGCTTGAGGACCGAGAGGGTCGGGCAGGAAGTCGGCTCTTGTTTGCTGACTTTGGAGAACTTGTCCCAAGTCAGGGAGGCTGTGGGCTGCTGACCTCGGCTGGCTGACCCAGGGAGGCAGACTCTGTGACAAGACTTTAGACTCAAAATCAGAGGAAGGCACTCAGAGTCAAATAATGCATGCCTTAAGACTGTGGGCTTTTTTTAAATCAGGAAAGGATTTTTATGACCATCAGTAGACCTTCTGATTTCCTGGTGATAGGGTTTTTTGTTTAACAGTAAATTAGTTTACTACGTTTTTAAGTTCAATTTTAAGTTACTACGCTTGCAAAAATAAGACAATGTTGAAAATAATGAATGTCAGCGTTCATGCATTGAAAAGACCTTGGCTTTTGTAATTCACTAAAGCAATTTCTATTCATTTAGTTGAGCTAAATGCTTATTGTTAAAGACAAAAGCCCCAGCAGTCTGACACTGAGCTCATTATGTATGTTAGAAACACGGCAATCCAAGGCCACACCGCATGCAGCAAAGCTGGAGACTGGGGGAGGGAGGGTTGGGAAGGGAGGGAGAAAGCCGGGATCCAGGGATTAAAATGCAGAGCACACCATTCTCCTCAACAACTTCCCATTTAGGCCTGATTAAAACTTCAAAACAAAGCTGGTTGGAAGCATCAGTAGAAAGATTTCTGTTGTTGTCATTAAGGGATGGGGGTGATCATTAAACTCCAGAAAGTTTAATGGGGCCCCATCTCAGAGACCTCCAGCCGCGGGGACTCAAGTCCCAGCTGATCCTCAAAACTGCTGGAAATGGTAGAGGCCGTGTTGACAACCATTTGCAGAGTAGCCTTATGTAGACACAGTGAGTTCTAGAAGATAAATTCACCTCTTTTGTTTAAACAGCACTGACAACTCACAAGAACATAACTTCTTGCATTGCTGTCGGCCACCGTGGCTGGAGGGGACACTTCTGACGGCCCTCTGACCCGGCACCCAAGCCTCAGGTGAGCCTCCGGGCTCGGCCGGTGGAGCCCTGCTACTGCAAGGCAACAAAAGAGAGCCCGCCTCCCGTTAGGGGCAAGGCAGCCTCGCTGCACTTGGTGATCTTCTCGTGATTACCCTCCATGTCTGGGGAAAAACATGACCATTTCTCCCAGGAGCAGAAAGTTTCGAAGCTGAGACCAAGCATTTGCACGTGAACTTCCACAAGATAAAAGTGGAGTAGTTTCTGAGGAGATAAACTTTATTGTTTCAGCTCATTCAAACCAGCATGTGACGAAGCCCGTGAAGCCCGGGCAGGAGACCCTCCGGACGGTTTAAGATGCCACAAGAATCTCCAAGAGGTTGCCCTCCAGAGGTCTTCCTGTCAGCCTACAAAATTTGAAAGCCACTTTTTAGAAATGGCGAAACGTGTCATTAAAATAGGCAGAGAGCACAGTTTCAACCCAAAGAAGTGAAATGAGCCGGTGTGAGGGATCCGATGGGTCTGTGCCAGTGAGACATCTCAAATTCAGCTGCAAGAGCTCTCACCCCCAAATCAGGGAGGAAAGCAGCCGCCTCCTGCGCGTGGAGGGGAGCGGCTGTCTCATCGGTGGCCGAGGGCCGCTGGCGGTACCGACGGGGACACGGGCAATCCACCACGCCACCAGCGCCGCCAGGGACGCGAGCCCAGGGGCGGACGCTTGACCCCTGCGAGCCCCAGCGCCCGCAGCCTCCGCTCGCCGGCGCGGGTGAGGTCTCCGCAGCGTGACCGCAGATCCACGCGGGCCGGCAGCCCCACCAGGCCGCCGGGACGAGCGCGGGCGCGGCCTTTATCACGCGCCGTGTAGGGCCGTTTAAGGGGTCTCGGCCGAGGCCCGGCAGCCTGCCAGGCGGGAGGGCCGGCCAGCCGCCGCCGTCTCCCTCCCCGGGAATTCTCCAGGGCGATGGCTCTCAGAGGCCCAGAGTCAGCACTCATCCGCTGCAAATCCATCTGATACTATTGCAGTGTGTCTGCATGTTGACCAGCTCTGTAGATTTCTCTATTTTTAATCCATAGCGCACGAATAGCGAGACACCTGAGCTGGGAGATGCTTCTGGATACTATGCAGCATTTTATCGTGTCCTCTGCTGCGGCTGCTGCTGCTAAGTCACTTCAGGCGGGTCTGATTCTGTGGGACCCCAGGGACAGCAGCCCACCAGGCTCCTCTGTCCACAGGATTCTCTAGGCAAGAATCCTGGAGTGGGTTGCCATTTCCTTCTCCAATCATCTAGAAAGGCCTAAACCATAAAAAGACAGCGTTTTTTTAAGCACGTATGGCCCTTGGGGGTAGAGGCACATTGCAGCATTTGTCCAGCACCACCTTCTGTCCTGGCTCTTGAACTCCCAAGAGTGCAGGTGCCTGGCTGTGAGCACCGTGGACGCACACAGGTGCAGTGACCAGTCCCCGTGCATTACATAGGTGTTTACAGCGAAATAAATCTCCCTTCTAAATTTTTCTAGATCGTGTTTGTTTTTTTAATTATTATTTCTTTCTTCCATTTTTGTTAAATCACAGCAAGCTTTTCTTGGATAAAAAAAAAAAAATCTAGTTGACTAGTAATATAGTTCTTTCATGTATATGGAAGATCTTTTCACACCTTGATAAAATTAGCATCTATTTCAATACTAATGAATTTCCAGTGCCCGGTTAGGAATACCAAGAACTGGCTGCACGGTTGCCTGTCCTAGGAAACAGATCTGACTCTAGAGGCAAGTGAGGATTTTATTTCCAGAGAGTCCAATACACGGTCCCAAACAGCATGACCGTGGCAGGCAGATATAAGTCTTCATTGGGGAAAAGGTGTCCCAGATGGGAAACTCGGGGGAATGAAAATTCCAAGCAGTTTCAGGCTGGAGCTGGCTTCTGTGTGTCTTGGGCTCTCACTGGGGTTGGGGCAAATTTCCCCACTACCATTTTGTTCGGTGTGGGTCTGGATGGATGCCATCTGTGCTGAGATATCTCATGGTGTGCAAAGCTGAAATTGAGCTTAAAGCTGCACTGGATAAAGGAAATTTTAATATTCTACTTTCCCACAGTATTGGGAATGAGTTTGTCCTTCCAGATAAAGGTGTATCGATATATAGTAGCAACATTGGTCATGATCTAACATCTGGACATCTGCGTCTCAGCCTCGACAGGGGCCTCATGTGTCCTTCGGTCACCACGGAAGCCACCTACAGGGAGCCTTCCCAGCTGCAAATCGCCAGTTGCTTTCTACCTGCTCCTCTTTCCAGTGGCGGCTTCATACCACCCAAAGCAATGACCTGTTAACGCTTTTCTTATTTTTAAGTTTTGAAGTGTAATGAATTCCTAAATATTTGAAAATACAATTCCAAGTATTTAAAAGCCTACCACTGAAAGAAAAAAAAACTAGGCCAAACTTCACAAAAACTGAAAAAGTGGGTATTGACATTAAAGCATATTGTAATTATTTCCCACTTTTTAAATATAAACTAGCATCTGTTTTTTGCAATGTGCAGTTATATGCTCATGTATTACCTTAAAGTTTGCCTTGTACGTGCAGAGGCAAGGATTTATAAAAAAGAGAAAAGGGAGTGAAATGCTTCCAAAGTTTGAATAAATTATAAATGTATAAAATTATAATTATGAATAAACCATAAAAGTATTTCCAGCCATAGAAATACACCATGAGCCATGCGTGGTTTACCTACCCCTCAGGGCACCTTGCAAACATTATTTGCCTTAGGCAGCTTTCAGCCGGAAGGAGCGTCACAGGTTCAGGGGGGAGCTCAGGAGAGCATGCGAAGCGCTCAGGTTGTTTGCCCCAAAGCGGTGCTGAGCCACCGAGAAGCCAGGGCCCTTGGGTGGGAGGGGACAAGCGGACGAGACTGAGAACTGCTTCTCGGCAAACACATGGTGAAGCCATGTTGTCTTGGTTGGATGATCGCGATGCTTGTTGAAACACAGGAACAGCTTAGTCACAGGGAGACCACGGAAGACAGGAGTATTCTGAAAACCCAGTGCTTGCCGGAACAGAAGAGCCAGGGCAGAAGATGGTGGCGGGCAAACGCTGCCACGTGTCTCGACCCCCAAAAGCAAGGACAGTAACGAGGCCAGCAGGGCCCTTTCTCAACCCCTGACTTTTAACCTCTGCTCCCCTCATACCCTGTGTTAACCGAGGCCTTTATTTAGGAAAAAAGGAACTGGGAGCTCTCCTAACAGTAGAAGGAAAGAAGCATGGCAAGCCTGACCCCGCAGCTGCCTGGGTTCCCTGGGAGCTGAGGGGTCCCCCTCCCAACAGGACCCCTGTGTTTGCTGACGGCTGGGACAGCCTTCCAGGAGGGGGGCTTCACCATGGGACACATGTGTCCAACTATGACAAGCGGAAGGAGCAGACAAGAGCGCTGCCTTTCAAAATGCTAGGAACTCACTGCAACGGTGGCGCCACAGTAAAGGGGAGACCATCCCCACGGGGTCCCGGTGTAGGCACAGGGTGAGCGCCATGGAGCTGCGTCCGCTCTCGAGTGAGCCTAGCCCAGGACTGCTCGGGCTCCTGCGGAAGAGTCTACGTGATTCTCCTTAGCGCTGTAAACAAAACTGAGACATTATCCTGGGTGGGCTTGATAACCGATATAGCTTTAAGCGAACCCGGGTCATAGCCGAGAGTGACTCTGTCTCATTGAAAACACGTTTCTGTTCTACACATTATGACTCTGTGCCATGAGGCCAGAATATTCAAATGCAAGATCAAACTGGTTTTTAAACAAATGAACCATTTCAGAGCACATATTTCCCCAAAGCGCAGGATGCGGGAGGGCAGGGCAGCCAAGGTGAGTGCCTGGGGTGCCCAGCAGCTGGTACAGGACTCAGGACCCTAGTGGGAGTCTTAAGACTCCACCCCAAAGTCCCATCACCACCTCTGGGGCCGATCTGCCACACAGACGTCTGTTTTTATGTGACCGCACCGCTGGCTGTCAGCTCAGGATGTGAACGCACTGCTCGCCCGACTGGGTGCCCACGGGCACCTTCCATCCCGCATCTCCTTCCTCTCTCGTCCTTACTCACAAGCTGTCCGCTGAGCCCCACTTTGCCTCCAGGCGGGCTGCAGACCCTCAACCACGTTACGGGAAATGGATGGTGTCGGTCCTTTTTCAGGACAAAAGATCAGAGCAAAAACAAAGAAATCCAAGCCAGGAGCTGCAGGAAGAGAAAGCCTCTAATCTGGTTTGCTAAGCCCTGTCTCTGTTTTGAAAATCAGGTTTCACATTCAAAATGGGTGTGTGCTCACTTCAAAGATCCAGACTCCTCCCAAACTGCGTGAGTAAAAGCCCACGTGCCACAGCTACGGGGCCTGCACTCTAGAGCCGGCTCCTCAACAAGAAAAGTCACCGAAATGGGTGCCGAGACGAAGAGCCGCCCTCACTCTCTGCGACTGGAGAAGGCCTGCGCGTGGCAACGAAGACCCAGTGCAGCCAAAAGTAAATAATAAAAACGAAAACCTCTTGACCTTGGGCCAGTGCAACTGGTACTGGAGAGAGTCCCGGATTTGCGACCAAAACTGGCTACGGTATCCAGGGTTTAGCCTCATGCCTGCCTTTCCCTCAAACTTGGGCTTCTCAAAGTTTTCTTTAAAAATGATCGCAGCCCACTCAAGAGAGCAGAGAGCAGGTCTGGGAAGTCAAGAGCAGACACTGCATTCCACGGGTCATGAGGCTTTGCCCCAGGGGGTAAGTGTCTCACACGGGTGTTTTAGGGGATCGTAGAGTCCTGGCTACAAGGACGCTTGGGCTCTGGTTCTTGTGGGTCACTTAGCACCAGACACTAATGATGTCCAACTGTCTGTAACTGTTCTAGGGTGTCTGCACGGGCCAAAAACAAGTTGGTAACTTTGTCTATAAAAGGTCAGAAGGTAAATCCTTCCAGTTTGGGGGTCACATACAGTCCCTGAAGCCAGGACTCAGGTCTGCCTGGTGCGGGAGCATTGCTGGGCGGTGAGCACCATGGGCTTCATCTGCAGAAACAGCCGAGGCTGCACCCAGCCCTCAGGCCATTGTCCATGACCCCTGGGCCTGCACTGAACCCCCACCTCCAGGGCCGCCCCAGAAACGCCTCTCCTCACAGCCAAGTCCAGCATTTCACTCCAGCCTCCCCTTTCAGACCTCTTTATCTTCATCTCTCCCCCAGTCTGTTGGGGAACAGACTTTACTTGCTTCAGCAATAATCAGTCATAAGATTAGCATCTATTTTGTTAGTTTTAACCCAGAAGGCTTCCCTGGTGGTTGAGAGTAAAGCATCTGCCTGCAATGCAGGAGACCCAGGTTCAATCCCTGGACTGGGAAGATCCCCTGGAGAAGGAAATGGCAATCCACTCCAGTATTCTTGCCTGGAGAATCCCATAGACTGGGGAGCCTAGTAGGCTACAGCCCACGGGGTCGCAAAGAGTTGGACATGACTGAGTGACTTCACTTTTAACCCAGAAGATGTAGTGGAACAGCTTTGTCCTGCTTCCTGGAGACACTGCTTTATTGGGGTTCTCTCTTGAGATGCTTCTAATTGAAGGAAGGAAGGTAGGATGTCTACCTGCACATGAAGAGTCAGGTGAGGGTGTGTGCAAGTGAGAGGAACCGATAGACCGGCTCAGGTGAGGAACCGAGACACAGAGAGTCAAGGGTTAGTGAGACCAAGAGCTTTAATAATGATGATAAAGTTAGAAATACATATATATGGAAACACCCTAAATATCCATGGACAGGTAAAAGGATAAAGATGTGGTATCCATGGCCTTGGGGACAACAGGTCGCATCACCAGCCTGCAGTGACATTTCAGAGCATCTGTGCCAACAGCGGAAAGGCGAGCATGGGTGGGAGTCCTCCTTCTGCACCCGGTCTGTGGATCAGGGCCCTGGGGATTCTTATATATCAGTTGTACCTGACTTCACTCACTCACTCCTCTCCCGAAAACCGTGTCCCTAAACTTCCTGCAGCATAAGGTGGGGAGGCAAATGCTGCGGCATGTTCTGAGCATCATTGTCCTCAGGAGCCTTGAGGGGCCTCACACACCCTCAGCGCCTGTGAGGCGCGTGACCTCAGTGCCCTGTCCACCTGCCCAGGCCCACCTCTGCCTCGGAGGCAGCGACCCGATGGCCCAGGCGGCAGGGAGCCCGGGAGGGGCCAAGGGCTGCTCTGTGCCTGTGTGATCCACCCCGAGGGGCAGCGGCAGTGCCGCTCACACCCCAGCCAAGCCTGTGAAGCGGAGAAGCCTGGATGCTAAAGGCTTGTCAACTACAGACTGGCACACGGGCACCTGCCATCCACCTCAACCAGGAATAAATCGCAGCCGCTGCAGCCGCTGGCCTTCGACGCCCCTGAAGGAGTTCAGAGTGGAGAGCAGACAGGAGGCACCCTGCTCCAGGGGAAGATCGGCAGGACGCGTCTTCAGATCGTTTCACAGTTTCAGGAGCCGATTTTATGAGCCCGATTCTTATATCTCCCCATATCTAGAAAAGCACTAACATCCCTCATGGTGACGACTGTTGTGACTAGCAGAAATCTTCGTGAGACTGGCAGAAATCTCGGCAAAAATAAATAAATAAATAAATAAAGTGCTTGATTGCACTTTGATTGTATTCCTCCCTAGCCAAAATCACACATATCCTGACCTTCCCCCTGTGATCTCTTTGGAGCAGCCTCTCAGCGCTATCTGAGATGCCGTCTCCTGAGCTGCAGTTCTCATTGTGCCCCACATAAAACAGTGGAGACAGTGGCAGACTTTTATTTTTGAGGGCTCCAAGATCACTGCAGATGGTGACTGCAGCCACGAAATTAAAAGACGTTTACTCCTTGGAAGAAAAGTTATGACTAACCTAGATAGCATATTCAAAAGCAGAGACATTACTTTGCCGACTAAGGTCCGTCTAGTCAAGGCTATGGTTTTTCCAGTAGTCATGTATGGATGTGACAGTTGGACTGTGAAGAAGGCTGAGCGCCGAAGAATTGATGCTTTTGAACTGTGGTGTTGGAGAAGACTCTTGAGAGTCCCTTGGACTGCAAGGAGATCCAACCACTCCATTCTGAAGGAGATCAGCCCTGGGATTGCTTTGGAAGGAATGATGCTAAAGCTGAAACTCCAATACTTTGGCCACCTCATGCGAAAGGTGACTCATTGGAAAAGACTCTGATGCTGGGAGAGACTGGGAGCAGGAGGAGAAGGGGACGACCGAGGATGAGATGGCTGGATGGCATCACTGACTCGATGAATGAGAGTCTGAGTGAACTCCGGGAGTTGGTGATGGACAGGGAGGCTTGGCGTTCTGCGATTCATGGAGTCGCAAAGAGTTGGACATGACTGAGCGACTGAACTGAACTGAACTGAAAACTAATCTCACAACTCTCCTGTTCTGCATTTATTTCTAGGGTGACAGGCTGAAGATTCTCTGCTGCGTGCAGGGCCCATGAACACCATCTCCAACCTGCCTAGCTTGGCAGCTCCCCTGGGCTCCCAGGGTTTCCCTGGTGGCACAGTGGTAAAGAACCCGCCTGCCAATGCAGGAGACTTGGGTTCAGTCCCTGGGTGGGGAAGATCCCCTGAAGGAAGGCACAGCAGCCCGGGCCAGTGTTCTTGCCTGGAGAATCCCATGGACAGAGGAGCCTGGCGGGCTGCCGTCCACGGGGTCACAAAGCGTCAGACATGCCTGAGCATGCACTCACAGCTGGGCCCCCAGCTGAATCTGAGAAGAGGGGACCTACCTTCGATTCAGAAGTAGGGAGTGGGGAGGGGATGTAGGCAGCTGCAAATTAAAACCACAACAAAATGCACTGGGAACTGCACACTTATCATCGTCTCTTGAGGCCAGGAGATCCCAGTCCTGATAACTCACTTCAGCCTGAATACGGAGGTGAACTGGAGTACCAAAGACTCGACAGTGGTGAGACCTGCCAACCACATGGTCTCACGACAGGAGAGGCCACGCGTGAATCAGTCATGCAGGCGTTCCGGGCAGTGGGTCTTAGACCTGTCTGCTGTCTGAACGATTGTGAGCTGTGCACACGTGTTCCGCACAGTGAGCTCAGCTGCAGGAGGCACTCGGTTCTAACACATCACTGACCACGAGACCCGAGGAGAGTTCTCAGGACCACCAGAGTCCCCGCTGAAGGTCGCTGTAAGTGGTTACGACCCTACAGTACTCAGGGCATTTCTGTTATGGTTGTTTCAAGAGCTGTTTCCGTATCAAGGTGAAGCACCCAGTTGTTTAAAAGAAGAGCTGATTCATCTTCCAAACATAGCTCTTCCTGGGGGCACATTTAGATGATAGAATGAATCAATGACAGGGCTGCTAGTAAACTGCCTGGGAGGGTTCAAAACAGATTCGAGATAAAGGAGAGAGAGATTAAGTCAAGACAGCACCTAATGCTTTTTTTGCCAAACACTCTAGACAGCCCCCCAGAAGATGCTCATCTGATGACCAGCCTCTTCATTCCCGGGGTTGGGTGCCCATCTTTCGTCATCTCTGTGGCCCCCTATCACACCTTCAGGAAACACGAGCCGAAAAAGCAGATAATCAATAATGAGATCAGGAGATGGTATCCGAGGAGAATGGGGCGGGGGCGCGCCTGCTTGGTTTGTGGAGGGCTGTTTCTCCCGGGCTGCTCACACGCGGGCGGATGAGTGTGAGCTGATAAAGTGCCAGGAGGGGGGCGCTGGGAGAGGCCCAGGAGCCCGCCTCGCCCCCGCCGGTCTCACGGGCACGGAAGTCCCTCTCGGGTGGCCTTCTGAGCGACACGCGGTGCGGAGTCCCGGGCACAGTGGCAAGTCGGGGTGCTCACGGCCGGAGAGCGGGGGAGCTGTGGGCCGCGCCTCCCTGCGACAGACGCGCAGCGGGCACCCCCTGCCCCGGACGACGAGGGCCGCGTCCACACGGGCTCTACACCAGGGGGGGAGCACGCACGGGTCCCCCCAGACACAGCCACGCTCGCCTCCGCCATCGCAGACACTTCGGGAGGGCAGGGGGCCCCAGCCTCCTCCAAGGGGCACTAGGAACACACTCTTCCCTTGCGCGCTAACCAGCGTGCCCATTCCCTGGCGGCTCAGACGCAAAGCGTCTGCCGCATTGCAGCGGGAGACCCGGGTTCAATCCCTGGGCCGGGAAGATCCCCTGGAGAAGGCCATGGCAACCCACGCCAGCACTCTTGCCTGGAAAGCCCCCGTGGACGCAGCAGCCTGGTGGGCCACAGTCCACGGGGTGGCAAGGAGTCGGGCACGACTGAGCGACTTCACTTCTTCAAGCACACGCAGCCTCTTCCACGGGGCCTCAGGGACCCACCCCCTGGGGTGCGGCATGAGCTGGGCCTGAGACGGGAGGCTGCCCGCGTCTCCTGCACGGGATGCTGGGCACCGCGAGGGGCGCCCGTACCCGCACACGGCGGCAGCCGCACACACCAGCCGTGGCACCGAGGGCCACGTGGCGCCCCGGTGACGTCACACGCTCAGGGCCACACCCCCCCGCGCAGCACCGCCCTCTTCCGGGGGCACGCGCCCCTCCCCTCTAGGACCGGGCGCCCACCGCTCCTGGGTGCGATGACTGCCCCCAGCCGCCCCCGCGCCCGGCTCTCTGTTCAAGCGGGTGCACCCAGCACGGCCTTTCTGAGGAGTCCAGCCAAGGAGATTTCAACGCACCACCTCCATCTTTTGTCTGAAATAATGTTGTACTTTGCAAATCAACTCTACTTCAGTGCAATTTTTAAAAATTAAATTAAAAATTAAAATAACATTGGAGGTGAAGTTATTCCCACCTGACTCAGAGGCAAAGAATCCGCCTGCAACTCAAGAGATGTGAGCTCAGTCCCTAGGTTGGGAAGATCCCCTGGAGGAGGAAATGACAACCCACTCCAGTATTCTTGCCTGGAAAATCCCATGGGCAGAGGCGCCTGGAGGGCTACAGTCCATGGGGTCACAAGCAGTCGGACACGACTTAGCAACTAAACCACTACCACCAAAGTGAGTAAAGAACAGAGATGCTACTTCTGTGTGTATTTTAATAGGCTCTGGAGAGCAGTGAATAAGCCTGTCACGATCACATGCCTGCCTAGCCGCTCAGTCGTGTCTGACGCTTTGTGCCTCCATGGGCTGTACCCCGCCAGTCTCCTCTGTCCACGGGATTCTGCAGGCAAGAAAGCTGGAGTGAACTGCTGTGCCCTCCTCCAGGGGATCTACCCACCCAGGGATCCAACCCGGGTCTCCTGCTTTGCAGGCAGGTTCTTTACAGATTCTTTACTGTTGAGCCACCAGAGAAGCCCACCACAGTTAACCTCACAATTGGCACTGTGGCTTACCTGAGACAGTCACCGAGCCCACACAGAACAGGTGCTCAGAGAGGATCAAGACACTACAAACACACTTTATCTGGTGAAAAATAATATTGTACCCAATGAGTATTCCACATTATTTGAAATTAACACTTTTAACAAGTGATAAGGGGTCCTCTAAATCTGCCATTGAGGACTAACCCCCTGTGCTGTGTAAATAAACTGACATTTAGAGGGTGATATTTTCTTTTGTAAACCATGATTTCTGAATTTGAAGATTTAATTCCTCAAATAAGTACATGTGTCAGTTCAGTTCAGGTCAGTCGCTCAGTCGTGTCCGACTCTTTGCGACCCCATGAATCGCAGCACGCCAGGCTTCCCTGTCCATCACCATCTCCCGGAGTTCACTCAGACTCACATCCATCGAACCGTGGCGAGTGAGGTGGGGAGTGTTGGGGTGGGGGGGCAGGCTTTCATCCCTGGGGGAAAACTGAGAAGATGGGTGTGGAGACAAAGCCTCTTAGGTGAGGAGCGGTTGAAGTAGAATAAAACAGGCCATTTTCATGTTTGCAGAGCATACAAGGTAGAAACCAGCTGATAGGAGCAGAAGTTGAACATCACTTTAAAAGGCGGTGATTGACCCACCGAGAAAGTACACAGTAAAATGCGCTGCCAGCGCTGATTAGCCCTGTCTCCCTCCGGCAAATACCTGGCTCTGGAGCGTGTGCGCCGGAACATTTTGTTTTATTACCTTGTGAGATAAGTGGGGAAAAAAGCCTTACGTACCTGGGGAATTCAAATATTCAGCTCTGTCACATCAGGGCCTGCGCTCAATTTCACGCCGGGCGCATAATTATAACAGTGTTTAAAGGGAGCCCAGAAGAAAGATGGGTTCAAGTGCAAATTAATTTCAGATTATCACAACAAAGGCAATCAGAGCTCAACAAGCTCGCCAGCAAAACACTGAAAGGTCCCCAGGCCCCTCCCCGCCCCGACTTACAACAAAGACCCTTCAGCTCGAATTAAGCTAATGATCTCAGGCGGGCCTCGGCCTACCTTTTTTGGTGTTTTGTGTGTGTGTGTGTGTGTGTTTTGCCTGTTTGCACAGTTGAATGTGGCCAACGTGCAAAGGAGCCGGAGAGGAGGGGGCTGGGGGCCCCGGGGGAGGGGCGCGCGGGCGGGGAGCCCGGAAAGGTCAGGGCTCCGCATCCATCAAGCGACAGACAAACCGTCCGCGGCCTGACGGGCCTGCGCAGCGTCAAGCCGTCTTCCTGCGCGGAGAGGAGGGGAGGCTCCCGAGGCGCTCAAAGAGGCCTGGGGGAGTGCCTGCGCCTGCCCCGAGCTCGGAGGCGCGCGGCTGGGCTCCCCGACCGGCCCCCAGCCGTGCAGAAACCCGGCCTCCCGGGCCCTCCGCGGGGGCCCGCGGGAAGCGCACTGGGGCGCCGGCGCGCAGGTCAGGCCTCATTGCCCCCTCATCACCTCCGCCGGAGTCGGGGAGCCCCCCGCGCCTGGGGAGCCGCCGTCTGGTTACTGCACAGCCGACCGTGGCGCGCGCGCCGCCTCGCCAGCCCAGCCGCGAGCCCCTGGTCAAGGCTTCAGGGCAAAGGGCTGTGGCCGTCAGGACCCCCGGCCGGGGCGGAGAGAGGCCCCTCGCCACTTCAGAGCTGGCCCCTCACTGCGGCTGAGCGGCCTTCCCGTTTTTGTTTTTGTTTTTTTTTATATCCCACTCCACCCCCGAAGGCAGGTGCGTTTGCTCCAGACACAAATGCAGGCCTGGAGAAGGGCAGGTCCAGAGCCAGGCCAGCGGGCTTCGCCTGGAGGGGGAGGCCCCGCGCTCCCAGCCCCCAGCCCCGACCCTGCGTTCTGAACTGGCTGCTAGTCACGGGAGCCTGGGCTCAGCGCCCCCTCCCCGCCCCCAGACTCCTTCCTGACTGCGTGCCCCGGCCCCCCTTCCTCCTCCTCCAAGCAGCGCGGGCAGAGAGGAGGGGGCAGGTCGCCCCTCTGTGGACACCAGGGCTCCCCGGGGTGTGTTTAGGTTGCACCCGGGTCAGAAGATGGGGCTCCAGCTTCTAGCACAGACCCTGGGGCTCAGGGCCTGAGACCTGCGCAGAGTCATCCCTCGATGGGCAGCCTCCTCCTGGCCCTGGTGGGGCGAGTCAGGGACATTTCTCGGGGAACTGCTGCAGGACCCGCCCCTCCAGGCCCCGGGCCCACTCCCGTCAGCCTCCTCCCGGCTCTGCTGGAACCCGGCCTCCAGCCTCCTTCCCACGTCCTCCTTCAGAGCTAACGGTTTGGCAACAAATGAGGAGAGTGCGTTGCCGCTCCTTTGCAGTCTCAGCACTCCCAGAAACTGGTCAGGAGTGGCTCAGTCGTGAATCAAGGAAATCAGGAGGTGTGGTTTTCCCAGATCACACCCACCTTCCCTGGACCCCCCAGGCCGTCCTTACTCCAGTTGCCTCAGAGCCAAACACTCCTTTCCCGTCAGTCTTCCTGAACTTCCCCATCCTTCTCCTTCCTGGGGTGGGTGGAGTGGGGGGGGGGGGAAGCTTATCCACACCCTGCCCTCCCCAGGAGGCCCAGGAGGAGGCCAGCATTGCCTGGGAGACAGCATGGAATTCAACCAAAGACCCTGTGGGGTGGCTGGGGACCAGGAGGGGCTTCAGGGTGGTCGAGGCGCTGGATTTGGGGTTGAGGCTGCAGATCCTTCTCCTCCCGGGGGGGGGGGGGGGGGGGGGGGGGGGAAGCTTATCCACACCCTGCCCTCCCCAGGAGGCCCAGGAGGAGGCCAGCATTGCCTGGGAGACAGCATGGAATTCAACCAAAGACCCTGTGGGGTGGCTGGGGACCAGGAGGGGCTTCAGGGTGGTCGAGGCGCTGGATTTGGGGTTGAGGCTGCAGGCTCCCGGTGGCTCTCGGTCCATGGGCAGGCACACGGGCCGCCTGAACCCTGCACAGGAAGGGCTCACCTCTCCTTGCGAGTGTTTTCTAGCTGGAGGTCAACAGCAAACAGTGAGGGTGACCTCGTGAGCATCCCTGGTGCCTTTCCCCTTGTTCCCTGCAGAGGCCTGGTTTGGGAGGTCTCAGGGGGTCTGGGCACCAGTGGCAGGGCCGGGGACCTGCTGGATGTGAGATGCTTTCTCCAGGAAAAGGAGCAGAAGGTGTGAGTGGAAAGCCTGGAGGCTGCTCCCAGTCCCGGGTCCAGTTTCACACTGGAGGCCCCTATGCCTCACCTGGGAAGGCTTGGCTGGTCCCAGGAAGGGTCCCTGCTCACCCCCACCAGGCAGGGCCCGCACTACGTGGACTCATCTCATGGTGGGGTGTGGCAGGTGGTGGGCACTGCCCAGGTACTCACCACACAGTCCCCAGCAACCCATCCCTCCACCCTTCAAACTCCACTCTTCTCACAGAGCTGGTGGCCAAAGCCTTGTCCAGGAAGTGAGTCCAAAATGTGCCTTCCCCCGAACAGAAAATGTCATTTCAAAATTATACGCTTAGGACAAAAAGCTTATTCGCATATGAGGACGCCTTCTGTTAGGTAGCTAGAATAGGAAAAAGGACCCAAGATAGCAGTGACTAAAAGACAAAGAATGGGAAAAGCCCAGGAAAACAGACCAACGGAAAATCTGAGGACCGGAGTGAGAACCTCCGGTGAAGCAAACAGCCCTCCTGGCTAGCCCAGTTTACGTAGAGAAGGCTCACGGAGAGGAGAAAAAAACATAAAAAGAGGAGCCAAAATTGAGCCATGCTCCTCTTCTTTCCGGCCAGCCTGCCCTCACGCCTCGAGGATGCATTTTCCTTTGCTTGCTTAATAAAACTGAGCTGTAACCTAGCTGGAACACTGGCTCGCCACTTCAAATTTTTGCTGTGGCAAGACAGAACCAAGGAAATCATACACTCCCCCGACACTTCTCAGTGGTGCTGTGTGGCCGAATCCATCACTTAAGGTCCCAGATCGTAAGGGACCGGGGAGGGAGCACGAAGCCCAGGTGCCCTTCACGGCACCCTCTCTTGTCCCCTCACACCTGGATCCCCTCAATCAGAAGCAGCCCCCCAGGGAGCCGGGTCTGGGCTCCTGGGTTCCGCAGCCCCTCCTCTGTCTGGATTCCTCAGGTTCTGGGCTCAGAGTTTTAAGGGAGACCCTGGAGGCCCTGCAAGCTCCCGCTGACCTCCTGAATCTTCAGGAGCAGAGGAAAGTGGAAGCCAGGCCAGCATGGACGGCTCAGGTGATAGGGAAGCAAGAGGTCTACTGGGAGGTCAGGGGCCAGCACAGGACATGCATCAGCTTGGGGGCCTGAGGATGGACTCAGCCTCTCTGCATCCAGAGGACGTGAGCTCAGAGTCCTCTTCTGGTAGAATAAAGATCAACAGTCACCGCAGTTAACATGATCTTAACAAGATTATTTGGGACAGAACAATCATTTGCACACGTTAATGCTGGGGTTGTCTCAGTTGCAGCTGTGAAGAAATGGGGGGTGTGGGAGGGCCTCATTAGCTCAACATGGGGTAAAAATACTCAAAAATACTCAATCAGACGTCCTCGAGGAATCGAGGCCCAGGATGAGGGAGGAGCCGGTGACAGCCATTCACCCCCATCTGACACACACTTATCAAGTGTCACGGTGGGAGGCCTGCAGAGCGTGGGGGGGGCAGGGGGGGGACGAAGGGTGGTGCCCTTGCTGTGCGGACTCTTGGCTTCTAGAAGCTCTGAGCCCCAGCTGTGCACTCTGGTTAAGGGTCTTGTATTCTGTCCCAGGTCAGACTTTTATAAAAGTTGATGATATTTGTGTTAGTTGCTCAGTTGCATCCGAATCTTTGTGACTCCATAGACTGTAGCCCAACAGGCTCCTCCGTCCATCAGATTCTCCAGGCAAGAATGGGTTGGAGTGGGTTGCCATTCCCTTCTCCTTGATGATATTTACCCCTGCCTCCAAAAAATAGTTCAAAGGGAGGCGTGAGATGACACCCCTGGGTCCTCGCTGGCATCCGAGGGGACATACAAAACCCCGGGGCCCCGCACGGGCCCTGTGTCCTGCCTGTCACCCCTGCTCCTCACTGGGACCCTGCCACCTTCCTGTCTCCTGGATGTTCTCACTCAAGACTATCTACTACCAGAAGCCGTGCCTCCCAAAATTTATTCTCAAATGAATGAGAGGAAACTCAGCTGCATTCAGTTCAGTTCAGTTGCTCAGTCATGTCTGATTCTTTGTGACCCTGTGGACTGCAGCATGCCAGGCCTCCCTGTCCAACTCCCAGAGTTTACTCAAACCCATGTCCATCGAGTCGGTGATGCCATCCAACCATGTCATCCTCTGTCGTCCCCTTCTCCTCCCGCCTTCAATCTTTCCCAGCATCAGGGTCTTTTCAAATGAGTTAGTTCTTCACATCAGGAACATACAGTGGTCATGTACGGATGTGAGAGTTGGACTATAAAGAAAGCTGAGCACCAAAGAATTGATGTTTTTGAACTGTGATGTTGGAGAAGACTCTTGAGAGTTCCTTGGACTGCAAGGAGATCCAACCAGTCCATCCTAAAGGAGATCAGTCCTGGGTGTTCATTGAAAGGACTGATGCTGAAGCTGAAACTCCAGTACTCTGGCCAACTGATGCGAAGAGCTGACTCATTTGAAAAGACCCTGATGCTGGGAAAGATTGAAGGCTTGAGGAGAAGGGGCTGACAGAGAATGAGATGGTTGGATGGCATCACCGACTTGATGGACATGGGTTTGGGTGAACTCCGGGAATTGGTGATGGACAGGGAGAACTGGTGTGCTGTAGTTCATGGGGTCGCAAAGAGTCGGACACAACTGAGCGACTGAAGTTCACATCAGGTGTCCAAAGTATTTTTCAGCTACATTAACAGTGGTGATTTAGACAACGACCTCCTCTCCCCTTTCGAGAAGCAGTCTGTCTTCATAGCAGTCATGCTGAGGGGCTGCCCCTGGAACCTGGGTCCTGCTCAGGTTCCTACGAGGGACCCAGATTCTGGAAGAGTGTCCCCTGAGAGAGTTCTGCAGGACCTCCCTGGCAGTCCGGTGGTTGAGACTGCTTCCACTGCGGGGGTGCAGGCTCCATACCCTGGGGAACTAAGAACCCACGTGGCCCAGCGTGCGGTGCAGCCAAGGAAAGAAGCCTTGAGACATCTCCTCCTGAGTCTGTTAGTGACGGGGCTATCCTGACACACCTTCCACATTCCCCCAGCTGGCCCCTGGCTTGGAAACGCCCCCGTTGGGGGCTCCTTCCCCTCCCTGCGGGCTGGGACCTGTGCACAGCCTCACACTCCCCACCCAGGGTGGAGCCCACCAGGCCTCAGACGGGTGAATTCATGCACCTTCCCTTCTGAATTACTCTGAGCTCTGAATAGGAGCCCAGAGCTCAGACTGACTTCCCCATGTACAGGGAGCGCTGCTAAGTCACTTCAGTGGTGTCTGACTCTCTGTGACCCCACAGACTGCAGCCCACCAGGCTCCTCTGTCCGTGTGATTCTCCAGGCAAGAATACTGGAGTGGGCTGCCATTTGAGAGGGGGCTAAACTGAAAGTATTTTCAGGATCAGTGGAGGCAGCCTTTGTGACCATGTGTGTCCACTGCTCTATGAGGGTGCAGACAGCCGGCAGGTCCCGGGCAGAGGCCAAGCCATGCCGCCCATGTGGGCTATGCTCACAAACAGAATGGTCCATGGTGGGCCACGTGGGATGAGCAGCAACATCGGAGGGTTCAGGCCAAGTGGGGCCAACGTTCCTCACTCGACAAGAAGCCTCGGACACAAGTGACCGTGAAGAGTGTGCAGAAAAATCACAGGAAGTGGAAAGGAAGCAGTCAACTTGATTTCAAACTCATGTTATTATAGGGTCTGATGCAGTTTGCAATCTGTTATCATTTTGTCTTCTGGAATGCTGAAGTCACGATTTGATGTCTACGAGGTGGATCCAGAAGCTGGTGCTCATCCTCAGAGCCCAGAGAGGGGCCCGGCCTCCTCGTGCGAGCCGGCTGGACAAACATCTGTCTGTCTGTCCATCCAGAGAGACTCAGAGAGACCAAGACGGAGGGAGGGAGGGAGGAAGACGGAGGGAGAGGCACTGGGGTGAGTGGTTGCTTCTCCCTGTCACTCAGCATCACCCAGACCCCTTGCACCAAACAGACTCCATGCTCAGCACCAGAAAATTATGAAAGGGTCACATTTCACGGCTCTGTTTTAATCCTGTTTTTTCTTCCTCCTTCTGGGTGATCACGGCAGCATCGTCATTACAGCTCGCCACCCACCTCCCACAGAGATGAACTCCATTTCCTTTCTCAGATTCCCACCATGGGCTGCTGAGCCCCTCAGCAGAGGTGCCACCGGGTAGACGCCTGCCTTCTCCAAGCCAGGTGTGCACCCTGTGACAAGTGGGCGTTTGCTGAGCGACCACCCAACAGAAACCTGGAATCAGGCCTTTGTGATGACAATGAGGAATGCTAGAAACACGGCTGCCCTCAAGCTTCATCAGGGAAGGCGCTGCATCTCCGAGACCCAAGTCCAGAGGCGTCACCATCCTCACCCAGAGTGCACGGGCGCACCGGCCCGACAGCCGTGGAGTTCCACACCCGGGCTTCCACCCGGATCCATCAGGACCGAAAGCGTCGGTTTTGGCTTTGTGGGTTTTATCTAGTCATTTTTGTTGGATTTGCTCTGGGATAGATGACTGCCTTCCAGTCCTGCTGATTAATTTCTAACACGGTTTAGAGATTAATGGCAATGGCCTGCTCCCTATGCACATAGCAGTGAGCCGCCATTCGCTTGTATACGTTTCCGAATGCTTTTAAGTTTATGGAATATGCCTATTCTGAATTTGTAGAAACAGGTATGTGAGTGCATGCCTCCTAACAAGCTCCCATGCTGACTTGTCAAAACAGAAACTGAGATGTACGTGAGGCCAACAGAACAGGAGCCTTGTCCAGCAAATCTCCTTAGTAGGTTTTATCTGAAAAATAGAACAGCCCTGGAGCCTCTCACCTGTGAGCCGGAGCAGGAGTAAAGACCTTGACAAGGTGTGAAATATTCGTTCTTATGCTTCAAAAATATTTTTATTAATTTGTAAGAAATTCCAGGCAAGTTGCATCAGGATGGGTGGATATATTTAAAGGATGCACACATAAATATCACAAGAAATAAACTGTGTCATTCCAGGGAAAACAAATCAAGATGGGTGACGCTAAAGGTCTCATCTGACAAACGAGCAGGTCCTTTATCTCCGGGCTTACCCCTCTCTGCCTCTGGCCGGGAGAGCAACGCTCTCCGGTTCACGGTTGGCCCGGCACCACCACCCACGACTTTGCAGGGTGCTCATCAGGCCGTGGACAGGCAGGTGGAAAATGGGGGTCCCAGTGAAGGTGCTCAGCCCAGGGCTGAGGAGCAGAAGCAGACGAGGACGGCCAGGGATGCAGAGCGTCAGAGAGGGATCTGATCACGTGGAAGGCGGCCTCAGCAGTGGAAGAGCCAGGTCGGCCCCTAGGAGGCGGGGCTGAATGGAACCAGAAACGTACAGGTGTCAGGGGAGGCCATGCTTTCACCTGTGGAGCAAACAAGTGCCTTGAGAGGCAAGCACAGTTACCAGGGGGCCTGTCACCACGAAATCACAAATAAACCACCCCAGCTTCCTGTTAATAGACACAGCACTCAGCTCGCTCAGGCTTCCGACGAATGTTTCCTTACATCAGCCACGAAATGCACCTTTGTCCTCCGAGCTTTCAGAAACCTGATGCTTTATTTTACACATCCCCCTAATGAGGATGCTTGCGTGTCGGTCCAGGAGAAAAGAGAATATGACCCCCTGAAACACAAGCTATTATTTAGAGGCGAGTTACCAGTGGAGGAGCTCTCGGGGTGGATGTCATGGAGGAGTCTGGGCAGAGATGCCCTCAGGAAGGAGGCGGGGGCTGGGGGGTGGCGCAGGGCTGCCCGAGACCTTGCTCAGAGCCCCCAAATCCCCTCTCCCTTGCATCACATCAGCCATCCCTTCTAGGGCCTCCCAGGGTGGCAGAAGCAGAAACTGGTGGGGTTGACCCCCCCCAGGGGCAACCGCCCCCAGAGCCCCTCCGACCAACCCGACTCGGCCGGAAGAAGGCTGGGTTGCCACCGCCTGAGCGCGAGCGCGTGCAGCCTGGGCTCCACGGCGGTCCTGGGCCCGTCCAGACCCCCAGGGAGGAAGGGCTGATCTGAACGTCTGTGCAGGGTCCGGCAGCCTCGGAGGTGCCCTCTCTGCCCCTCGATGTCACCCAGTTCAACGCTGTGTCCTTAATCCAGGCTCTTCACACCTGGTCCTGTCGGTCTCGTGCCCTTGGCAGTTCTCAACCTTTGAATGCCTTCTCTTAAGGGGTTAAGGGGTTTCCCAGGTGGCGGCAGTGGCAAAGAACCCGCCTGCCAATGCAGGAGACACAAGAAATGCAGGTTCGATCCCTGGGTCAGGGGATCCCCTGAAGAGGGCATGGCAGCCCACTCTAGTATTCTTGCTTCAAGAATCCCATGGGCAGAGGCGCATGGTGGGCCACAGTCCATGGGGTTGAAAAGAGTCAGAGCCGACAGAAGCGACTTAGCAAGGGTTTAACAGAAGTGGCTGATAACAGGAGATTATGCGTTTCCAGATAATCCAAGGTTAAATTTATGCAACAGCAAAACTGTTATTAAAGCATCAACCGCTTCGGAGGACTGTGATGGCTCCCAGGCGAGCCTGAGGAGCCCGTATTGAGGGCCATTATGATCCGGATTTTCTGTTGTTCATGGGATGTTGGACACACCTGAAGTCAACAGTTTCTGTGAAAATTGTTATGACTTGTTTGAATCCCCTGGCGGCATCAGATTTGAGTGAAATAACCCGGCAGCTCCAGCACGTGGACGGCGTCCGCCTTCGCTTGAGGTCTGAGCGGGCGCGCATTCCTGCCACGGGGTCCCTGGGCCCCTGAGGACCTGCGCCTGCAGTGGGTGCCCTCCCCCCGCCCCAGGGCACAAAGCCAGTGAGCGCTGGGGGCACAGACAGACCTTCCGGGGAGCGCTTCAGGGAGCGCTTTCAGGACGCCCGGGACATGTTTACATCTCAACTGAACAGCCCAAGTGTGGGGTGGAAATCCTAGACCGCAACTCCACATCCAAAGCAGCTTCACTCAGAGATGACCGCTGAAGTGCTCTGTACATTGCCAAGGTCTAAACATCTAACCTCCCGGGAAAGCTTCTGTATACTGTGGGAGGGCTATCTGGTGAATATTTTTCCAAGCAATAGGGATGTATAATGATTTTAAAGAATGCACGTATGACACAATGCATAAATGCAGAAACAGAGCTTAAGAATATAAATGAGGTATTCCAATTAGGTAAAAGACGGGACAAATATATACATAAGGAAACTATTACACTGCTCATGCTGATCTCTAGGTATGACCTCTTTTTACCTTATACCTCTCCATTTTCTCCAAATTACCTTTAAAATGATAGTATAGAGGTCAGTATGGATGTGAATATAGGCATAGAAATAAATACAGAGATACAGGTACAGGTATACATGGCACAGACATTGTTATACATACAGGTGTGGGTATTGATGATCTATAGGTGAGGGATGTAATCTTAATGGAGAGGGGTGTGGCTGTAAGTATAGGTAAAGGTATGGAGGTAAATAGATGGAGAGAGGCATAGGAGTAGATGATACAGATGGAGATACACATACAGGTATAGATACAGATGATGCAGGTACAGACACGGTGTAATCTTATACAAGCAAAAGAGCCTGTGAGCCGCGAGCTGGACCCTGGGCACCACTTCCATGGACTCTGGGCACTGCCTGTCTCTGTTCTCTGGGACATCTCTCGTCCTAAGTGGCTCCATCCCAAATTTCATTGAGTCTACAGGTGAAGTGCACCCTGGGGCCCCAGGATGTTCACAGATAGGTGGGCAGGTGCGACTTCTGACTGAAGGCCCAGGGCAGCCCCTAACCCTGAACCGAGCTTTGAGGGACCCTCCATGTGACAGAGGCCCTCCTGTCCCAGGTCAGTTCTCAGCAACGTGCTGTTCCCAGGATGGACTCCCGCGTGGATGCAACCCCCCTGGACCCTGAGTCCTCTAAGGAGGCTGTGCCCACCCCACCTCCCAGTGTTTGGTGCTGGGTCTTCCATTGGGCAAGTGTAATAAGTTGAAATTTTCAAAGGATAAATTAAAAAAAAAAAACAACAGTTACTGCAACTTCACATGCACATCTCTTTGTGTGCATAATTTGCAATGAGAGTTCCTGAAGTTTTTCTGGTGGTAGGCATTATGTTTCCTGTTCTGCTTACTCATTTTCCTCTTTTTTCTACGGGTTTTTCCAGTAGTCGTGTACAGATGTGAGAGTTGGACCATAAAGGCTGAGCACTAAAGATTTGATACTTTCGAATGGTGGTGTTGGAGAAGACTCTTGAGAGTCCCTGAGACAGCAAGGAGATTAAACCAGTCAATCTTAAAGGAAATCAGTCCTGAATATTCACTGGAAGGACTGATGCTGAAGCTGAAACTCCAATATTTTGTCTACCTGATGTGAAGAGCTGAATCATTGGAAAAGCCCTGGTGCTGGGAAGGATTGAGGGCAGGAGGAGAAGGGAATGACAGAGGACGAGATGGTTGGATGGCATCACTGACTCAATGGACGTGAATCTTAGCAAAGCCCGGGAGCTGGTGATGGACGGGGAAGGCTGGCGAGCTGCAGTCCCTGGGTCACAAGGAGCTGGACAGGACTGAGCAACTGGACGGCAGCAGCGGTGATTCTCCTCTCGAGGACAGTTTGTTGCTGTTGCTCACTTGCTGAGTCATATCTCGTCTTGCTCTCTGGTTCTCAACTCTGTTCTTCTCCTTCCCCACCTCCCTGCACTCAACTGCACAAACACACACACAGAGACGCACGTACACACACACTCACACACACATGCAGCAGCTCCCTCTCGGGCATGGGGAGAGGCGCCCAGGAGGGGATGGCAGTGGGATCTCTGTTCTAATCTCGAGGCAAGAGGCCCCTTTCTCTGTCTCATCCCAAGGATTCCGGTTTCAGAGCCGCTCTCTGGGCAGGCCACTTGGCCCAGTCAGTTATGTCCACTGGGTGCTGGGACACCAGGGGCTCCAGGCTCAGGTCCTCACTGGGTGTCCCTCTCCCGGGAGCCAGGGCCGGGCACCAGGGGATGCTCCTGCAAATTCCTTCCTGGTCCCCACTCCTGTCCAGCAGCTCCGCCGCTCGGGGCTGCTCTCCTCGGACAGACTGTGGGCCTCTTCCTCCTCCGCTGATGACCTGCCCGTGAGCGCCCCCAGGTCTGATGGCCCGGGGGGTCCCCCCAAGGAGTCCACTCATCACCCAAGTGTCACCTGTTGCACTTCCAGTCAGGAAGTCCTGGACCCGAGGCGGGAACTTCTCACCAGAAGGACTTCTGCCTTCTCCCGAGGGCCGGAGGCAGCCGCATCTCCAAGGCCCGCCTGTCACGTGTCTACACGGCCAGCATCACCCTTCACGGGCATCCAGGAGCTGGATGGGACAGGCCCTCCCTGAAAGGGACGCCACAAAACCAACAGGGAGACCACTTTCCTTTGCTTCCTGATGACCTTGGAGGTCCATAAGCAAAACCCGCTTTCCACTCTCAGCGCACATTTTGGGACAGTCGGGCAGTGGTTTTCACGGAGGACACAGCTGGGGTTAGTCTCGGGAACTGGAGGGCAAGTCTCCCCCTGTTCAGCCCAGTTCTCCCCAGTGGTGAAAGGACAGATCTTCCAATAGTTTTCCTGTTCTTTTGAACTTGCATGATGAAATGATCCTTTCTGCTGCTGTTACGTATTTTAATTAATGTCATTTCATTTGTACTTGTACCTTCAGGCTATTTCAGCAATAAACTATAACTTTACAAATTGGGGCAAAAATTCTCCTTCACAGCATGCATTTGGAAAGAGAGTATTTTATTTCAGTAGTCCCTTGGACTGCCAGGAGATCAAATGAGTCAATCCTAAAGGAAATCAACTCTGAATATTCATTGGAAGGACTGATGCTAAAGCTGAAGCTGAAGCTCCAGTCCTTTGGCCACCTGATGTGGAGCGCCAGCTCACTGGAAAAGAGCCTGATGCTGGGAAAGACTGAAGGCAGGAGGAGAAGGGGCAACAGCGGGTGAGATGGTTGGATGGCGTCTCTGACTCGATGGACACGGGTTTGCGCCAGCTCCGGGAGAGCGTGGGAGAGGACAGAGGAGCCTGCGTGCTTCAGCACACGGGGCTGCAGGGACTGTAAGAGGTGGCCCAGCCTGGAGACTGAGCAGCGGCCAGGTCAGCCTCTGAGAGTCCAGAGTCGCCCAAGGACGCCAACCCTCGACGTTAGGCCCTCCCCAGAGGTGAGCGGGGCCCGAAGGGGCCGGAACCTCCCAGTCTTTCAGGGGATGCCTGCAGCCCCAGCCCGTGTTTGGTGGAAGGGTGTCCCCTCCCCCAGGGCCTCACCTGGCCCCCTTCAGCTCCGACAGGAAGCCCGCCCCGAGGGCACTCACGGCCGTGCCATGTCGGGGTTCAGCGCTTCCTCACTTCACACGTTGCCCTGGCTGGCTGCTGCAGATAACCCGAGTGTGAGGCTGTGGGCTCTGATAACGGGAGGCAGCCCAGGCCTTCCTGAAATAGGCCGGGCTCCGGAGCCCCAGCCGGGAGCCTCCTGTGGACAGAATCCAGCTCCAGGGCGGGCGGCCCCTCGGCACCTAAGCCGTCAAGGCCTGCGGCGCAGCCGAGGCCACCGCTCCAGGAGCGTGCTCAGCTGGTCCTGGGAAGACGTCCGTCTCGGGAGGAACGGGTTCTGCCTGTAGCATGAAAGTCAAGGATCTTGCTCCGTCCCCCACCAGACAAGCCTGGGACCGGCTGGCGCTGGGTTTGGGAAGTTGGCCTTCGCGCCTGCTCTGTCCTGGGCAGGGGCCCAGGGCGGGCAGTGGGGATCCGAGCCAGCGGCTGTCCTTGGAGACTTTGCCTTGGGATTGTCACTTCACGTCCATGTCGACCTGCTGGCAGGGCTGGGGGTGGCTTCCCAGTGACCAAAGGCACTGGATCACTGCTGCCTTTGGGGAGGTGATGCCGCCTTGCAGCCTCCTAGATCCTGAGGACCCTAAACTCGGGGCTCCCCGCCTGGTCTGCAGTGCAGAAATACCAGCTCTTTCTCCCGGGTTGCCATTGTCTTCCAAACTCAATAATCGGACGTCCCTGAAGAGTGGTCACTTTCTCAGTGCGAGTGCCTCTGCCTTTTCTTGTTTCTGGGGAGAGAGCGAAGTATGGAAAGTATTCCGGTGAGAATTAAATGCAGCATTACCTTTGTTATCCCATACCACTTTTAAAAGCCGCTGAGGAGCCCCTTCATTCAGCTTCTGCCTTTCCAAACTTCCAAACGGAATCCAGACGAGCTGAGTTTTTTACCCACTGAAGAGCCTCCTTTGGGAGCTGGGGTGTGCGCAAGAGCGCTGACAGTTCTCAGGGACCAGCCCCTCCGGCCCCTCCGAGCGCACTTCAGCACATCCTTACCCCACAGGTTCTATGCCCGGAATGTTGTTTCTGACTCATGCACACAGAAGAGACGATTCCTCTTCACCCTCTCAGCCTGTGTCTTTTTTTTTTTTTTGCATCCTCCAGTAACTTTGAGATCAAGCTCTCACCTCCGTTTACAACAGAATAAATTGGAAAAGCTAGCCTCCTGACTTATCGCTATTTTTGCAGTGTTGAGAGATGAGCTGAGTCATTGTAATAATTGTTTCAAACGTGTCCTTGGTCCTTTCTGATTGCGTGGGGGAAGAAGAGGGGCCAGACACAGCTGGCAGCCTGATGCCATATCACCACCCTGACAGCAAGAGAGCGTGACAGATATCTCCTGAAGTGGCTTCTTCCTACTGAGGAGGAGCTTTTTGAATCAAGCCATGTGGCCAGAAAGCCCCTTCTGGGAAATAAGCCATACATGGTGAGTTTCCGGTTATGTCTATAAATCCAGTTTATAGACACAGAGCATTCTGAGTAAGGGGAGCACGAATGAGTTGGGAGTCGCAGTGGTTACTGAGGACCCTGCTTCTTCTCTAGACCTTTTATACTAAGTGAAAATCTTGCTACACACAGTCAGCTCTGCTCTCCACTGGAAAAGGCCAATCCAGTTGATGTCCTGTGCAGGACAGCGTTGGTGAGAGGCGATAGAACAGAAGTGTGGCGTGAGAGAAAGCCATGTCGAGGCGGTGGAGTTGACTCCTGCTCAAAGTTCAGGCAGTATAGCCCATATAGTCAAAGTTCAAGCAATATTGGTCAAGCAATATGGTAGTGTTTGTTTTTTAATTCCCAGCTCTAATTTATCCCTACCCACCTTTCCCTTTGGTAACCATAAGCTTGTTCTCTATGTCTGTGAGTTTATTTCTGCTTTCTAAATCAGTTAATCTGTGTCTTTTCTTCATATTCCATAAATAGATGATGTCATACTGTCGTCTTGCTCCGTCCCACTTCCTTCACTTAGTAAATCTATGTGGTTGGAAATCACTGTGTTCTTCTTTTGACGGCTGAGTGGTCTCCTGCCATATACACGGGCCACACCTTCCTTATCCACGGTAGACGTTCCCGTCGCCTCCATGTCTTGGCTGCTGTGAGCAGCATTGCTGTGAGCCTTGGGGTGCGTGCATCTTTTTCTGAGTGATGGTTTTCTCCACGTGTGTGCCCAGGAGTGGGACTGCGGGAGCATATGGCAGCTCTGTTCTCAGTTTTTTAAAAGCACTTTCTTCACTGTGTCTCTAATGCTCTCCTGATTGCACCTCTAGCTTATAACACCCTTAACGTGCTTCTGAGTTGCTCCCCAGGATTTCGCTGGGAGCCCCGCATCAGTGTGCACTGGGACGTTGCTCCACAGCCTTCTTCTCTTACAGTGTCTGCATGTCGACTCTCATCAGCATGCTCTCATGCTCTCATGCTGCGTGCTTGGAGGTGTTTCCTCAGCAGTCTGGGGGAACACTTTGTGGAGATTTAGTCTCAGTTTTTAAATGTTCGGTAGCATTCACAGTGAAGCCAGTGGTCTGGGACTTTTTTGTTGTTGTTGAGAAGTTTTTGCATTAATTCAATCTTCTTACTAATTAGAGCTCTGTTCAGACACTCTGTTTCCTCATAATTCAGTTTTGGTTGTTTGTTTCAGGTTGGATGTATGTTTCTGAAACTGACGCATTTCATCTAGGTTACCTAATTTGTTTGGGTGCAACTCTCCATAGCATTAGTTTATAATCCTTTTCGTTTCTGTAACCTTGGTTGCAATATCTCCTCTTTAGTTGCAGATTTCAATTATTTGAATCTTCTCTGTTTCCCCCTTCATCAGTCTAGATAAAAGTGGGTCAGTTTTGTTAGTATTTTGGAAGCACCAACTCTTGCTTTCAGTGATTTTATACAGTGTCTTTCTAGTCTTTATTTGTTTATCTCTGCTCTAATTTTATTACTCAGTTTCCTTCTCTCAGTGCCTGCAAATGGACCAGCTCTCCTCTGATCATGCCTTTCTTACAATAATCCCCAAGAACAGATGAAGGTGACCCGCGCACGGGAAAATATCCTGATTTTCTGTCTTGCTCTAGAGCCACACAGCTGTGATTATCCTGCAAGTTTCTATAGGCAACCGTTTTCCAAGCGTTGGATCACCACAAGGTGATCATCGTCTTTCCAGACAGTGACTAACAATCGCGTGGCCACGAGGTGCTGCTCGGTCCTCCGGTCAGTGCAGCGTCTGTGTCTGTAGCTTCTCTGCTCTCTCCCCCCTCCCTCTTTTCCTTCCTTCTTTCTTCCCTCCCTCCTTCCTTCCATCCTTAACCCTTCTTCCCTCCTTCTTTTCTGCTCCCTTCTTTCTTTTTACCCCCTCCTCTCCCTCCCTCTCTTCTTCCTTCCTCCCTCCCCGCCTCTTTCTTTTGCAGCAGGTCAATTCTTCATGACAATTCTGTGCCTGTCAGGCTGAACTAGGATAACGCACCAAAGCCACAGTCCCACCCGGGGTCATTGTCGATGGTGGAGTGGACGGACCTCTCCCCATGCGGTCACACTAGGGGCCTGAGGCTCTCAGAGGCGGCGCTGTCTGGAGTGGTGGTGTTTCCCCAGCAGAAGGGAGAGACTGGCAAATTTTTGCCCTCCAAGGCAAGCTCCTCACATCTGATCACAGCCCATTGACCAAAGTAGTCACAACAACATGGCCAACTTCAGACAGGAAGAGGGTACAACCAGACCACATGTGCGGTGGGAAGGCCCTGGAACACTGACCAGCCTAAACGCAGCCACAAAGGCATCTCTCAGGCACGGGGACTGGCCACAGCAGAGGACAGAAAGGGTGTTACCCACAACTCTAAAGAGAGAAAAAACCCATCTTAAAAACAAAAAAGAGATAAGAGATCAATAGAAAAGTTGGCAAAGAAAACGTGACTCGCAGAGAGGCAGGCACGCTTGTGAAAAGGTGTCCAAACCCCACGTGAGAGAAAGCAGCAGCGAAGCATCGGCTGGTTTTCTTTGGCAAGAGGGAGAAAGTCATTTCAGAAACGCCCAGTGCTGGCGGGACGCCGAGCAAGGGAGGCCACTGGCACAGCCTTGGGGGCCGCTGGCGTCCGAGGCCGCAGCCACCCGCTGCAGAAACGAGACAGGTCTCCTGACTTGCCGGGGGATGATGTCACATAAACCTGGTTTAAGTAGAACACGTGCTGCGTGTTGTACTTAGTTGCTCAGGCCTGTCCGACTCTTTGTGATTCCGTGGACCAAAGAGTTAAAAATGCATTGATTACACAAACCTATGAAACAACACAACTTAGCCCAGCCTACCCCAAACGTGCTCAGAACATTCTCCTTAAGCTGCGCTTGGGCAAGAGCATCTCACGTGTTTTATCATGTGATGAATATCACGTGACGTTTATTGAATACTGCGCTGAAAGTGAAAGACAGGCGCTTGTCCTGGGGGCCCGTTGGCCCTCATCCTCATGGGGCTGGTGGAGACTGCCTGCCGCTGCCCAGCCCCAGAAAGAGGGTCCTGCCACGTGCCATCAGTGCAGGGAAAAGAGCAAGATTCAAAGCGCCGAGTGTGCTTTCTGCTGAATACATGTCTCTTTCACATCATCATACAGTCAGAAAACCATGAGTCAAACCATCATAAGTCAGGGCCAAAAAGCAGAGACATTACTTTGCCGACTAAGGTCTGTCTAGTCAAGGCTATGGTTTTTCCAGTAGTCATGTATGGATGTGAGAGTTTGACTGTGAAGAACGCTGAGCGCCAAAGAATTGATGCTTTTGAACTGAGGTGTTGGATAAGACTCTTGAGAGTCCCTTGGACTGCAAGGAGATTCAACCAGTCCATTCTAAAGGAGGTCAGCCCTGGGATTTCTTTGGAAGGGATGATGCTAAAGCTGAAACTCCAGTACTTTGGCCACCTCATGCGAAGAGTTGACTCATTGAAAAAGACTCTGATGCTGGGAGGGATTGGGGGCAGGAGGAGAAGGGGACGACCGAGGATGAGATGGCTGGATGGCACCACGGACTCGATGGACGTGAGTTTGAGTGAACTCCGGGAGTTGGTGATGGACAGGGAGGCCTGGCGTGCTGCAATTCATGGGGTCACAAAGAGTCGGACATGACTGAGCGACTGAACTGAACTGAACTGAACTAAGAACAAAAGTGACCAGCACCGCGCAGCTCAGAGGGCCCAACATCAGAAGCAAAGTGAATGGCCCAAGATCAACAGGAATGCTTGAATGTGTCACAGAGTGTCCACACCGGGAAGCATCAGCAGTGGCTTTGGAAGTGAGTTAGGATTATGCCAGGAGCAGCATCCACCGGACACAATGGAGTGGGAAAGCAGAATGGAGACGGGGCCTATGGTGTGTGAGCAGACGTGTGTGTGTGTGTGCGTGTGTGTGTGTGTGTGTGTGTGCGTGTGTGTGGCTGAGTACCGCGTGGTTGCAGTGGCCTCCCTGTGCTGGACAGCCTGGACTGCTTCAGGAGGAAGGTGAGGAAGGAGCAGGTACGAAGCAGTGAGAACCATAGGAACAAAAAGGGAACAAAACTCAGTCTTACATTATGGTCGTATTATATATTTTTGCAAAATTGCATGTATGTACATGAAGTTAAAAATGACGCTTCACATTTTTGGTCTGTGGTGCGCTTCTCTCTCGCCATCTCTTGAGTCTGAAAATAGAGTCTTAACTCTGGACGCACCTGTTCCAGGAAGAAGCTCCATCAAACTGCAGACCACCTTCCCTAGGTGACCCGGCCGCCTTCCTCCTCTGCCAGCTGTCTCTCTGTGAAGCTGAAGGGTGTGTGCTGGAGAGGGGCTCAGAGGAGAAGCCTTATTTGTTGGCTGACAGAGACCACACGAAACTCCCCTGAGATCTGCTTTCTCAGAGAAAAAACCCCTCCAGTTGATCTTCAACTCCGAATTATATTTTGTGGAAAACACATTGTGTTGTGGCTGAGGTGAAAGTCAAAATGCAAAGACAAGGGCGGCCCCGGCCTCGCTGCCCCGTTGCACACACTCTCGCACTTTCTCCTCTTTCTGAACCCTCGGCACGTATTCATCTTTCCCTAACATTTCCAGAGTTTCAGCTCTAATTGATTGCTTTCTGATTTCTTTCTTGCATTGTCTTGTATTATCACTGAAAGCAGAGGGCAGATAGGGCTGCAGTTTATGGTGTATTTTTCAGGAGGGCTTCACGGGGCTGACATGGGGTGGTCACTTACTGTCATTTTAAACTGAGCTATGCTGGCCCTCAACTCAAGTGACAGGCTCAACCGCTGCTAAGCCGACGCCATCAATGGCGTGTCATTGATCCACATTCAAAAACATGGACTCAATTGTTCTTTGGTCAATTGAGGCCACAGAGCCTGAACCGCATACTTGTCAGTCACACGGTCGTGGATTAAGTCCGTTTAGATTTGTACGTCTGTTGAGATACCTACTATTTAAGTAATGTGGCACAATATTCACACCCCTTCATGGCAAGGAAGTATATACTGCCTGGCTTGTCAATACAGAGCTGAATTATTATTTCATCCTGTGTAGTAAACCATCCTCCCAGGTGCTGGAGATGTGGGCGGCGATGATTCATAGCTGGGCCCGGAGGGGCACAGCCATCCTTCAGGGCCCGTGATGAAGATCGGACACCTGTCACAGCTCTGGCAGGGGAAAGCCCCCCTGCTGCTTGTGGGGACCCTGGAAGTTACTTTCTCCCCGAGCCAGCCTGTCTTGAACCTGAAAAGAAATGCTGAAGGGCCAGGTGGTAAAAGCAGCCAGTTCTTTCCACCTAAACCCTCCACGTCATGATGAAATTAGGCAAATCAGGTCCTTGATGGCTGCAGGGGGTGAAGGCAGCAGGGCTTACTGGAGAGAGGAAGGGCTACTGCGAGCCCAGCTGGGTCCTTCCGGAAGGGGCCTGGCGGGGTCACTGACCTCCCAGAGCAGCGGTTTCCTTCCCTGTGAAACATGGGTGCATAAGCGGGCAGGTAGGTAGACAGATGATAGAGAGAGAGAGATAATAGGTAGATGAACAGATCTTAGCTCTCTGGAGAGAGAGATGACAGGCAGAGAGGAAGGCCCACGGGTGGGGAGGCAGTAGACTGGTAGACAGATGAGGGCCTCCTGGTGGGTCAGTGGTAAAGAATCCCCCTGCATGCAGGAGACGCGGGTTCAATCCCTCCAAGGTCCCGTGGAGAAGGAAAAGGCAATCCACTCCAGTATTCTTGCCTGAAGAATCCCACGGACAGAGAGTGGCAGGGCTACAGTTCACGGTGTCGCAAAAGAGTCAGACACATCTTAGCGGCTAAACAGTAGACAGACAGACAGACACAGAGATGACAGGTCGGTAGATAACAGAGAGACAGATAAACAGCGAACCGAGAACTTGCGAGACAGACGACAGATGGGCAGGTAGATCGGTTCAGCTGCTCAGTCGTGCCCGACTCTTTGCAACCCCATGGACTGCAGCACGCCAGGCCTCCCTGTCCATCACCATCTCCCGGAGTTCACTCACACTCATGTCCGTCAAGTCAGTGACGCCATCCAGCCATCTTATCCTCCGTCTTCCCCTTTCCCTCCTGCCTTCAATCTTTCTGGAGTCATTTCTCCACACTTCTCCAGTAGCATATGGGGCACCTACAGACCTGGGGAGTTCGTCTTCCAGTGTCGTATCTTTTTTGCCTTTTCATGCTGTTTATGGAGTTCCCAAGGCAAGAGTACTGACGTGGTTTGCCATTCCCTTCTCCAATGGACTGTGTTTCATCAGAACTCTCCACAGTGATGCGTCCGTCTTGGGTGGCCCTGCACAGCATGGGTCACGGTTTCACTGAGTTAGACAAGGCTGTGGTCCATGTGATCAGTTTATTAGTTTTCTGTGACTGTGGTTTTCATTCTGTCTGAGGTAGGTAGATAGATATTAGATAAATATTAGATAGGTCAGCAGATAATAGATGGATGGATGGATAAACAGATAGATGGATAGATAGATATAGATAGATGGATGGATGTGGTGGGGATGGATCATCAACACCTCTGTGAAGCAGAAGGGAGCCAACCCTATATTCCTGGCTCAGAGGTCCCGGACCAGACACCCTGAGGGCTGATAACGCAACCGGCAGGTGGAGAGGACAGAGGCCCGCAAGCTCTGGCCAGCGGGAGCCAGGGCCAGGGATGCTGGCAGGGGGGTCCCCCCAGCTCCTGCTGCATACAGGTGGGACTGGCAATTTCACCTGCCCAGTGAGGCTTCTCAAGACAGGGCCACAGGCTTTCTCTTGTGAGCCTGATGCCAGCTCAGAATCACTCGACGTCAGATCAGCATCCCTCCATCCTGACTTTCCATTCCCTTCCCGTTTACCACCCCTGCCTGCACTCCCTCTCTTCATCTCCCTCCCCACTCCTCAGAAAGTTGAGCCCAAGGCCATGGCTGTCTTTAAAAGTTTCTAGAAAACTGTGATATCAAGCTTCAAGGGGTTCAAGATACCACACTTCAAGGTGGGCTGGCAAGGAAACAAATGCAGTGTGCAGACCACCCTCCCCACCAAGAAACAGAGTGGAGGGCGCGGGGGGAGGGGGGGCACACAGGCTCGAGGGAGGCTTCTTCTAGGACAGGGTTTTTTTCTGAGATGAACGACTTGGTGGAGAGAAAGAAAGATGTGAGAACCCGAAGCGGGAGATGAAGAAAGAAAATTCTGAGGGGAGAAGAGAGCGAGGGCTTGGGGAAGGGGGACAGATGGGCCTGGTGAGCTGACAGGGAGAAAGGACCCAGTTAATGAGGCAGGAAGAAAAGCTAAGACCAGCCTAGAGAGCATATTGAAAAGCAGAGACATTACTTTGCTGATATAGGTCCATCTAGTCAAAGCTATGGTTTTTCCAGTAGTCACATATGGACGTGAGAGTTGGATCATAAAGAAAGCTGACCTCCTGTCTCTGTTCTGGAGCCATGCTGGGGAGCAGAACAGCGGCTTCTTCACTGTGATGTGATGGACTGAACTCAGGGACGGACATACTGAGGCTCGACTCAGATCCTGGAGCGATGGATTCAAGCTCTCTGCTAGGTCCCCAAGGTCCCTTTTTAAAGCTATAACAAGAAGGTAACTCCACCAAGATATGTGGTGGAAAACCAAATGTTTTAAAAATACATCTCAAATTCTTTTCTAAAATGAATAAAATTTAATTAGAGGAAACAGGTGGAAACTCCAGTGGATACTTCTGGACACGTGAGTGTCTCCAGGTTCGTGTCACATTTTCCAAGAACAGTGCTGATACCACTGGGTCCTCCGCACTGGGAGCACTGGGGGCACTGGGGCACGGGGGGCACTGCGGGCACTGGGGGCACTGGGAGCACTGGGGGCACTGGGAGCACTGGGGGCACTGGGGGCACTGAGGGCACTGGGAGCACTGGGATCCTTGGGGGCACTGGGGGCACTGGGAGCACTGGGGGCACTGGGGGCACTGGGGGCACTGGGGGCACTGGGAGCACTGGGGGCACTGGGGACACTGGGGGCACTGGGAGCACTGTGGGCACTGGGAGCACTGGGACACTGGGGGCACTGGGGGCACTGGAGGCACTGGGGGCACTGGGGGCACTTGGGGCACTGGGGGCACTGTGGCACTGGGACACTGGGAGCACTGGGGGAAGTCTGACCTCGCTGCGCACCTTTTCTCTTTCAACCCCCACCTCACCCTCAGCCCCTCTAAGGAGGGGTGCCCAGCCACGTGCGGAACACTACTGGCCTCTCTCCAGATCTCATCAGTGCAGCCGGAAGAGGAAGAAAGAGCTCTGCTTGCCTGACAAGCGGTGAGCAAGTGGGGAGCAGAGAATAACAAGCCAGGAAGCAGCTGGATGCAGAATTCGTGAGGTTGCCCATAGTGGACTTCCCAGGTGGCGCTAGTGGTAAAGAATCCACCTGCCAATGCAGAATATACAAGAGACACAGGTTCGATCTCCGAGTTGGGAAGATGCCCTGGAGGAGGTCGTGGCAACCCACTCCAGTGTTCCTGCCTGGAGAATCCCATGCACAGAGGAGCCAGGTGGCCTACAGTCCAAGGGGCCACTAAGAGTTGCGGACGACTGAAGTGACTTAGCACACAGCATGCAAAGGCAGAGTAGTAGCAGGCAGCCCCTGCGCAGCCCTGCTCTGAAGTGTCCCGGGGCCCGTTGGGGCGCCGCCCGAGGAGACAGGCCTTCAGTTACCCTTCCTGCCCACTGGGGCTGTGCTCTTCCCAGGACAGTTTGGTTGCCATTTATTGGAAGTGGGGATGGGGTCACACCACCTAAAGATGGATTCGAAATGGGTTGGGATCAGTATGGGGGTGGGGATCAAGGTGACTGGTGGTTTGTGGCTAGACTAAGAGATACTGGATGATCCCAAACAGAGTGGTTACTAGTTAGGAAGTCTCTGTAACTCTCCTCTGCGCTTATTTAGACTATACCTCACATGTATGGGGACTTCCAAAGACGATGGTGTTAAAATGCTGCACTCAATATGCCAACAAATTTGGAAAACTCAGCAGGGGCCACAGCACTGGAAAAGATCAGTTTTCTTCCCAATCCCAAAGAAAGGCAATGCCAAAGAATGCTCAAACTACCACACAATTGCCCTCATCTCACATGCTAGCAAAGTAATGCTCAAAATTCTCAAAGCCAGGCTTCAACAGTATGTGAACTGTAAACTTCCAGATGTTCAAGCTGGATTTAGAAAAGGCAGAGGAGCCAGAGATCAAATTGCCAACATCTGCTGGATCATGGAAAAAGCAAGAGAGTCCCAGAAAAACATCTATTTCTACTTTATTGATACACCAAAGCCTTTGACTGTGTGGATCACAACAAACTGTGGACAATTCTTTAAGAGATGGGAATACCAGACCACCTGACCTACCTCCTGAGAAATCTGTATCCAGGTCAGGAAGCAACAGTTAGAACTAGACATAGCATGACAGACTGGTTCCAAATCGGGAAAGGAATATGTCAAGGTTGCATATTGTCACCCTGCTTGTTTAACTTATATGCAGAGTACATCATGTGAAATGCCAGACTAGATGAAGCACAGGCTGGAATCAAGATTGCTGGGAGAAATATCAATAACCTCAGATATGCAGATGACACCACCCTTATGGCAGAAAGCGAAGAGGAACTAAAGAGCCTCTTGATGAAAGTGAAAGTGGAGAGTGAAAAAGCTGGCTTAAAACTCAACATCAAAAGACTAAGATCATGGCATCTGGTCCCATCACTCAATGGAAACAGTGATAGACTTTATTTTGGGCTCCAAAATCACTGCTGATGGTGACTGCAGCCATGAAATTAGAAGACGCTTACTCCTTGGAAGGAAAGTTATGACCAAGCTAGATAGCATATTCAAAAGCAGAGACATTACTTTGCCGACAAAGGTCCATCTAGTCAAGGCTATGGTTTTTCCAGTAGTCATGTATGCATGTGAGAGTTGGACCATAAAGAAATCTGAGCACGGAAGGATTGATGCTTTTGAACTGTGCTGTTGGAGAAGACTCTTGAGAGTCCCTTGGACTGCAAGGAGATCCAACCAGTCAATCCTAAAGGAAATCAGTCCTGAATGTTCATTGGAAGGACTGATGCTGAAGTTGAAACTCCAAACTTTGGCCACCTGATGCAAGAACTGACTCATTGCAAAAGAACCTGATGCTGGGAAAGATTGAGGGCAGGAGCAGAAGGGGATGCCAGAGGATAGGACGGTTGGATGGCATCACCGACACGATGGACATGAGTCTGAGTAGCCTCTGGGAGTTGGCGATGGACAGGAAAGCCTGGTGTGCTGCGGTCCATGGGGTCACAAAGAGTCAGACGTGACTGAGTGACTGAACTGAACTAGTGGTTCAGATGGTGAAGGATCCACCTGCAATGTGGGAGACCTGGTTGGACCCCTGGGTTGGGAAGATCCCCTGGAGAAGGGAATGGCTACCCACTCGAGTCTTCTCGCCTGGAGAACTGAGGACAGAGGAACCTGGCGGGCTGCAGTCCATGGGGTCACGGAGGAACGAACATGACTGAGCAGCAGACGCTTTCACTTCACACACGTTGCATGAAGAAAAGCGCTCATATCCTAGGAAGACTGCTGGGTGAAAGGAGCGCCTGAGCTTCAGCTCCAAAGTTATGTCCAACCTAGATAGCATTTTCAAAAGCAGAGACATTACTTTGCCGACTAAGGTCTGTCTAGTCAAGGCTATGGTTTTTCCATCATTGGAAAAGACTCTGATGCTGGGAGGGATTGGGGGCAGGAGGAGAAGGGGACGACCGAGGATGAGATGGCTGGATGGCATTCCTGACTCGATGGATGTGGGTCTGAGTGAACTCCGGGAGATGGTGGTGAACAGGGAGGCCTGACGTGCTGTGATTCATGGGGTCGCAAAGAGTCGGATACGACTGAGTGACTGAACTGAACTGATAGTATAATCTTTATTGCATAGAGATTGCTATAAACCAAACACTAGGGTTTAGGTATATAATGTCAGCAATTTAGTCTTTGCAACAGTCCTGTGAAGAGGAGTTAGTACTGTCTTCGCGTCTCAGCTGATACACTGAGGCTCAGAGAGTAAGTGGGTAGTTGTTTCCAGAGCCCACACTCCTAATAACCAAAGTTCTGCCCAGCGATGAGTCTGGAAAGGTCAAAGTCCATCTGAGCTCTCCATCCAGAGACTTGGCTCCATGTCTGAATCTGTGAAAACCACGATGCTCTGCACACACAGCATGGGAGGGCTTCAGCCCCTCCCCGGGCTGGGGCCCAAAGACTTTCCTGGTGAAGGAGGCAGATTCTGTGAGGATCCTACCTATTGGCAGCCTTTGCTTATGGCCCTGGGGCTGGGCACATGCAGATTCTTATCAGAAATGAAGGTTCCCGTGGCCCCAAGGATCTGAACTTGACCCATCAGGGTGAAGCATCGAGCATTTCCTAATCAAGGTTCAGAGAGCAGGTGTGCAGACAATTCTCTGCCACCTTCCAACCGGGTTCTGTGCCGGGAGGGAATGCTGGCCTCTTTCCTGTGATTTACATTTTTATGCAGTTTCAGTTCAGTTCAGTCGCTCCGTCCTGTCTGACTCTTTGGGACCCCATGGACTGCAGCACGCCAGGCCTCCCTGTCCATCACCTACTCCCAGAGTTTACTCAAACTCATGTCCGTTGAGTCAGTGATGCCATCCAACCATCTCATCCTCTGTCGTCCCCTTCTCCTCCCGCCTTCAATCTTTCCCAGCATCAGGGTTTTTTCAAATGAGTCAGTTCTTCCCGTCAGGTGGCAGGCTCTTCACCACTAGCGCCGCCTAGGAAGCCCCCTCTATGACCTCATTTAAACCCTGATCGGGCTTCCCTGCTGGCGCAGAGGGTAAAGCGTCTGCCGGGAATGCAGGAGACCCAGGTTTGATCCCTGGGTCTGGAAGATCCCCTGGAGAAGGAAATGGCAACCCACTCCAGTACTCTTGCCTGGAGAATCCCATGGAGGGAGGAGCCTGGTGGGCTACAGTCTAGGGGGTCGCAAAGAGTCGGACACGACCGAGCGACAAAGTAAGTAAGTAAACCCTAATCACTTCCTTACTCTAAATGCAGCTGCACTGGGGTGTGGGGACTTCCCAGGTGAAGCTAGTAGTAAAGAACCTGCCTGCCAGTGCAGGAGACATGAGAGACACGGGTTCGATCCCTGGGTCGGGAAGATCCTCTGGAGAAGCGCACAGAAGCCCACTCCAGTGTTCTTGCCTGGAGAATTCTATGGACAGAAGAGCCTGGCGGGCTATAGTCTATGGGGTCGGAAAGGGTTGGACACGACTGAAGCGACTTAGCACGCACACATGTGGATTTTGGAATGGACACAAATGCTCGTAATTTCATGACAGCTTCTTAGACGCCTTCGCGTGCTGGTAAGCATTTCCAGGTTAACAAAGAATGGGGGGAAATGCACATTTTCAACAATATTGATATCAATCCTAGGAAGAATCAACTTAAATTCTGGCTGGATTGTGAACCCCTTGATCATTCGCCCAAGAATTTAAAACTACACACCCTCTGAGCAGGTAAACTCGTTAACAATCAAGCCAGCCTTCTTTAAATGTGACGTGTCATCATGAAATGAAATCTGCTGTGGACCAGAGAGACCCTTGGCCGTGTTGGGCCCTCACCAGATGCATTTACTCAACCCGACAAGTGCTTGAGGTCAGCCTACGCACTTTCCTTGCACTCAGGGAGCTTCCGTCTTAAACCCCAGTTCCTATCAGCTCGACGGCATCCTTCACAGCCTGCTCCCACCAGGCCCTCTGTGCAGAAAGACATGATAGGGAGACCTATTCCAAGTTCCTGTGGGCAGACTACTGGAAATCGAGCCCCGTTGTGGTGAGTGAACGCTCCCCAGCAGGCCTGGGGTTGGACTTGGGAATGCAGTAGTCGGCCTTTCTCCAAAATCAGGCACGGAGCCTGCGATTTGAAATGCTATGTCTCCTGCAGACAAGTGGCTACCAGTCCTGACCTGCAAAGAGAGGAAGTTATCCACCTCCAGGCAGCAGGCGTTGGGTGTCAGCCTCTTGCCGGAGTTATAAGCGAAAAGGCAGGTGGTTAACAGCTCACCAAGTAACTCTGGCCCCAGTCCAGCTTTCACTGTGAATTAGGAAGGTCTTAAAGCAATTTTAAGAGGAAAGGCAATTTTTGTCTTTATATCGACACATTTATACACAAACATAGGGGGAAAATTCCCAGTTGACGCATCTGAGGCGTATGTAGCCAATTTGCTGACCTTAAGGGCACAGAGGAGTTTTTTTTTTAAAAAGAGGTCTAAATAAACTGTTATTGGAAGATGATGACAATGTTGTTCAACAAGGCACTTTTGACTTTAAAGACTGAAATATCTGCTTACATTAAGATACAAGAAACAGCATTCAATTAGATATTTATGAAAAGTGCTCTAAAAATTTCCAGCAGAACTCTCCCCTTGGTGACACTGACTGTGTGTGCTGAGTCACCAAGTCGTGACCCACTCTTTGCGACCCCATGGACTGCAGAGTCCCTGTCCCTCGCCATCTCCTGGAATTTGCCCAAGTTCATGTCCATGGAGTCAGTGATGCTACCCAGCCATCTCATCCTCTGTCGCCCTTTTCTCTTTCTGCCTTCCATCTTTCCCAACATCAGGGTCTTTTCTAGAACATGGACTTTAATGCATAATACAGAATGTGACTAGCTGGTTCTGTAAAGTCTGACATGTTGATTTTCTGCGCGACTGGCTGTAAGATACACAGACTTATGGGCTATTTTGACGAATGCATTTTCTCACACTCGGTGGTGAGGTACAGAATGATTGGGAAATAGAGACTTGGATGAGACTCCACTTTCTTCAGCCTGTTCCTGTGAATCACCCAGAGTTGTGGTCAGGAGCGGTGGGAGCCACCGCCAGCTAGCTTGAGGCGAAGAAGGAATGTGGCTCCTAGCGGTGGTGAGTGAGCGTGGATAGCAGTGAGGAGCGCGAGCAGGGCAGATGAGTGAGGGGAGCGTGGGACCCCGCTGCTGGCCCTCCCTCCATCCCTGGAGGCAAACCCCAGGTGCTCATGCTCAGCCGCTAAGTCACGCCTGACCCTTTGCCACGCCACAGACGGCAGCTCCCAGGCAAGAATCCTGGAGTGGGTTGCCAGCTGCTCCTCCAGGAGTCTTCCTGACCAGGGATTGAACCCAGTTTCCTGTGTCTCCTGCATTGGCAAGCAGATTCTTTACCACTGAGCCACCCGGGAAGCCCCAAGCTCCAAAGGGCCCTGGGTAAAGGCGAGGTCCTGAACGGGAGGGTTGCACGCCAAGCAGGGGGGAACGATGTCCCCACTCGGCGTCTGTTACGGGAGATGTGGGCGTTTACCCCCTCAACACTACATGCAGTGGGGCATTCCACACAGTGGAAAACAGTTGGATCAATGGATGGCAGGAAATAAAAAATGACAAAGATCCTTGGAAGAATTCGTTAACAGAGAACTTTGAAAATGTTTTAATAGCAAGAATTGACTGAGAAAAGCTGTCTTCACAGAAAACTGCATCATGCACATTACATGCCCTAAGTGTTTTAGTTATTCAGTGACTGTGATGACGATTCAGCTGCATCACCAGCAGACATGTGGTAGACCAGATGCCTCTCTTTGGCTAGAGAGCTAAATACATTGATAAACTGGAGGGTAGTGAAGTTCTGATGCCAAGAGGTGGACTTGAGGGGCTGGTTTCTGAAGGAGGCAGTCTCCCAGGGTGAAAGGGTAAAGGATTTAAAAATACAGATAGCCCCAACACTTGATCCAGGCTGAAAAACCTGTACTTATGTAATGGGTATGCTTCATGCAAACAAAACAGAACAGAGAAATGCAGGTCGGGGGCATTCTCTGGGAGGCTAGGCAGGTGGGGAAGTGGCTGAAAGGCCAGCGTGCCCCACGAAGGCCTCCTTTGTCAGCAGAGACCACAGCCTTGGGGAGCAGCAGGCCAGCCTTGGAACAGCAGAAGAAGCTAGTATTTAGAGGTTTCCCAGGTGGAGCAGTGGTAAAGAACCCACCCATCGATGCAGGAAACACGTGAAGCGCAGGCTCATTCCCTGGGTCAGGGAGATCCTCTGGAGAAGGAAATGACAGCCTACGCCAGTATTCTGCCTAGGAAATCCCGTGGACAGAGGGGCCTGGCGGGCTACAGTCCATAGGGTCACAAAGAGTCAGACACGACTGAGCAACTACACACCCACGCCTGCTGGTGTCCACATGCAAGGAGACCGAGGATGGAGTCGTGACAGCACTGAGTACTTCTCCTCAAAAACAATGTGGAAGTAGCGCTGAAAATGCTAAATCTTGCAAAAGGAATACTGTTCTCTTGGAATAACCTAATCTTTCAGGGTATTGTTGCTGGATATAATGCCAAGACTGGAAAAGGTCAATCCTCATCCCAGTTCCCAAGAAGGGTAGTACTAAGGAGTGTGCAAACCATCGGACAGTTGCACCCATCTCCCTTGCTAGTTAGGTCAGGCTTAACATCTTGCGTGCTAGGCTTCAGCATGATGTGAACCAAGAACTTACAGATGTCCAAGCTGGGTTTAGAAAAGGCAGAGGAACCAGGGGTCAAACTGCCAGCATCCACTGGATCGCTGAGAAATCCAGGGAATCCCAGAAAAACATCTACTTGTGTTGCATTGACTATGCTGAAGCTTTTAGACTGTGTGGATCATAACAGACTGTAGAAAACTCTTAAAGAGATGGGAACACCAGGCCATCTTAGCCGTCTCCTGAGAAAACTCTATGTGGGTCAAGAAGCAACAGCTAGAGCCTTGTATGGAACAACTGATTGATTTAAGATAGAAAGGTGTAGGCAGCGTCATCTGCTGTCACCCTGTTTAACCCATACGCCGAGTTACAAGCTGGAACCAAGATGGGGGGAGAAACATCAACAACCTCAGATACGCGCATGACACCACTCGAATAACATAAAGTGAACAGGAACGAAAGAGCCTCTTGATGAGAGTGAAGGAGGAGAGTGAAAGAGCCAACTTAAAACTAAATATTAAAAAAAGAAAACACTAAGATCGTGGCCCCCGCCCCATTGCTTCATGGCAAATAAAAACGCAAAGGGGAAGTAGTGGCAGATTCCCTCTTCTTGGCTCTAAACTCACTGTGGACGGTGACTGCAGCCATGAAATCGGAAGACGGTTGCTTCTTGGCAGGAGAGCGATGACAAACATAGACAGTGTTTTGAAAGCAGGGACGTTACTCTGCGGACAAAGGTTCCTATAGTCAAGGCTACGGTCTTCCCAGCAATCACACACAGCTGTGACAGCTGGACCACAAAGAAGGTGGAACGCCAAAGCACTGATGCTTTCAAACTGTGGTGCTGGAGAAGGTTCTTCAAAGTCCCCAGGACCACAAAGAGGTCAAACCAGTGAATCTTAAGGGAAATCGACCCTGAATACTCATTCGGAGGATGGATGCTGAAGCTGAAGCTCTGCTCTTTGGGTCATCTGATGCAGACAGCTGACTCACTGCAAAAGCCCCTGATGCTGGGAAAGACTGAGGGCAGAAGGAGAAGAGAGTGGCAGAGGATGAGATGGCTTAAGGGCATCACCCACGCAATGGACATGAACTTGGGCAAACTTCGGGAGACGGTGAGGGACTGGGAGGCCTGGCGTGCTGCCGCCCATGAGAGCGCAAAGAGCCGGACACGACTGGGTGACGGAACAACAGCAACATGATGCTGGGATCGAACAAGGACAACACCTGAAACGGGAAGTCACTTTACTCCCCCGGTGAAGAGCGTCACACGATGCAAATTGTCTGCCCTGCTGGGCTGCAGCCCGCAGACCTGTGCTTGCCCAGCTTTAAGGCTGAAGAGAGAGCCTGGAGCCAGCGACAGACACGAACGCGCATGACACCACTCGAATAACATAAAGTGAACAGGAACGAAAGAGCCTCTTGATGAGAGTGAAGGAGGAGAGTGAAAGAGCCAACTTAAAACTAAATATTAAAAAAAGAAAACACTAAGATCGTGGCCCCCGCCCCATTGCTTCATGGCAAATAAAAACGCAAAGGGGAAGTAGTGGCAGATTCCCTCTTCTTGGCTCTAAACTCACTGTGGACGGTGACTGCAGCCATGAAATCGGAAGACGGTTGCTTCTTGGCAGGAGAGCGATGACAAACATAGACAGTGTTTTGAAAGCAGGGACGTTACTCTGCGGACAAAGGTTCCTATAGTCAAGGCTACGGTCTTCCCAGCAATCACACACAGCTGTGACAGCTGGACCACAAAGAAGGTGGAACGCCAAAGCACTGATGCTTTCAAACTGTGGTGCTGGAGAAGGTTCTTCAAAGTCCCCAGGACCACAAAGAGGTCAAACCAGTGAATCTTAAGGGAAATCGACCCTGAATACTCATTCGGAGGATGGATGCTGAAGCTGAAGCTCTGCTCTTTGGGTCATCTGATGCAGACAGCTGACTCACTGCAAAAGCCCCTGATGCTGGGAAAGACTGAGGGCAGAAGGAGAAGAGAGTGGCAGAGGATGAGATGGCTTAAGGGCATCACCCACGCAATGGACATGAACTTGGGCAAACTTCGGGAGACGGTGAGGGACTGGGAGGCCTGGCGTGCTGCCGCCCATGAGAGCGCAAAGAGCCGGACACGACTGGGTGACGGAACAACAGCAACATGATGCTGGGATCGAACAAGGACAACACCTGAAACGGGAAATCACTTTACTCCCCCGGTGAAGAGCGTCACACGATGCAAATTGTCTGCCCTGCTGGGCTGCAGCCCGCAGACCTGTGCTTGCCCAGCTTTAAGGCTGAAGAGAGAGCCTGGAGCCAGCGACAGACACGTCACTCAAAAGTGCTGCTAAGCACAGGGCTGCCCAGGGGTCCTCTTCCTTCACCCAGGATCGCCCCTGAATCAGCCGGGCGGACAGAGTCGTGCAGCCCTCAGAGGAGGCGGGGCCCCCGTTTCCCCAGGGAACTGACGACTCGGCTCCCTTGGAGAGGCCGCAGAAGGGAAATTTCCACTGCAGCTCACCAGGTGACACTTGCTGCAGCTCAGCTCAGCCGCTCAGGCGGGTCCGACTCTGCGACCCCATGAACCGCAGCACAGGCCTCCCTGTCCATCACCAACTCCCGGAGTCCACTCAGACTCGCGGCCATCGAGTCCGTGATGCCATCCAGCCATCTCACCCTCGGTCGTCCCCTTCTCCTGCCCCCAATCCCTCCCAGCAGCAGAGTCTCTTCCAATGAGTCAACTCTTCGCATGAGGTGCCCAAAGTACTGGAGTTTCAGCTTTAGCATCGTTCCTTCCAAAGCAATCCCAGGGCTGATCTCCTTCAGAATGGACTGGTTGGATCTCCTTGCAGTCCAAGGGACTCTCAAGAGTCTTCTCCAACACCACACTTCAAAAGCATCAATTCTTTGGCGCTCAGCCTTTTTCACAGTCCAACTCTCACATCCATACATGACCACAGGAAAAACCATAGCCTTGATTAGATGGACCTTTGTTGGCAAAGTAATGTCTCTGCTTTTGAATATGCTATCTAGGTTGGTCATAACTTTCCTTCCAAGGAGTAAACGTCTTTTAATTTCATGGCTGCAGTCACCATCTGCAGTGATTTTGGAGCCCCCCCAAATAAAGTCTGACACTGTTTCCACTGTTTCCCCATCTATTTCCCATGAAGTGATCTCAGGACACTTAATTCTTCCCTTGAGGAGGAGTCAGTTGAGAGGGTGAGTGGAGGAAAAAAACCCAGGGGGCGTTTACTTCTTTGGAACAATTTTGAGAAGTGAAATTCCCACTTTATCTGCCTTTTGAAGGATGAACTTGGCAGATGGGATAGTAAGTTCAGGGTCATAAAGATTTAAAGAGATGATGTAGTACGTAAAGCTCATCTCGCAAAGTGCCAGCGCACACGGGATGCTCAGAAATACTAACTTTCAATGCGGTTCCTGTGTTACATGCAAGATTCTCATTTCTTGGGGTTCTGTTCTGTTGCTTTCAACACGCTGTCAGTAATTCTAAATAGCAACCATATTATCTATTTGTTTGTTTTTGCTAGGGTTGAAATTTGTGAAAATCAAATGGATATTACATTGTAATATTTTAAAAAGTGACTTGAAACAGAGATGAAAATTTAAGACAACATATGATGTCACTCTTTGGGAAAATACTCAGAACGTGGTCTCACTCGTGCATATCCAGGAAGTCAGACCTACCCAGGTGAGCAGTTAACAGCCAGAAATGCTGTGGATGGAGTTTTGTCAGGAAACCTTCAAATCAAATAATGCCTTTTCATAACAGGCATGTGTTTTTTTCTGTCCACTCCAGAACTGTTATTACTGGACACTTTTATTTTTTTTAGCAGCTTTATCATTCTGTTGCTTATGAATAAGAAAGGGCCAGTCTCATTCTTAATTCCAGCATGAGTGTAGATATTGTCCCGTCATCTTTGGGATAAAAAAAGTGGTACCTGGGGCAAGGAATGTCAAAGGCATTTTGGCCCAAACTAACTGGAATCCTTTTTGAAAATAAATTTGTGCTCTGCCCCCAAATGAACAAGGCTTGTGACATCAGTCTTGTGTATATCCCCCTGCCCCTGAAGTATATCAAAATAACATTAACAGTGGGTGAGTCACGGGTATTACCGAGAATAATCAGGTGTAAACACTTGTATGTAAAACTGAGGATGTGGAGAGCTCAGAAAACAGTAAGAGCAGGGTTTCCCCTCCCCCACGGAGGTCACCCTGTGCGCTCCGCCCTGGCCTGGGAGGCTGCTGTCTTTGTGTTCTTCCCTGAAGCCCCCAGCTCTCCACATACGTTTAATCACTTTCTGTGGCCAAAATCACAGCAGCAGCATGAACGTCTCTCCTTTTTCATTGGAAAAGCAAAATAATAATATAATACTTGAATCATAAAGTAGCCAAACAAAAATTTAAATTGCAGAATAGTTTGTACCTGACTTGTTTTTAAAGCTCAGTCTCTAGACACAGATGCAGACATAAAGGGGCCTCCTCTCCATCCGAGCCTCCCTGACTCCCTGGGGCAGCATCCTCAGCCCATGCTAAAGGCTGGGGGCCGTGGGTGACGGGGACGAGGGCACCTCAGCCACACGGCAGATGGCCACCTCTGTCCCTCCCGTCATCCCGAGAGTCCTCACCCCTCAGGCAGCTGTGGCCCTCTCCCAGCCTCACCCCGTTCACGGCAGCCGGAGCTGAGAGTCAGCTTTGGAGCACGGAGAACCCCCACGCTCCTCCTCTGAGTTTCAGCCCATCTGACGGCTTGCGGAGACCCTCTCATGCACCAGTTTCAGGAGGCTCCTGGGGCCCTCGCAGCCCAGCCCAATAGGAGTCCTGCTAAGTCAGAATGCCCACCTTTGACCCCTGCTACCCACTTGCCCTCAGGACTACCCCTCACCCTGGTGCTTCCTCACAGAGGCTGTTCCTACACTGGCTGGAAACCAAGCTGTCCTTCCTGGGTTCAGAAGGCAGCTCAGATCTATGCTGAGGTCTCTCTCCCATTGCAATAATTCCTGAAAAAAAATCTATTTTTCTGCTTTAACTGTGGTCTGACTCTGGTTCTGTCTAGCAAAGGCAGGTCCACATATCTATCCAACAGCCAGTGTCTCTGAGTGCGTACTGCCTTGCACTCGCACATACACACACACGCACAGGCACGCACACTATTGAATTGCAGCAGCTAACGATAAATGGTGAAACTCATTTCTGTGGCGCCGTGGATTCCTCACAATGATGCAATTCGTGAAGCACAGCCACGACACAGGCGGGCGTGCCGTTTCCTCTGTTTGTCCTGCTGCTGCTGCTGCTGCTAAGTCGCTTCAGTCGTGTCCGACTCTGTGCGACCCCATAGACGGCAGCCCACCAGGCTCCCCCGTCCCCGGGACTCTCCAGGCAAGAACACTGGAGTGGGCTGCCATTTCCTTCTCCAATGCATGAAAGTGAAAAGTGAAAGTGAAGTCACTCAGTCGTGTCTGACCCTTAGCGATAGTTAAATCCACAGCAAAAGGGCAGGAAAAACCCAGTTAACACCCCACCTGGCTGGACTGATGGACAGTTATACGCAAAGGTTACCAGGAGGCTCCTGAATGCCTTCCTATACAGCCCTGTGACCCCCACACCCAAATGGAAGAAGACCAAGAAAAGGACACAGTTCAATCCCTCAGTCGTGTCCGACTCTCCGTGACCCCACGGACTGAAGCACTCCAGACTTCTCTGTCCTTCACCATCTCCAAGAGCTTGCTCAAACTCCTGTCCATTGAGACGGTGATTCCATCCAACCATGTCATCCTCTGTTGCTCTCTTCTCCCCTTGCCCTCAATCTTTCCCAGCATCAGGGTGTTTTCCAATGAATCATCTCTCCTTTCAGGTGGCCAAAATATTGGAGCTTCAGCTTCAGGATCAGTCCTCCCAATGAATATTCAGGACTGATTTCCTTTAGATGGACTGTTTGGATCTCCTTACAGTTCAAGGGACTCTCAAGAGTTTTCTCCAACATCACAGTTCAATAGCATCAATTCTTTGGTGCTCGACCTTCTTTATGATCCAACTCTCACATCCATACATGACTACTGGAAAAACCATAGCTTTGATTATACAGACCTTTGTTGGTAAAGTATTGTCTCTACTTTTTAATATGCTGTCAAGGTTTGTCATAGCTTTTCTTCCAAGAAGCAAACATCTTTTAATTTCATGGCTGCAGTCACCATCCACCGTGATTTTGGAGCACAAGAAAATAGAGTCTGTCACTGTATCCATTGTTTCCCCATCTATTTGCCATGAAGTGATGGGACCAGATGCCATGATCTTAGCTTTTTGAATGTTTAATTTTAAGCCAGTTCTTTCATTCTCCTCTTTCATCTTCATCAAGAGGCTCTTTAGTTCCTCTTCGCTTTCTGACATAAGGGTGGTGTCATCTGCATATCTGAGGTTATTGATATTTCTCTAAGCAATCATGATTCCAGCTTGAGCTTCATCCAGCCCGGCATTTCTCATGATGCACTCTGCACATAAGTTAAATAAGCAGTCTTAATGTACTCCTTTCCCAATTTGGAACCAGTCTGTTATTCCAGGTCTGCTTCTAACTGCTGCTTCTTGACCTGCATACAGATTTCTCAGGAGGCAGGTAAGGTGGTCTGGTATTCCCAACTTTTTAAGAATTTTCTACAGTTTGTTGTGATCCACATAGTCAAAGACTTTTAGCATAGTCAATGAAGCAGAAGTAGGTGTTTTTTCTGGAATTCTCTTGCTTTTTCTATGATCCAACAGATGATGGCAACTCGGTCTCTGGTTTACCTGCCTCTTATAAATCCAGCTTCCAACATTCAGAAGTTGTTGGTTCAGGTACTGTTGAAGCCTGGCTTGGAGGATTTTGAGCATTAACTTCCTAGCATGTGAAATGAATGAAACTGTGTGTTAGTTTGAACAGTCCTTGGCATTGCCTTTCTTTGGGACTGGAATGAAAACTGACCTTTTCCAGTCCTGTGGCCACTGCTGAGTTTTCCAAACTTGCTGGCATATTGAGTGTAGCACTATAACAACATTATCTTTTAGGATTTTAAGTAGCTCAGTTGGAATTCCATCACTTCCACTAGCTTTGTTTGTAGTGATGCTTCGTAAGGCCCACTTGACTCCACACTCCAGGATGTCTGGCTCTAGGTGAGTGATCACACCATCGTAGTTATCTGGGTCATTAAGATCTTGTTTTGTGTAGTGCTTCTGTGTATTCTTGCCACCTCTTCTTAGTATCTTCTGTTTCTGTTATGTTTATATTATTTCTGTCCTTTATTGTGCCCATCTTTGCATGAAATGTTCCCTTGCTATCTCTAACTTTCTTGAAGAGATCTCTAGTCTTTCCCATTCTATTTCTTTCCTCTATTTCTTTGCTTTGTTCACTTAGGAAGGCTTTCTTTTAACTCCTTGTTATTCTCTGGAACTCTACATTCATGAATGATGGGTTTATCTTTCTCTTTCTCCTTTGCTTTTCACTTCTCTTCTTTTCTCAGCTATTTGTAAGGCCTCCTCAGACAACCATTTTGCTTTTTTTGCATTTCTTTTTCTTGGAGATGGTTTTGGTCACTGTCTCCTGTATTATGTAACAAACCTCTGTTCATAGTTGTTCAGGAACTCTGTCAATCAGATCTAATCCCTTGAATCTATTTGTCACTTCCATTGTATAATCGAAAAGGATTTGATTTAGGTGTTTCTAATTCTACAGCATCATAAACTAATATGCACAGGATGGATAAATAGCGAAGTCCTACTGTATAACACAAGGGATTGTATTCAATATCCTTCAGAAATCATAATGGAAAAGAATACAAAAAGAGCATATATGTGTGTGTGTGTGTGTATATATATATGGATAACTGATTCGCTTTGCTCGACAGCAGAGATTAATGCAGCACAGGAAGTCAGCTATACTCAATACGATTAAAAAAACAAAACAAAACAGCCACAGCAGGGAGCTCACCCCACTCACCGCTGTGTGAGCTCAAGGTCCTGCTCCGAGAAGACAGTCCTGCCGAGTGCCTGGTCCCTGCGTGCCCTTGCCACCTCCTTCCGGTACCCTGTGTGCTGGCCCCTCTGCCGCCACGTTGCAGATGCCTTCCGCAACCTTGTCCATCCAGCCGCCTTCGTTCCTGGATTTAGAGACGTCTGTGCGGACAAGACTTCTTGAGAGGAGCATGGACTCCTTGCAGAAGCTTCCAGGACAAACCCAAGTGTCTGCTTTCTCACTTGCTGTTTGGAGCTAATATCGGCCTTCCAGGGAAGCTCTGCAGATAGTGTAGAGGTCTGGACACCTCGCAGGTAGCTGCTCCGGCTGTGAACCTCTGAGGCAATCACGGCCATCACCGTGGGGTGTGGCAATGCCGCACTATTCACAGGTGCGGACGTGACACCCACAGGTCTCACAGCGGTGTGTGCACCAACACCAGGAGACCCTTGGGATGTCCTGGTGAGGCGCCTGAGCCTGGTTCCTGTGTTATTTTCACTCCACATTCATGGCATCATTGTAACTATGGGAAAATGCTGGATAGACACCAGCTGAGGCCCATTCTCCAAATAACTGACCAGGGCTCTCAGGCTCCATCAGGAGCAGGAGAGGCAGGTGTGTCGGTCTGCTCAGGCCACCAGAGCAAATCTCCATCCACTGGGCGACTTCTGCACATGAACCCGGGGGCAGGGGCGGGTGGGTAGGAAACACAGTCCACCCAGTAACAGGGTGTGAGCTCGACTGCACCCCGGGATCGTGCACTGCGTCCTGGAACATGGAAACGACTCTGGTGGAAATGCTGGTGAAGATGGCAGTCTCCGGAGCTGAGGTCAAGGACACTCTGACATTGTCCATTGTACGTCCCTTAAAAAAAACTTAAAGAGAAGAATAAGTATAATATATCAGAGTCAGGTAAGATTTTATGTGCACCAAAGCTTAAAAGGGTTAGTTATTAAAACCATTTATGAAAAAAAAGTTTTCAGAAGGGAAATAAAACATTGCAGATATTTATAGAAACATTTGGTGGCTTTTTAAGAATGGAACACTTAAAAGGGATTTACTGCCATAAGATAGAATGTATTATTACTGTTTAAAAGAAAGATAAAATGCATTCCACATTCCGCCCCGTAGAAGAAAAGAAAAATGAAGAGAACCAGAGAAAAATGGTCTGTGTCCATAAATAGCTACCCAGAGCGAGATGTTACGTAAGGTGACGGGAATGCAAGTAGCCTGGATTCAAGAGCTCTTGAAAAAAAAAAAGGAGAGTAGGTGCCTGCGCTTATTGCAACCAGCTCTCTAGAAAAGTGGAAAGCAGCTTCCACGGTGGCCAAGGACATAATTCCTGGTCACTATCAAGTTCTCAAGAGCCAAAAATAGGCAGTCCACCTTTTGGAAAATTGAAACAACTATTTTTCTTGACTCTGAAAGCAATGTCCACTGTAAACAGAGAATTCACAAACACAGAAACATCAGAAAAGAAACATCTCCAATTTGATAACCCACAGAGCACCCGTCCTAAATTATACCAGGCTTCCTTCAGACTGTTTCTTTATATCTGTCTATTCTTATCCATATTGTTTATATGATATCACACTATTTTGTCACTTTTAACATGACAGGATATTATGAACTTTTGGAAATAGAGATCTTCAACTTTTATTTTAAAGACCACACTGAATTTCCCTGGTGGTCCAGTGGTTAAGACTCCAAGCTTCTCCTGAAGGGGCGCAGGTTCCGTCTTTGGTTCTGGAAACTTAAGATCCCACGTGCTGCACTGAGCAGTCAACACACACACACACGCGCACACACGCACACGCACACACTGAATTCCATTAAAATGCTATCCTATACTTCACTTAACCAAACCCCTATTTTGGGGTGTCAAACCTAATTTGTCATTATTACAAACGTTGCTAAAATGAACATCCTTAAGCGCAAACTTTTGCACACTTGTCCAGTGATTTTTTTGGGTGAATTCCTAGAAATGTAGCTATTGCTGGATTTGCAAATCTTCAAGGCTTTGGAAAAATCAGTTGTCAAATTCCTCTCCAAAAACCTTGTACCAACATATGTTCTCACCGAGTGTATGCAAATGATTTCGTTCGCACCCATTTCACCGTGATAGATAAGATCACTTCTTAAACCTTTGCTAAACCTTTGGTAAACCTTTGCTGAAAAATGCTTGTCTCCGACTGAATGTACAAAACTTTGAATCCGGTCACTAGGGCATAGCGATTTCTTTACACGTTTTGTTGAAGCTTATACTTCTTTCTCGAGGATCGTCTGCATATGTTTTTTTTTGTCTGTTTTCCTGTTGGGCCATGTGCTTTCACTATTTATTCTTGAGTCCTTCACAGATTGAGGATATTAACTGTTTGAGTGTCTTATTATTTGCAAATTCATTTCCTTCCTGGCATGTCAAATGAACTGAGTGAGTTAAAGGTTTCTGACTCGTAGGAGTATGAATTGTCTTTAGTTCCAGTAAAACATACTGAAAATATTTGTTCCACCCAGCAAATGCTTCAACACCGTGGTGCCTTTGAAGCAGAGGGTCCCATATGGGCCAGGGGCTTGTGGTAGAGGAGCCAAGATCTGGAGGCTGAAGACCCGTTCTCCAAGCTGTCTCAGAATTCTCCCTTCTCAAGAGTCTGGGTGCAAACAGTGGTCCCAGGTGTGCAGACAGCTCCCCGGCCCTCAGCATCCCTCAGGGCACACGGTGGCCAGAACCCTTGCCTCTGGCACGTGGGGCTGCTGGACAGGACTTGGGGTCTGTGGTCTGCAACCCATTATATGAGTTCCGTTCCCCACCTTACTCAGGACGATAAAACCAAGCTGCAAAACCCAGATGGAGAATCGCACAGTCCGGTCAAAGCCGGTCATCCTGCACCAGGGTGGGAGGAGAGCCAAGAAAGCGCCTGTTTTCTTTGCGCGGCTCTGGAATGCTCCTCGTTGGAGGTCCCAGGGGCCAGCCTTCCCGGCAGCTTCCTGACGAGGTGGCCCAGGCCGGCCCAGGATGCTTGCATCCTGGCGAGATTCTCAGGGCCAAGCTGGCTCTCCGGTCCCGGGGATGCGCAGGAGGGGCCGTGGGGGGCGTGGCGTCCAGGGCTGGCCCCCGACTCAGACAGGCCGGCAGCTGCAGGCTTCCCGGCCACTGCCCGGGGGACGCTGGGGACCCTGATGTGAAAGCCTGCATGCTACTTGTCAGAGAGAGGAAACAGGACTCGCTGTTCAGAACCAAGAGCCATGGAGAATCTGACGTTAGAGTTTGATCAAAAACGACTTTGCTCACCAAGAATGCATTTCCTCAAAATAATAAAAGTGGAGACTCCCCAGTGGCCCAGGCCGTCTAGACTAAAGGTGTCGGCGGAGCTCTGGGGACGCGTGCCACTTTGCTTTACCAAAGATGGTTGAGGAGCCCACATCCTGGCTGGAGACCGAGCCCACGGGAGGGTGGCCTGGGCCCTGCAGCCTCCTGGGGTCTGCGAGCCTCCCACCCCCTTCCCCAGGAGGAGCCCCGGGACAGCGGCCTTGACCTGGCCTCCAAGTTGGCCTTGGTGTTTGAATATTTGTGAATCTGTGAGACAGCAACTTGCTTCCCTGGTAAGTGAGGGTGAGTATCTTTCCTTGTCTCACTTTGGCTGTCTGAATTGTGCCCTTTCTCCCACCTGGTCTGTGGTGTTGATATGTAAGGGCATTGATCTGACGGGCTGGTGTGTCCTCCCCCTGGAGTCGGGGCCCACTGCCGCCCCCCGAGCATCTGACTGGCTTTTCTACCCGAAGAGGATCTTGGGTCTGTGGTCCTTCCAGTTGAGTCTTCACTGTGGTGTGTGTGGCTGCACTTGGAGGAAATGCCAGCCACACCAGGAAAGGCCAGATACAGACAGGGCCGCCCGGGCCAGGCCACCGCCCCAGGCCTGTGCCCGCGCTGGTGCTGACCACCCGCCTCACATTCGCTTGCGCCGCGTCACCCGAAGGAGCAGGGGAAGCGCAGTTACTGCCTGCTCAGGCTCGTGCGCCCGAGGATTCCCGCCCCTGCTCAGCTGGGCAGCCCCGCAGTGGAGCGAAACAACGGGAGGCTGCAGGTGCCCGTGGGTGAGAGAAGCCCAGGACGCCAGCTGGTGCGGAAGGGAGGGCGCGGGGGACAGCCCCAAAGCCAGTGCAGGATGCTGAGCGGGGCCGGGAGGGACCCCTGTCCCCTCTGTGCTTCCGCGGTCCCGGGGCAGCGCGGCTCCTCCAGGCGGCCGTAGCACCTGCAGCGACGCCAGATGGTGCGCTGGTCGTGCTCCTAATATTCTTTACGTGGACCGCGCGCTTAAAGGACTGTGTCTTCTGGACTTCATGCTCCGCCAGCTGCTGGCTCAGCTGGCTCCCATGTGGTCCCCACCATCCCCCCGTGGTCCCCACCAACCCCACCGATGGTCCCCACCGTCTCCCCCGTGGTCCTCACCATCCTCACAGATGGTCCCCCGTGGTCCCCACCATCTCCCCCGTGGTCCCCACCATCTCCCCCGTGGTCCTCACCATCTCTCGGGTGGTATCTGGCCTTGTCTGGTCTCTGATGACGCCAGAAGTCTTCATGACAACATCACTTCTGCCGAGTGCAGGTCTTGGGGATCTGGGGGCCGTATAACTGTGTGGAAAGATGGAGATAATAGCAACAAGACAACTTGCCTTAGAAGCCACACCTATTAAAATGTTCACGAAGTTGTACCCAAAGACTGAGGTCTGAAGTCTCCATGTTCATTTTCTCAAGTGGAGAAATCTGCTGACCACTGGACTCCCCTGAGCAGCTGACCACCCGCCAGACTCCCGGAGGAGCGGCTGGAGCCCTTGGCCTGATATCCCTCATGGAATCAGGCTGGGGGAGACGCCAGGCTTCGCATGGCGTGGGGGAGAAAATGAATGATGTGCGGAAAGCAGTGACTCCATGGCCTTACCGTATGAGTCCGTGTTATCTGTCTCACAGCCTCGGTGAGGTGAGAGCAGGTGGCAGGGGCAGGATGATCTGGCGTTTCCATCCTTGAAGCCACCGCTGTTTCAGGGAGCTCTTCTCCCGAGAGGTAGTGCTGGTCTGTCAGACAGCCACCGGCCTGACTCAGTTTGTAAGTCATCATCCACTTCGGGGAAGTAAATAAAAGGGGGGCTGCCCCATCGTGTGTCCCTTCGGGGTTCCCCGTGTCAAGTCATCCCTAGGTCCAAGCTGTCAGAGGGAGGCCTGCCCAGCAGCTTCCCCAGGCGCAAGCGCCCTTGGATGGGGCGGTGAAAAGACACTTCCTGAGCTGTGCAGTGTAAGGCGAGCTGCAGGCTTCACTGGGGCCGCGAGCTGCAAGGGAGGAAGTCGGAGTGCCCGAGACAGCGCGCCGTAATTAATCATAGCAGGATGGAGCTTGTCAAGGCCCTTTCTGGGCTGACGCTGCTGTCACTTACAGCCGGCCCCGCACCATCTGTAATTGTTTAAAATATCACCCGTACCAGGATCCACGCTTCGCACACTTCTGCTTCATTGACACCTCCCAAAGAGCACTCCAGAATCCACCGCCCAGCCAGGGGGCTGTGCAGCTGTGCTGACCTCCAAACAGACATAACCGGCTGATGTGAAAGCTCAGCCAGACCCTCGAGCTGTGACATAGAACCTCAGTGACATGACTTTCATTTCCAGTCGAGGTTCCTGCAGCCGACTCCCTCTGGTCAAGGTAAACCGGAAGCAAGAGCAGGTTGCTGCCTTTCAGGGTGGGGGGCTGCAGAGGAAAACAAGCATTTCAGAGCCAACAGGGGTTTCCCAGGCTTAAAAAGCAACTCCCCGACCGAGAAGACCATGATCCTTCACTCTGAGCGAAGCGTTCGTCAGAAACCAGGCATCTGCAGGTCCAGCGTGCCTGTGTGCGCGGTGGGGAACCCGGAGGAGGGAACCCGCAGACGGCAACCCGCCTCTGTGCAAGGCGCTGCTCCTCTCCACTAGTGAGTTAGGTTTCTCTAACTTTTCCTAAGGGCTTCCCTGGTGGCTCAGGGGTAAAGAATCCACTTATCAATGCAGGAGATGAGGGTTTGGTCCCTGGATCAGGATCCCCTGGAGAAGGAAATAATTTTTCTTAAGAGCATGTGTAGTAGATGTTTATTTTACTGATCTATCAAATAAGGAGACTAGATCTTAGAATATATTTTACAATTAAAGAAAAAGGAGGGACATGTCTTTATAGAGGAATTCCAAATCAGGTACGTAAATATTCCCCTCCAGGAAGTGGACCTAACCCTTCCCCTGCCATGGCTTCCCCTGGAGATTGAGCAGGAATTTGTGCCTCGTTTCCAGACCAGGAGTCTTGAGGGGGAAGCCCAGTACCTCTACAGGGGAGGCACCTGAGCCCACGGGTCCAAGCAAGTATCCCCTCTGGTATTGCATGCATGTCACAGGCCCCTGATATGTGATGGTACAGTAGACTCTTCCTCTCCAGAACCTACAATCCCAGACTAATCAGGACACAACCTCAAACCACTCAGATAGAGGCACATTCTACAGAAAATCTGTGTGAAACCCTTCAAACTGTCCAAGTCATGAAAAAGTCTGAGAAGCTGTCCCAGATTGTAGGAGCACTTGGAAACCTCTGACTAAATGCTCCTGGACTGGATCCTGGGTCAGAAAAAGGACGCTGATGGAAAAGCTGGCAAAATCCACTAAAGCCTGCTTTTGACTGACAGTGTTGTTGCCGCGTTAATTACTTAGTATTGGCAAATGCCCCCTAGTTATTGAAGACGCTGACTTCAGTGGAACCTGGGTGAAGAGATATGGGAACTCCCTGAACTGTCTTTGCAACTCTTCTGGAAGTTCTAAGATTATTCACCCCCCCAAAAAAATGTTTATAAGATCAGATACAAATAAGTCTGTAAAAACGCTGAGTCACAGTGGCTGAAACGCCTCTCCTTTGCTCTCTGCCGCCTGCAGGTGTGACCACGCTGCTCCTGGAACGCAGACCTCGTCTCCATTGGAAATATGTGACGTCGCAGCTCGCTAAAATGCTTTCAGGATTCCATGGCTTCTTTCCCTTCTGGAGAGGATTCTGCTTTCCAAGTCGTTTTAGCTAGCTAGTTAGTTATTGTTAGTTGCTCAGTCATGTCTGACCCTTCGTGACCCCATGGACTGTAGCCTGCAAGGGTCCTCTGTCCATTGAATTTTCCAGGCAAGAATACTGGAGTGGGTGGCCATTCCCTTCTCCAGGGGATCTTCCCAACCCAGCGATCGAGCCTGGGTTTTCTGCATCGCAGGCAGATTCGTCACCATCTGAGCCACCAGGGAGGCCCTCCGAGTCATTTATGAGTAGTAATAACTTACGAAATTGTTGGTTCCTGTTGGAAAGTGCAAAAGCTGCCATATAAACAAAAGGGGGGCAAAGCACTGCAAGCAGCCTACTTTTTCTGCTGGAGAGCCACCCAAGACCTGAAAATGTTTTCTTTACTCCGTTCGCTATGTCTGTGAAGTGTATAACCAGGGACCCCAGAATCTCCAGGCAGAAGCCGGCCTATGGCCTAAATACCACACAGCACGTGTGTATGTCTCTGTTGGAAATGTTTGGTGTTGTCGGTGAAAATGTGTCACAGTAGTCAAGAATCTGCCTGCCAGTACAGGAGACGCAAGGGACACAGGTTCGATCCCTGGGTCGGGAAGATCCCCTGGAGAAGGGAATGGCACCCCACTCCAGTATTCTTGCCTGGAGAATCCCAGGGACAGAGGAGCCTCCTGGGCTTCTGTCCATGGGGTCGCAAAGCGCTGGGCACGCCTGAGCGACTGAGTGCCTACTCCTTCCTGTGGGTGGAGCGGAGCTGGGGTCAGCCACGTTAGCCCTCCAGAGCTGCTTCCTTCACGGCCACAGGGACGGGGCGGCTTCCTGCCTGCACCTGCCTACCTGCCTGTATATGCACCCAAGCCCCGTGCTCCTGTTCCCCGGGTGACACGTGACTGGCCAGCGCCGCCTCCCACCTGCCCCGGTGGTCCTGCTCTCTCCACCGTGCCCTCACTGTGTACACCTCCCTCCCTCCCTCTCCGTGCAGCAGATCAGAGTTCATGCTGTCTCAACACCTCACTGTCCAAGCAGAGGCCCTGACTCCTGGGCTTCTGTTGGAAAGGCCGGGTGCCTGTGTGTGTGTATAGTGCCCTTGGCTGACCGGTGTCTTTATTCACAAACATCCCGGATCTGTGAGCGTATTTACTGCCAGGAGGATGGGATGTGTCTGGTTTGGTGGGTTTTCCTTGACAAGTTTGTCTTGATGTAAAAGTGCATGGCTGTCCGTGGCATTTGAGACCCTGCATCTCCTGCAAAAATGTTTCAGGGGCTCACTGTTTCGCTAGTAGAGAGTTGTAAAATAAAACAAAAACTTTCAGAAGCAAAGAAAGCTTCAGGAGAGTTCAGACAGTGTTATAATGAAGCAGAAACTGTTTTTGCCGTGGCTGCTGAGAAACATTTGAACAGTTTTGACACCATTTCCTGATGTGGGGAATTCTTCCTGAAGGAGGTATTCTGAAATGCAGAGTAAAATACGACAAGTGTGCTGGTGAAACATGTGGGTTGCTGTGTTCTGACTGTTGTGTTTTTTCATCCAAGCTGTGGGATTGTTCCTGAATTCATCTCACACACACACACACACACACACACACACGTGTGTGAGCCTTTGCCTCTCAGTGGAAACCAAACATTTTAAAGACAGCAGTTGGGGCAGCCACAGCGGAGGGTCGCAGGTTCTGGCTCGAGGTCTGTGTGGCTCGGCAGGCCTGGGAGGGAGGGCGTGGAAGCAGTGGATTTCACTGCGAAAGTTTAGAACGCAGTCAGTAGCCCCCGGAGAGCCTCTCTGAGAGGGACTGCACTGATGACCGCTGTGGGCCTTCAGGCTCTGCTCCTGCGGCCACCGAAGTGCTCCACACGATCCGAAGAAACACCCAGAAGTGAAGAGAGTGCGTGAAAGTGAGAGTTGCTCAGTCGTGTCCGACTCTTTGCAACTCTGTGGACTGTGCAGTCCATGGGATTCTCCAGGCCAGAATACTGGAGTGGGTAGCCTTTCCCTTCTCCAGGGGATCTTCCCAGCCCAGGGGTTGAGCCCAGGCCTCCCACACTGCAGGCGGATTCTTTCCCAGCTGAGCCACACGGAAACCCATCCTCAAGTGGGGAGAGGTACAATTCCTATGCTTTGATTGTTGTTAATTAAAAAAAAAACCCAAACACATTGTGGGCCTTCCCTGAGCATGCAGGAGTAAGACTTCAGCTGCCAGGCCAGGGGGTCCAGGAGGTCCCTGGTCAGGAAGCTAAGACCCCACACGCCTTGGGGTCCACAACCCCCCAGAATCATAAAGCAGAAACCATATTGTAACAAATCCAATAAGGACTTTAAAAGTGGTCTATATCCAAAAAATCTTAAAAAAATAAGAACAAGTTTAAAAAGCATACTGTGTGCGAACCAACAGTCGTGGCAGCGTTAACAAATAGCCACAGCTTTTCTTTCTAGCTTAGCCGTGGCGGCGGCGCTTGCCGTGAGCTTCTTGCTCTGCGTCTGGGCTGCACGTCGGCCACTTGCCCTTGGAGCTCCCTTTTCCTTGTTGTTGTTCAGTCACTAACTCACGCCCGACTCTTGGCAGCCCTCTGGACCGCAGCACGCCAGGCCTCTCTGTCCTTCACCATCTCCCGGAGTTTGCTCACAGTCATGTCCATTGAGTCGGTGATGCCATCCAACAATCCCATGCTCTGTGGCCCCCTCCTCCTCCTGCCCTCAATCTTTCCCAGCATCACGGTCTTTTCCAATAAGTCAGCTCTTCTCATCAGGTGGTCAAGGTATTGGAGCTTCAGCTTCAGCTTCAGTCCTTCCAATGAATATTCAGGGTTGAATTCCTTTAGGATTGACTGGTTTGATCTCCTTGCATTCAAGGGACTCTCAAGAGTCTTGTCCCAACACCACAGCTTAAAAGCATCAATTCTTTGGCTCTCAGCCTTCTTTATGACTTGAGGAATGTCACAGTTGGTTGGAGCCCAGTTTGGGGCTCCTGGAAGTTGCAGCAGACAAATTCCAAGAGGAGATTTGCAAATGCCTGGGAGGGACCACCCTTCCAACATTGCCAAGAAATAAGGCTAGTGGTTAAAAAAAAAAAAAAGACCAAAATTCAACTACAATGTTCTTGCTATATTTCATTAATCTCATCTGTTTAACAGATGATTGCTGAGCAAAGATGGACATAAGGAGCTGGGGGAGAAAGAACAGAACTCACTTTCATGTAGGAATGTCTCAGGTGCCTGAGGTGGAAGGAAGGGGCCTACTGTGCTCAGAAAAGTCCAGAAGGTAAATATGAGGCCATAGCCGAAGACTGGGAGGCAGATGGGGGACTCGCTGGGTGAAGGCAAGGTCATGTGTTGATTCAGAGGGTGACTCACTAAAGAACAGTCTGAGCAATGTTATTTTTTATGTCCAGAAAAAGAGCAGGTAAGAGTTGCGGCAGAGCTGAACTGGGGTTCTTGTGATGAACTGGAAAACAGGCGCTGGGAAGGTGCTTTCCTGGGAGGGTGATGACCCTTGCTGGAGCCGTGGCTAGGCCTCCGAGAGACGGGGCGGAGCAGCTGAGTGTCCGCAGCCTTCTGACACTGGGAAGGTGCTTTCCTGGGAGGGTGATGGCCCTTGCTAGAGCCATGGCTAGGCCTCTGAGAGACGGGGCGGAGCAGCGGAATGTCCGTAGCCTTCTTGATTGAGTAGCCAAGTGGCCAGTGCTCAGGGGACAAATTGCTGTTGGGAGGAGCTTGGGAGGTGCTGATGCTCAGAGTTAAGGGAGAGTTACAGAGGGCCCAAAACTGTGCTGAGGGCATCAGGATGGGAGAAGATGAGTCCTGGAAGACCCTAAGGTAGGTCGCAGATGGAGGAGAAGTATGCTGTGAATTGTAACCTAGACGTCACCCGGTATAACAGCCAGCAAAGATGGCAGAATCATTGTGAAGTAACTCACCCAGAAAACGTCTAAAAGTAGAGCGGATTCTGTTTCTGGTTTGTTTATTAGTATCGTTTGTCAGGGCTTCCCTGATAGTTCAGTTGATAAAGAATCTGCCTGCAATGTAGAAGATACTGGTTTGATTTCTGCATCATGAAGATCCTCTGGAGAAGGGATAGGCTACCCACTCCAGTCTTTTGGGCTTCCCTGGGCACTCAGCTGGTAAAGAATCTGCCTGCAGTGTGGGAGACCTGGGTTCCATCCCTGGGTTGGGAAGATCCCCTGGAGAAGGGAACAGCTACCCACTCCAGTATTCTGGCCTGGAGAATTCCATTGACTGTATAGTCCACGGGGTCACAGAGAGTCGCACAAGACTGAGTGACTTTCACTTTTCAACAGTAGCATCTTATAATATATTTTATCAGTGTATAAAATGCTTTCATACAAACTGCCTCATCTAACTATTTCAACAACCCTCTGAGAGGCACTGGAAACACATGTTTAGCCCAACAGAGTTTAGTGCAGGAAGAGAGCGTCCTTGGACCACGATGCTTCAGGAGAGGTCTGCGTCTCCGTGTCTGAGCTCCGTGGGGCTTCAGGCCCTGCAGCCAGCGAGAGAAGGTAGGGAGGGGGTCTGGGTTTGGGAGCACTCACTAGGGGAGTGAGGGGATCAGGGGGCAGGACAGCCAGTGGAGACGTGTCGCCTGTTTCCTGAGAGTCTGTGTGTGGTGATCTGGGAGCAGAGGACAGGGGGCCACCAGGTCCCAGCGGGCAGGAAGACCTGACAGAAAGTGAGCGTGGGTGCCGCACAGATGGAGACGTGCCCAGGCACTGCCAGGAGCGGGAGGGGCACCCGGCAGAGGGAGGAGGGACAGGTGTGATCACGGCACGTCTGGAGACCAGGAGCTCACGCTGCCAGAGGAGTGGAGGAGATGCCCAGCGTCACCTGACTCATGGCTGGCAAGGTGGGTGAAGGGCCAGACCCAGGGCTCGCCTCTCTCCAGCCCCAGGAGGTGTTTCTGGCTCTCCTCTGGCTCTCTGCCTATCCGTTCATCATCTCTCGTCTGTTAGTATCTATCCACCCATTATCGACCACCGCCTGTCTATCTCTTGTCTATCAATCTATCCACGTATCCATTCGTCCATTACTTATCCACTCATCACCCATCACCCATCCTTTATCTACCTATTGTCTGTCTGTCTTTACCACTCACAGTGTCTATATCATCTATGCGTCTACTGCACGTTTTAAAACTCAAGCTTACAATAGCAGATTTGAGGAGTTGTGAAGAAGCTGGGATTATCGAGACTGTAAAATGCTTCAACCACTTTGGAAAATAGTTTTCCTCTAAAATTATACCCACATCCACCATCAATGACCCCAAAATTTCACTTTGTGGTGTTTACTCAAAAGAATTGAAAGCATAACTCTACAAAATGGCTTGGGTGAGAGTGTTTGTAGAAGGCCCATGCATAACATCACCAGGAGAATGGATGAACAGACAAGGCTCATCCTTCTGAGCAAACAGCAGTCAACAACACCCTGCTCACACCCGACTGCAGGGAGCATCTCAAATTCCCCCCAGACAGAGAGGCTGGTCAGCAAACCAGCAAGAGGGTCGTCATCAGGAACCAGGCCTGTGGAATCTGTTGACATCTTGACCTTGGACATCCCAGACCGTTGGACAGTGGGAAATGAATGCTTGTTGTTTAAACCACTGAGCCTATGATAGTCTATATGGCAATCTGAGCCAGGTTTAAATCAAGGTGCTGCTGGAAAGCCAGAATCCGGTGGCCTCAAATAGTGTTTAAAATTGATTCTGAGGTCAGCGTGGTCCTGGAGTGTACAAGTGTGTTTGCTTGCACACACGGGTGTACACACCTGTGTGTGTCTATAGCTGTGTTGATCGACCGTTGCCCAACAAAAGAAATCACACTCTACATTTGAGGATTTTTGCTTTTTTATACCCCTGACTTAGTAACATGATGAAAGTTATGTTTCCACCTAGTTAAAACAAGCTGAACCTCTGATCAGCCAAAAAGGTGCTCACACCTCCTCAGACCCTGCCCAGGAAGAGTAGGGTCACGTTGGGGAACACACACTCAGGCCAACAGCGGTCCTACCTGACCCCTTACCTGGACCTGCCCACCTAGGTTCTACCTGGATGCTGGGGGTTCCACCTGGATATCCTCTTACTAGGTCTTTATCTGCAAACCAAGCAGCCTGAGAAGGGTCCAGCAAGGTGGGTCCTCTTTGCCGTTGATCTCAAGCCTGGATAGCTTCTGCCCTTTTAGTAATGTGGATTAAAAAAAATCAAACCATCCTGTCATGCTATAAAAAATGACGTGAAATAATACGATGAATAATAAAAAGGAATATACAGGGATTTGAAAATATAATCCCACCCACACAAGTCAACATCTGCAGGCTGTGAGACCACAAGCAACACAAAGGGGATGTGGATTTAATACAAGACATGGGGCTTTACTGAGAAGTTCTATGATTTAAGGAAAGGTCAAAGGGCATTTCAACTATACACTCGCCCCTATCAGTGACATTTGAGCCTAAACAATAATTTTGATTAGGGATGTATCCGTTCAGTTCTATTGCTCACTCATGTCCAACTCTTCATGGCCCCATGGAGTATAGAAGACCAGGCTGCTGTATCCTCAACAGAAGTTGAGCTTGTGTTCCAAAAGATTCTGATTCACCATACAAGCAGGGTAGGTTACAACAATAGCAATAAGGCATTACTGAACAGTCGTAGACACGTGAAGGTGTGGGGTTGGGTAGAGGCCGTGGGGGTGGATTGGCGGTAAACAGGCCGAGTCTCCAGACGTGGATGGTGAAGGGGATGAGGTGAGTTCGCTAAGGAGACTGAGTGTGTGTGTGTGCGTGTGTGTGCACGCACTGAGTGGTTGTGTGCAGCCCAGCTTGGGCGGTGGAGCACAGTCCCCCTGGAAGTGGGAGAGGGCCCCAGAGACCCCGGGGGGCACAGGGGGTGCTGAGTCTGGCCCGAGTCCACTGTGGCCCATACGGGGACCTCAACAAGGGAGACCCTCAGCTGACCCGCCCTCCCCACTGAGGGCTTCCCTGGGAGGAGAACAGTCAAGATGCAATCTGTGGCTCCCCAACTCCTCCAAGAGGAAGATTCAGTGGGTGAGGGAGAGGAAGCCTGCTGCTGTTGTTATTCAGACAGTCATGCCCGACTCTCTGAGACCCCATGGACTGCAGCGCGCCAGGCCTCTCTGTCCATCAACAACTCCCAGAGCTTGCTCAGACTCACGTCCATTGAGTCGGTGATGCCATCCAACCATCTCATCCTCTGTCGTCCCCTTCTCCTCCTGCCCTCAATCTTTCCCAGCATCAGGGTCTTTTCAAATGAGTCAGCTCTTCACATGAGGTGGCCAAAGTATTGGAGTTTCAGCTTCAGCATCAGTCCTTCCAATGAACACTCAGGACTGATCTCCTTTAAGATCGACTGTGATATAGATGCTAAAATGTGGGGAAATGTGGGATGGGGCCAACAGTCTGAGCTTTGTGTTTCTTTGTGTTTTCTTTTCTTTTCCTTCCTCCTCCCCCTCCAGCTCTTTTTTCCTTCCCCATCTGTCTTATGGAAATTTCCTGGCACTGATCTGTAGCGCTTTTCTAACAAAGTATCAGGCAATTTCTTGCAGTTTTGAAAAGGGTATTTTTTATGCTTTGATGAGCTCTTCATAATTAAGGAATAAAGATGAGAACTCTCACGGATTGGGAAAGAAGCTTTATTCTCAAGAGGCTGAACTCACCGGAAGGGTGACCAGCTGGTAAGGTTACAGGACTCTAGAGGTCTTGGGATGAATTTTAGGGCCACCAGTGGTCTCTGCCCCTGCCTGGGCACAGACGCGGCCCTGTCCATCACATGACTGCTGCGGGCAGTGTGGCTCATCTCGTCTGTGTGATGGGAAGCTCAGAGTGACTGAGAACCAGCCCAAAGCATACAGCAAATTGGGACAAAGAATCAGAAACATTTTCGTGTCTGAGAAAAAGCTGACTTGGAATTATAAAAGGGAAAAAGAAGGGGGACAGGAAGAAAGCATATTATGCTACATCCAAGGTCAGTTTAGTTTTCTTTTGATGATCCTTTGCTTGAGTATCTGTTACGTGTAGCATCGTATCAGCGGACGGATTTATCTTAGCATCTTATAAAACGCTGAGGCGTCAAGAACCCCCTACCACCTCTGTAGGATATTGCATCTGAAAATGGCTCAGATGTGTCCGGCAGTGTTAATTAAAACTGGAACCACTTGGAAGGAGTCACTCACTGAAGCAAAAATATACGTTCCCAAGCGGGGTAATTTCCCCATAACTCTCTTTATTATTTATTTGCTGATAGGGAGAGACTGTTGATGAATACTTATGCGGCACTTCAGGCCTGAGTAGGGTTAATCTCTTTCGTTCAGGTGAGTTCATTTTAGCTGCGATTCACTTCATTGGCTATCTATAATGATTATTAACAAGCTTAAAGACCTCTGGGAGATGGTGGATAAAAATGCAGCACCAGGAAGTGGGCTATCATTATGCTAATAGGGTGAGAATAATAATTGCCAGGCAGGTACAGTTTCCACAGGAATCCTGGGGACGGGCTGGGTCACCAGGGTAGAGTGTCTCCTCTCACCGGCTGTACATCCCCGTGGACACACACACGCTCGCGCACATCTATTCTTCTACGGAAGGATATTAAATATATATCTATATGCGTGGCTTTGCCAACCGCACTTAAGTGAATTCCGAGTGAGATGAAGGAAGGTGTACAGAAGCGGCGCTTCTGTTTTTCATGCATCAGTGACGTATTTTAATCGCCTTAAGTGTGGACTCCGTTAAAAGGTTTTGAAACATTTTCCTCACTTCTACCACGTGGATTCCCATTGCTTATTCCGCAGGGGTGTTCTAACAGCCTCCTTATAGCCTCGGAGACAGAATGTACCTGCCTCCCTTGCTTCCCCCGGGTGCTGCCTCCTCCGTGTTTACCTCCCTCTGTCCTGTCTTCCTTGCACAGGTACAAAGCCCACTGAACCTTCCTCCACATCAGGCCCTTAACCCAGGGCGCCTCCCTGTTGACTGCCATTTCCCTGTTTGCTGTTTCAGCCTGTAGCCTCGGGTTCTCAAACGCAGAAATCACGCCTTGTTCATCATGGTCCCTGCCCTTCTTTATCCGGCAGGATGCCTGCGCACAGACTGTTAATATAAAGACATCATTTCAGATGCACGAATTCGGGGTCCTGGACATTCAGTGAGTGATAAGTAAGCTCCCACACCAAGTCCTTGGTCCTCCTCAAAGCGAGAGGATCCCCGTGCCAGCCTCGGAGGTGGATGATGGAATTCTTGCCAACATTGTCTCAAGTGACCCAGCATCTGCCCTCAGCATGGGGTGGGGCTCCCCATCCTAAGGGGCACCCACATGAGGCTCTTGTGGGTGTGAAGGGAATGTGACAGGCAAGGGAGGGGGGCACCCAACCTTCTTCCCATGGCCCTGGGACGGGGGTGCTGCTGTTGCTGGCCCCGCCTTAGGAAGTGGGCTGGGGGAAACTCCAGCCCCAGTGGGTCCCTCGAGTGGACCAGCTGGTTGCTTCACTGGAGAAGGCAATGGAGGAGGGTCTCCACCTGGAGGAGGGTCCCTGAGCAGCCAGTGAGGGGAGCGGGAGTGCACAGGGACCCAGCGTCCCCACTGGTGGGATCTCAGTTCTGGGGCTCCAGCAATCAGCTGCCCCCAACCGTCTGCAGATGCAGGCAATGCAGAGTACCAGCAGAGGCTGCGTGTTCAAGGGGGAGACAGCCCTCCCACACACAGCTCACCACCTCGATCAACAGGCCATGTAAACCTGTTTGCTCCAACCTTTGAGCCTTATTGTTGCAAATATTTAAACATGAAATCTTGACTCACAGCTGCGACTTACAAAGGGGATTTGTTCCGTAGTGGCAGCTCTGAGGTTTTCTTTTGAACGATCTAAGGATGGTGGAATGGAATCAACTCCTTCTTAATTTCGCTGTAAGCACTCTAGATGAGCGCTCTCTGCGAGTTACTCTGATTTCAAACTGGGGAAGTACTGGCTCCTGGAGCTCCGCTTGTAGCTTAGTGGGTAAAGAATCTGCCTGCAGTACAGGAGAAGCAGCTTCGAGTCCTGGGTCAGGAAGATCCCTGGAGAAGGAAATCGCAACCCACTCCAGTATCCTTGCCTGGAGAATCCCATGGACAGAGGAGCCTGATAGGCTATAGTCCATGGGATCACAAGAGTAGGACACGACTGAGTGACTAAACCACCCCTGCTGATTTCTGACCCAGGAATCCAGGTCACTGTTGGATGGGAACAAGGTGACCACCAGGCTGGGTTGGGGTGGGGGCAACATCGCTGCAAAGCGTGGTGCCCAGCGTCTGCCCAGCACGGGTGTGTCTGTCTGTGCCGGTCGGCTGGCCTTGTCTTCAGCACGTTCTAAACTGCAGCATTCTCAATGCATCCAAAGCATGGGCATGGATCCCACAGGGACACTTGGCAGAATCAGGACCCACGCACATCAGCACTGTGCATCCTGCAAGAAAAACACTCACACCTGACAAAAGGGGGCACCTTTTGAGCTCGACAGGGAAGCGTAAACGTGGATTTGTCCATGCAGCCGGCTCACCACATTCCATGGCTTCGGAGCCATAGTTTGCTCCCCAATTTAAATTTTAACCATTCTGCTTGTTTTGGTTGGATTAAATGCTTGATGAGAGATGCTTCAAGTCATAATTAGAAGTCTGATCTAAAAGCTTTCATTGGAAAATTAATATATTTGACTGAATGATCACGAAGTTTCTTTTGGAGTAAATTTATATGTCAACAATTAGGGCAAGTACAGACATGCGCCATTTCAATTATCCCTCCACGGTGTAAATGCGACTGTACGGAGTTTCATCTTTATCTCTAGATGTAAAAATCCCGGTGGAGGTGGACATATTTAAAACATATCATTTTAAATATATTTTTCTTATCATCATGTACATCTCAGAGACTCCTTTTAGACTCAGCCTGCAGATTGAGAGAAGAAAGGTCTGTGTTTGGGGGCCAGGAGTGGCAAAGCTGAAAAATGTGGGGAAAGGTTTTCAAAATCTTTTCCTTCATATCCGAGTAATAAACAGATCAATGGGTGGATATTTTCCATAAATTTGTTCCGTATGTGTTTTCATCCTCCCCTGGGATAAATGAGTCCTTTTGACTGAGAGACACGAGCCCTAAATTGCACTCTTGCCTGCCCCTGACATCTCTAAGTTACCCTCTTTCCCTTAAAAGCTCCCCCCCAGTCGTGGCTATGATAAATCTCTCCTCTAATACGGAGTTGCAAGGAAAAGCTGAACAAGATGAAGATGATTTTAAGCGTATATTCCTAATATTCGAGTGGTTCTCCGTCTCCCCATCTGGCAACCATCTTTCAGGAAGATCAAAAGGCTTTCCAGCCCCGGCTCTTCCTCCTCAGGGTTCATTCCTGGGAGATGGGCTGGCTGGAGGGAGCCGTGTCGCTCCAGTAAGCGGGCGTGCTGAGCGAGGCGCTGCAGTCCTGCCTGTCTGCCATCCGTCCATCGTCCGCCAGCCTGGGGGGGGTTTGGGACCAGGGTCCTGCCTGCCACAGCCGCCCATACAAGCTCTTCTGTTGTGTTTTTGAGCTGGCGATGTCATGGGGGTATGCCCCACTCTCCTAGGGGTTCCCTCTGGGGTATCTGTCCTGCGGCATTGGGGGGTGCAGAGACACTGAAGGTGGGGACCACAGGTCTATTTCTGAGACCCTGAGGCTGTTTCACCCCTGGGGTCCAGCTCTGACCTCCTCTCTGCCGGCTGGCCTCTGTCTCTCACCCTTCTGCTGGGTCTAAAAATGCAATAATTACAAGTCCAGGAGCCATGCTAACCCATCTGAGGTTGGTTTCACACTAAATACTTTCACAATGATATGAGCAAAAAAAAAGAAAGAAAGAAATTAATAGCCCGGGTTGTCTTGAACAATTTCCACGTTTGGAAAGCGCTGTCCTGGTTTCAAGTGCTTTCACATGGTTTATGTGGTTGTGTTTTAGGAAACACGTCCGTGTGATGTTTAAAGCATCAGATGCAGTCCCCTGGCCTCCGGTTCATGATGAAAGATGCTCGAGGTGGAACATGTTCTGGGTGGAACATGTGAAAAGAAGCCACCTTCTCCCACAACGCCCTGGAAGGAATCGGGGTGATGCCTCGACTCCCAGGAGGCCGAGTTCCATGAGAGATGGGCTCCTCATGGGCCCTGGAGCTCTGGAGATTCAAAGGCAAATGCGTCCATCCCCAGTGTCTTAGCACCCCGCCCCCCGCGCCCCCCCCCCAGAAGCCAGGACTGAGCATGTCCACATCAGAGGGACCAGCCTCGTGACAACTGTGACCAAGACACTGAGAAGGTGGGCTAGGAGCCCTGACACGCGACTTCTGGGAAATGCTGCCGCACGTGTGCGATACAGACTCCATGTTAGGCAGTCTCGTTACAAACGCCCTCTTTGCCTGTTGCTGGTGGCGTCCTTTGAATCCTCCATCTGCACATCCTTCACTAGTGAATATTGTGCCATTACTGACTGATCCTGGAGAAGGCAATGGCACCCCACTTTCCAGCGTTCTTGCCTGGAGGGTCCCAGGGGCAGAGGAGCCTGGTGGGCTGCCGTCCTGGGGTTGCACAGAGTCAGACACAACTGAAGCAACTTAGCAGCAGCAGCAGCACTGCCTGATGATCACTTTTTATTGAAGAATAAGTACCCGCTTTTCAAATCACACACACAGAGAGCTTCTTTGTCAATTAATTCAATTTAAAAATTAAAATAAAGTCAGACTATATTCTGTAACTGGCCGCGTTTGAGAGTGAGGGCTCTTCATCTGCTGTAGGAAATACTTGGAGCGCAGGGGAGACCGTTGATCTTAACGATCAGTTACCGGCAGGACTGCAGCACGTGTTCCCGGGAACTCCCCCAGTCTCTCCACCCTGGCATTCATAAACCTGTCCGTGAGGCTGCAACCGCCGACAGGCCCGTGAACTGCAGCTGGGAACCTCGCAAGTCATCGAGGCTGGGATGAAAGCCCCCGAATTATCAAATCATATTCAATTATTCCACAGCTTTTCTCGCCAGATGGTGTTCATGTGTCAGACGAAGAGAACGCGCTTTGTTCTGGCCGTGCGGTTGGATGAAGGGTCTACGTGGGGCAGAGCGTGGGCGCCAGGCCCCAGGGAGGACTGGGACACGGGCGCTGGGCTGTCCAGGGCTGGTGCGGGACCTGTGCGTCCCGGCAGCCGTGTGGGCACCCGAGTGATCGCCAGGAGCCCAGAGTCCTCGTGGGGCAGAGCCGGGCAGAGGCGAGGGCTGCTCACCTCGGATGCTCACCTCGTGACTCGGCTTTTGGCGGATGGGCTGTACGTTCTTCTCCACCTGCCCTGCAGGGCCCTCCTAGCTCCCCCTCGCCCCTGGAATGTCTTCCTGAGACGGGGTTACCCGGAGCCCCCGAGCCCCCTCCTTCCTGAGCAGCCCTCTCAGCCATCCTGGCTGGCAGTCTCCTTGGTTCATGATGCTTCGCTGCACAAGCGCCAGCTGATGAGAATCCCAGGCAGCTATGGTGGGGCCTCTGGTCCATGAGACCCGAGTGCTAGCACGGCCCTCAGAACTCGCCCCCCACCCCACGCCTCATCGGTCAGCAGGAGTAGCAGTGCCCGATGCGTCTCATGGTGGGTGCAGAGAGAACCCTACGTGCCCAGGACATCCCCAACCCACAGACGCTCTGCACAGGGCCTCTTATGGGGTACCTCATCCCCATCTCAGAAGTTAAGCAAACCACCCACTTTCGTCTCTAGGGTCATCTCTGGTCAGAGTAATAGATTTAATCAAGTAGCCAGATGGTAGCAATATCATTAATAATGATGACAATAAATACAAGCTCCCTTTATAAAAAGAGGGAAGAAAAGGGATTGTGAGAATAAGGAAAACCTTTCCTTGCGCGGGCTTAATGTAAAAGCTGAGAAAGAGCCTTGGGGAGTATAAAAATGGAAACAAACTCGAGAGTTTTCAAAACCACATTTCTGACAGTTTCTGGAAGACATATGATGCTCATGGGATGGAAAGAGTAAGAAGACAACGGGCTTAGGGTTATTTCAAGTCTGGATTTCAGATGCGCTGGAAAGGTGGTGATGGGGGTTTCCATGGAGACCATCGGCAGTGACCCCAGTGTCATAACAGTGTCACGGTGGAGTCTCCACACACAACACACGCTGGGAGAAAGTCAGCTCGCCGGCCCGGACAGGTACTGATGTCCACAGGGGACGCGGAGCCATCCGGAGCAGAGACTCTCCCGCCCGCTGTCTCCCTGAAGCCCCGCCCACCCCCTCCAAGCTTAGCACAGCCCCTGGGGGCTCGGGAGACGGAGGCGAAGGGCAGCAAGACCCGCTCTGGTCCCCTGGCAAACCCTGCCTACAACCCACGGTCCCTCCATGAGCAGGCCCCCAGCTGCTCTCAACACACACCCCCCAAACCACCTTCTCACCTGCAGCGCCCTCGCTTGCCTTTCTGGTGACGTTCAGAATTTTCCATTCTGTTTAAGTAATTGCAAAATATGCAATTTTGTGTTAACACCTTAAAATTAGATTGTCACATTACTCTTTTCACTGACTGGCTACACCTGAACATCTTCAAAAACCCACGAGCATCTTAAAATTTAAGCGTGATTCTGAATCAATACCCACCCTCATCTATTTAATAATAATAGACAATTTCTTCTTTAACATTTGGGAAAGTTTGCTTATCTTCTCTTTAACCCAAATGACAACCACTCCAGTGTTCTTGCCTGGGAAATTCCATGGATGGAGGAGCCTGGTGGGCTACAGTCCATGGCGTCGCAAAGAGTCAAACACGGCTGGGCGGCTTCACTTTCACTTTTTCCATTGTATTTACAACCCTAATATTATCCACTCATATTGTTGTATCTACAACCTTAATCGTACCTACCTTTGTAGGGGATTCCCTCATAGCTCAGTTGGTAAAGAATCCGCCTGCAATGCAGGAGACCTCAGTTTGGGTTCTGGGTCAGGAAGATCCTCTGAAGAAGGGATAGGTTACTCACTCCAGCGTTCTGGCCTGGAGAATTTCATGGACTGTATAGCCCACGGGGTTGCAAAGAGTTGGATACGACTTAGTGACTGAACAACAAACAACAAATAATTTTAAAAAGTGTTTCAAATTTATTCATGTCATTTTGGTCATTGAAAGTGCACATAAAGAGATGAGAATAGAAGGCATTTGGGTATAAACACAGCACTTGGTGCCTCTGAAGCCCTGAGTTATACAAACATCGCAAAGATCTATCATCAATACTGTTCTACGTGAGCGCCTGATAACACAGTCCCCCTTCCTTTACGGGGATGGTCACAGAGAGCTGGACCCCGCGGGCATGCAGAGGCCGTGCACCATTCGCCCCCCAGCCCGGGCCTCCTGCCCAGTGCCCTGGCTCTCAGGAGAGGGGCAGGCTGCCCCCATCATGCTCCCAGTGGTAGACCTGCGTCTTCCTTTTGAGAAGTGAGGAAACAGCGATCACAAAGAGAGGAAAAGGCTGGCAGCAGGCATATCTCGGCCAGTTCGGGTTGAAGAACGAGGTGCATGGCGGCTGAGAGGCTGGGCAGTGCCACCCTCCCACCCACCTGAGCCGGATTCCCCTCTCCCCGGGGTGGGGCAGGGGAGACTGGCTCCTGATGACCTGCAAGGACTGCAAGGCTCTTAGCTTTTCCATATTAATTTTGGGGAGGAACAAAAGTGAATGCCAAGGAGGGTTTGGCCATGTTAGCCTGTTGGGACAGAAGCTCAACACCCTGCCAGCTTCTGGGTGGATCGGGGGCACTCCAGGGAGCGCCCGGGAGGGGCCGTCCCGCCGGCCGCCTCCACCCCGCGCAGCCACAGCGATGTTTAGGGTGAAGCCGTCACGTTCGTGGGAAGGGAGCAGCGCTCCAGGGGCGACGTGGTGGACCCAGCTCTGCTCCTCCCACACAGGGAACAGCGGGTGAGCGGTGCACACCAGGTCACACCAGGCGGTGCTAGTGATGAAGAACCCCCCAGCCAATGCAGGAGACTTTAGAGACGCCGGGTCCACCCCTGGGCCAGGAAGGTTCTCTGGAGAAGGAAATGGCAACCCCCTGCAGTATTCTTGCCTGGAAGACCCCAGGGACAGAGGAGCCTGGTGGGCTACAGTCCACAGGGTCGCCAAGAGTTGGACACAACTGAGCGATGATCACGTTCACTCTTCTTTCGCCAGCTCACACCAGCCACGTTCAGCAGGGTCATACACACGTGCTGTGTGGTTAATGCAGCCGTAGCTGGTCTTCTGCCTGGAGATTCTGGGGTCCCTGCTTATACACTTCCTAGACATAATAAAGAGATCAAAGAATATTTTGAAAATACTTTCAGCTCTTGGCTAGCTTTCTGACTGGGAAATAGTCATGGAAGCAAAAACAATATGTGCTCCCACATGAGGTAATTTCCCTGCAACTCTCTGTATTATATCTTTGGTAGGGGGAGATAGTTGATGAATACTTAAGAGGACTTCAGGCCCGAGTAGGGCTAATCTTTTTAATTCAGTTGAGTTCATTGTTTTTTTAATTAATTTATTTTTTATTGAAAGATAATTGCTTTACAGAATTTTCCTGTTTTCTGTCACACCTCAACATGAATCAGTCATAGGTATATATATATATATCCCCTCCCTTTTGAAGGTCCCTCCCATCTCCCTCCCCATCCTAACCCTCTAGGTGAGTTCATTTTTGATAGGTAGGTAGGTAGATAGATAGATCATCCACCTATCTACTATCTATCATCCATAGCTTATCAGCTCTCTAGCTATCTACACATAAGTGTATCCACACATGTACTCACACAAAGAGAAATGTTTTTTAGAGATTTATTTCAAGGAATTGGTTTCTGCAGCCCTCAGGAGCCGGGGCTGTGGTTTTGAGGTGGAACGTCTTCTTTCTCGGTGGAACCTCAGCTTTGCTCTTCGAGCCTTCAGCTGACTGGACCAGGCCCACCTCCTCAAGGTAGGTCACCTCCCCCACTCAAGCCTACCGGCCTCAGGTGCTGACACAGCTCCCAGAAGCGCTGCCGGCACACTTGGGTTTTAAGAACCCATCCACCTATTGGACCGTGCACGTCTCTGTACACAAATTAAACATTCAGAGGAGAGGGGACAGTCCTCGCCCCACCCCCACCAGAGAGCCTCAGAACTCCGGTGATCCCCCAGGTCAGCCAGGAGCTAGGTGTCACCACTTGGCCACCACGTCCCCTCTGTGTGATGGTCATCAAGGGAGACGAGCAGAGTGGGGAGCGTCACTGCATCACCAGGGTGAGGAAGCAGATGACACAGAGGGGTGACTTGGTCAGGACGCGGTCGGGGGGCAGTGTGGGGCCAGGTGAATGGGGCTCTGGACCTCACACTGTGGCACACCCCACCCACTCCTGCAAGGGATCCCATGCCCAGAGGACCCTACCCCACAGGCTTGGTACCAAGGCCAGCAAGAGTTTTGGGCCTCCTCCAGGATCTGCAGGGGATCTGAGTGCTGCAAGACATCAGGGCTTCCCTGGCGGCTCAGGGTGAAGAACCCACCTGCCACGCGGCAGACCTGGCTTCTATCCCTGGCCCAGAAGATGCCCTGGAGAAGGAAATGGCTCCCCACTCCAGGATTGTTGACAGGGAAATCCCATGGACAGAGGAGCTTGGTGGGCGACAGTCCGTGGGGTCACAAAGAGTCGGACACGACTGAGCGACTGAGCACTTTTCATAATCGTTTTGAAATAAGATTTGACTTTTTAAAGGTCAAATGATCCAGAATTTTATACACAGGATCCCTTGGCTGAGACCTGAACCCTGCGTTCCAGGTGCAGAAAGCACCTGGCTGTGGAATGCAGCTGAGCAGGTCTGTCCCTATGCAGAGTCTGGGCTCTAACGGTTCGGTCCGGAGGGACAGTCTGCCTGCAGGACGTGTGAACAACCCCAGGCAGAGGGAGGCCGAGGCGGCCGGCCTGGAGCACCCGTGGCCTCCACCGGCTCCCTTCATCTACTGCCACGTGGCACCTCCCCGGTGGCTCAGCTGGTGAAGAGTCCGCCTGCCATGCGGGAGACTGGGTGGGGAAGATCCCCTGGAGAAGGGAAAGGCTCCCCACTCCAGGATCCTGGCCTGGAGGATGCCACGGACCGTACAGCCCACGGGGTCGCAAGGAGTCGGACGCGACTGAGCGACTCGCCCTTCACTTCACTGTGTGGCGTGCCTCACAGCGTGGCCTGGTCCACAGCCTCGGGGCCCATCCCCCGCGTCCTCGCCGAGCTGGCCGCTCTCCACCGTCCTGCACTCTGAGCCCAGCTTCCTCCCTGTGCTGAGGGCCAAGTCACAGCCTCGCAGGGCCTTGTCCCGTGTGTTCAGAGGGACGGAAGTGCTCCCCCTCGGTCCCTGGGAGCACCGATGCACTGTGACGTGCGGTGCTGTGTGGGCATTGCCCTTTCCTCATCCTGAACACACTCTCGGGCTCCGCTAAGGCGAGGGCGACCCCTTGAGCAAACGCACGGTGCTCTGTGATGAACAGGGGTGCAGGCACAGTGATACATTCCCCTCTCGTGACTGGTGGGCAGCGGCACGGTGGTGAGCACTGTGGGCGCGGGGGTGGGGCGGGCCGGGGGGTCTGCACACCCACCTGTGCGCCAGCTCCCAGGCCCCGGCCAGAGGGCGAAGCTGGGGTGCCTTTAGGAGGACCGGCTTTGAGAAGAGAATTTTCATTCATCTGTGAAGTTTCCCTGGACCCCCAAATGGGCACTCCATGGATTCTTTCTTCAAACTTGTAGTGTTAATAGCCGCCCTGGCTTGCCCACCAGTGCAATCACAGAGGTAATTCTTTTTCCCCCACTTCTTAATTGGCTTCTTTGCCTTTTATTTGATGGATTTAATTTTAATTTTTATTTTTTCTTTCATGTTTTGTCCTTTTTAAAAATTTCATTTATTTTAATTGGAGGCTAATTACTTTACAATATTGTGGCATTGCCATTGAAGCATGTATATTACCATATGTAAAATATTGCTTTTATTGTAATCTGTAGGAGCTGTTTTTTTTTTAAATCAATTTTTTAATTGAAGTATAGTTGATTTAGAGTGTTGTATTAATTTCTGGTTTACAGCAAAGTGACTCAGTTATATACATATATATATTTTAATATTCTTTTCCATTATGGTTAATCACAGGATATTGAATATAGCTCCTCGCGCTATACAGCAGGGCCTGGTTGTTTATCCGTCCTTCACATAACAGCGTGCATCTGCTAAGCCCAAGCTCCCAGCCCGTCCCTTCCACCAACCCCCTCTCCGTGGGCAACTGCTAGTCTGTTGGAAGCCGCAGGGGAATTCAGCGTCACGTTAGAAACTTCGAGCTGGTGGACACGCGGGATCACGCTCAGCTCTGCGATCAGGCCGCCGTGGAGCCAGCCCCCGGCGCTGGGGGAGGCGGCGGCCAGCAGCCGGGGCCTGGGCGTGTCCTGACGAGCTGGGGCCTTGTCCCTCACAAGGGTCAGCCCCGGCGACAGCAGTCACACACACGCGACAACGTCCTGACATAATACGAAACTGCAGGCTCATCTGAGGGAAAACCGGGCTGCAGGGTCTTTTGTTAGAATTTGCTGTGCAGAATCCGTCGGCAAGCGGCAGGGAGAAAATCTGATGTCAATGCACAGTGTGCGGCTGAGCCGGATGCTGAGTGCGGAGATGAGAACCGCGCTACCTGGCAGGCGGACAGGGCGGCGAGGTGTGGGTGGACGAGCCGCCCGGCCTCCCGTGCCCGGTCTCAGTACCCGGGATCGCCCCCTTTCTTCAGCACGGCTTAGAAGAAACGCGCATGGATCGAGGTGCATATTTAACTGGCCCCGACTCTGAAAAGCTAAAAACGAATGCTTTCCCAGCGGAGGACGTGGAGGCCAGGAGATGCGAATGCGCAGCCCGCGGTGGGTTCAGCCAGAACTCCATTGTTTACACATAAATTATAGCAAAACGCGGCTGGCAGCACCGCCGGCACCATGTGCCCGATTAAAAGGGTGTAAGTATCACAGTCGCCCCGCACAGCGCGAGGATGCTCCTCAGACTGATGGCCCAGCCAAGCGAGCTGCAAGCCAAGGCAAATTCAAATGCTTCCTGGAAAGAAAAACAAGCCAGACCCCTCTTAAGAGAATCATCTGGGCCACTTTCCAAAATATGACCTTCACCCTCTCTGTGACTGCTCAGAGATACTTGGAACAGTTAGGTTTCCACCAAAAAGAGGGAAACGCTTTCATGGTGATGGGACTCAAAGCTCTTCAGTTCAGTTCAGTCACTCAGTCGTGTCCGACTCTTTTCGACCCCATGGACTGCAGCACGCCAGGCCTCCCTGTCCCTCACCAGCTCCCAGAGTTTGCTTAACTCATGCCCATTGAATCAGTGATGCCATCCAACCACCTCATCTGTCATCCCCTTCTCTTCCCGCCTTCAATCTTTCCCAGCATCAGGGTCTTTTCCAATGAGTCAGCTCTTTGCATCAGGTGGCCAAAATATTGGAGTTTCAGCTTCAACATCAGTCGTTCCAATGAATATTCAGGACTGATTTCCTTTAGGATGGACTGGTTGGATCTCAAAGCTCTTAGCTTAATGAAACAATGAATTTCAGATTTTTTTCCAAATTTGAAAGATCTATTGAAGGTCTGAGATTTTCCGATTTTCCTTAAGGAAAGGGAAGATGTTCTTCTTTCTCCACTTTTATCTCAAAACCATCAGCGATGTTAGCTTGAAACCTGGGCTGACCTGCTCCCCATAGTGGAGATAACGCCCCCTCTGCCTCTCCTCCCATCAGGGGATCCACAGAGACTTCCTGATCCCAAAGGCAAGAGGCAGCAGCATTTAAAAGAAAACAGAAGACTATGTGAGAGCAGCTTTAGATTCACAGTAAAACTTAAGAGGGAGTGCAGACGTTTCCCACTGGGCTTCCCAGGTGGCACCAGTGTAAAGATCCTGCCTACCAATGCAGGAGATGTGGGTTCGATCCCTGGGTCGGGAAGAGCCCGTGGAGGAGGGCATGGCTACCCACTCCTGTATCCTTGCCTGGAGAATCCCATGGACAGAGGAGCCTGGCGAGTTACAGTCCATGCAGTGGCAAAGAGTCGGCATGACCGAGCGACTTAGCACAGCACAGCACATATATAATGTGGACTCCCCTGGTAGCTCAGCTGGTAAAGAATCTGCCTGCAACGCAGGAGACCCCAGTTCAATTCCTGGGTTGGGAAGATCCCCTAGAGAGGAGAATGGCTACCCACTCCTGTATTCTTGCCTGGGAAATCCCATGAACAGAGGAGCCTGGTGGGCTACAGTCCATGGGGTTGCAGAGAGTTGGACGTGACTGAGCAACTGACCAGCAACAAACTTTTTCCATTACTCCTCACTGCTCCATCCATGGAGCCCCCCATGATCACTGTCCCCTTCAGAGAAGAACCCTTATTAAACTCCGTAAACCCACAGTAATGGGTCATTATCACCCAGATCCCATGGTTCACATCGGGGCTCACTCTTGGTGTTATAAGCATGAAATTAAAAGATGCTTACTCCTTGGAAGAAGAGTTATGACTGACCTAGATAGCATATTGAAAAGCAGAGACATTACTTTGCCACCAAAGTCCATCTAGTCAAGGCTATGGTTTTTCCAGTGGTCATGTATAGATGTGAGAGTTGGACTGTGAAGAAAGCTGAGCACCGAGGAATTGATGCTTTTGAACAGTGGTGTTGGAAAAGACTCTTGAGAGTCCCTTGGACTGCAAGGAGATCCAACCAGTCCATCCTAAAGGAGTTCAGTCCTGGGTGCTCTTTGGAGGGAATGATGCTAAAGCTGAAACTCCAGTACTTCGGCCACCTCATGCGAACACTTGACTCATTGGAAAAGACTCTGATGCTGGGAGGGATTGGGAGCAGGAGGAGAAGGGAACGACAGAGGATGAGATGGCTGGATGGCATCACTGACTCGATGGACGCGAGTCTGAATGAACTCAGGGAGCTGGCGATAGGGCGGCCTGGCATGCTGCGATTCATGGGGTCGCAAAGCGTTGGACACGACTGAGCAACTAAACTGAACTGATAGTGACATGAATTCACCATTAGCATCATACAGAATAATTTCACCGCCCTAGAAGTCCTCTGTGATCCACTCATTCATTCCTCCCTCCCTCCCACCAAACTCCAAACTACTAGAGATCATTGACCTTTTTACTCCATAGTTTTGCCTTTTCTGGACTGTTAAGGAGTTGGTGAATTAGTCAGGGCTTTCCTGAGAAGCTTCCCCAGGGGCTTAGTTGGTAAAGAACCTGCCTGTGATGCAAGAGACCCAGGTTCAAGCCTTCAGTATGGAAGATCCCCTGGAGAAGGAAATGGTAACCCACTCCAGTATCTTGCCTGGAGAATTCCACAGAGAAGCTGGGCAGGCTACAGTCTGTAGGATCACAAAGAGATGGACACGACTGGGTGATTAACTTCTTCTTGAGAAGCAGAACTGGTAGGATGTGTGTGTGTATATACAAGGGGAAGGAATTTAGTATAATGAAAGGGCTCATGTGATCATGGAGACAAAGTCCCAAGACCGTCATCGGCTGGCTGGAAACCCAGGAGAGCCAATAGTGAGAGCTCCCTGCCCAAATACTGGGGCTCCAGACCCAGGTAGGGCAGACGTTTCAGTCCGAGCGTGAAGATGGGAAAAACACCAATGTCTCCCCTTAAGGCAGTCAGGCAGGAGGAGTTCCCACTCAGCCCTTTGTTCTATTAAATCTTCAATTGATTAGATAAGACCCACCCACACTGGGGAGTTGTTGATATTCAGTCACTGCTGCTGCTGCTGCTAAGTCGCTTCAGTCATGTCCGACTCTGTGCGACCCCATAGACAGCAGCCCACCAGGCTCCCCCGTCCCTGGGATTCTCCAGGCAAGAACACTGGAGTGGGTTGCCATTTCCTTCTCCAATGCATGAAAGTGAGAAGTGAAAGTGAAGTTGCTCAGTCGTGTCTAACTCTTAGTGACCCCATGGACTGCAGCCTAACAGGCTCCTCCGCTCATGGGATTTTCCAGGCAAGAGCTCTGGAGTGGGGTGTCACTGACTTTTCCGATTCAGTCTCTAAGTCATGTCTAACTCTTTGTGACCCCATGGACTGTAGTACACCAGGCTTCCCTGTCCTTCACCATCTCCTAAAATTTGTTCAGATTCATGTCCATTGTGTTGATGATGACACCCAACCATTTCATTCTCTGTCACCTCCTTCTCCTCCTGCCCTCAATCTTTCCCAGCATCAGGGTCTTTCCTAATGGTCAGGTCTTCACATCAGGCAGCCAAACTATCTGAGCTTTAGCTTCAATATCAGTCCTTCCAATGAATATTCAGAATTGTTTTCCTTTAGAATTGACTGGTTTGATCGGCTTGCCGTCCAAGGGACTCTCAAGGGTCTTCTCCAGCACAATTAGAAAGCATCATTTCTTTGTTGCTCAGCCTTCTTTATGGTCCAACTCTCACATCTGTACACAACTACTGGAAAAACCACAGCTTTGACTAGACAGACCTTTGCCAGCGAAGTGATGTCTTCGCTTTTCAATATGCTGTCTTGGTTTGTCATAGCTTTCCTTTCAAGGTGCAAATGGCTTTTAACTTTATGGATGCAATCACTGTCCATAGTGATTTTTGGAGCCCAAGAAAATAAAGTCTGTCGCTGTTTCCATTATTTCCACATCTATTTGCCATGAACTGATGGGATCAGGGGCCATGACCTTCATTTTTTGGATGTTGAGTTTTAAGCCAGCTTTTTCGCCCTCCTCTTTCACCTTCATCAAGAAGGCAACCTGCTTTACTCATTCCACCACTCAAATTCTAATCAATTCAGAAACACCCTCATAGATACACCTAGAATCATGCTTGGCCAAAAGTTGAGGCGCTCCATGACTCCTGCGAGTTGCCACTTATAAGGCATCACACAGAATGAGGGATTTTCAGATGGGCTTCCTTCGCTGAGTGATGTATGCTTACCTTTCGTCCACGTCATTTCAATGCTTGAAACTCATCTCTTTTTAGTCCTGAATAATATTTGGCTGCACGGACAGGCCACTGTTTACTCATTAACTGAAGGGTATCTTGGTTTCTTCCAAGCCTTGGCAATGACGATACAGCTGCTATAAACACCTATATGCAGATCTGTTAGTGGAAGCAAGTTTTCAACTCATTTGGTTGAAACGAGGGGCATAATTGCTGGATCGGACCGTAAGAGTGGGTTTAGTTTTGTAAAAGATCATCACAGTCTTCCTAAGTGAAAGTTAAGGTTGCTTAGTCATGTCCAACTCTTTGCGACCCCTTGGATTATACTGTCCATGGAATTCTCCAGGCCAAAGTACTGGAGTGGGTAGCCTTTCCTTTCTCCAGTGGATCTTCCCGACCCAGGAATCGAACCAAGGTCTCAGGCATTGCAGGCAGATTCTTTAACAACTGAGCTATGAGGGAAGGGCCACCTTCCTGCGTGACTGCCCTACTCTGCATCCCCGCCAACAGGCAGCGATGCTGTAGAAACAATCTCTCCCGGAACCAGTGGCAGTCTGCCCTGGAGTCTTGCTGTCTCCATTCCCGTTCTGCCCGCTGCCTGCTAATTCACTTCAGTCGTGCCCTACTTTCTGTGACCCCGTGGACTGCACCCCGCCAGGCTCCTCTGTCCACGGGACTTCCCAGGCAAGAATTCTGGCGTGGGTTGCCATGCCCTCTTCCAGGGGATCTTCCAACCCAGAGACCGATCCCCTGTCTCTTACGTCTCCTGCTTTGGCAGGCGGATTCTTCACCACTAGCTCCACCTGGGAGCCCCAGATTCCCTTTCTACATCTCCCCTTCTCCTCTGTCTGCTCCATAAGGGAGATGTCTGCAGAGTTCTCTTCCTCCAACGCTACACAGAGCACCCTCACCACCTTCTCTCAGCTGCCCCCACTGTATGAATCTGTGGTGGGTGAGCCATGCTGAGTCAGTGGAGCTCCCATAGATACCGGGCCTCTGCGCTTCCGGAGCTTCAGTGCCTGGAAACCCTGTCCCACCTACCCAGAGACCCCCAGCCCATTCTCCCACCCCCGCCACTCACAGGCCTTGCCCCCCTGTTCCCCTTGGCTGCCCCAAGGGCCAAGTCCCCCTCGTGAAGTAGATGCCTGCAGCCAAGGGTGGCAGGAGCCGACTCCTCCCCGTGGGGTCCTCAGACAGGGAGGCAGTCTCTACCCGCCCGGGCAGTCCCATGTCCACGAGCTCAGGGGGCCGGGAAGCAGCGCCTCCCATCGCGCCCCAATGTCAGACCCGAGAGGGAGGTGGCCGAGCGGGGTGTCCGCTCCGTGCCTCTGAAACGAGCCTCCCGAGCAGAAGGCAGACCCTGTCCCCCGCCCCCCGGGAAAGCCCGCGGGCGGGCAGGGCAGGCTCCCAGGCTTCGCTCCACAGATGACTACATGTTTTGGTTTCACGTTGTGATTTATGGTTGTGAACTGATGGCATTTCCAGCAGAAATTTATAGAATGTTCTGAAGTTCTCCATGTGATTTCTCATGCACTTTATCATTTCCTTATCTCAGCAAGGCAGCTATTATTTGTCACAAGAAGCGGAAAATAGTAGGAGGTGATGAATTCTGCAAACTCACACCAGAAATTAAACCCAAGGATGTGGCCCGGAGTCCCAGGAGTGGAGTACACTTTCTCCGGAATCACACTTTGTTCCCTGATCACGTGGCATCAATGGCACCTCCCAAGAAAGACCCCCCAGAAAGACCCCCCCAGAAAGACACCCCAGAAAGACCCCCAGAAAGACCCCCCTAGAAAGACAC
>SJYT01041190.1:347499-403302 GCA_006410635.1 Cephalophus harveyi
GCCCCCTCCCCAGAAAGACCCCCCCCAGAAAGACCCCCAGTTCCTGTCGTCACTGTCTCACTCTCTTCCTCTTGGCGCAGATCTTCGCTGCTCGCCTTCTCCCGGTCTGCCCGTCTCGCTCGGAGCGTCCGGCTACACCCAGCACGGCTGCGGACAGTCACTGGGACAGTCTCAGCAGGTGGGCACTTCCACCGTCCTGTTTTACAGGTGAGGAGACTGGGGCGGGGAGAGGGCAAGAGAACGCGCCCGGGCGAGGGGGCGGCCCGGGGCGGAAGGCCGGATATCTGCCCGGAACCGCCGCGCAGAGCCCCCCGCCGCCAGGATTCACGCTCTCCCCCGGGGGCGCGGCACCCAGACGCGGCCTAGGCGTCCTCCCCGCTCCTCTCCAGACACGCCAGGAGCGTCAGGGGCGGGGGGCCCAGGAGGGCCTGCGTCCCCGGCGGCGGGGGTGCCGTGGGCGCGGCCTGGAGACGGCTTCAGGAGGGGCTGCATCCCCGGAGCACCGACCCGGGGCCTCTGCCGCCCGGCAGCCCAGGGCCGGGACGGCGTCCTTACTGCCCTGCAAGGGGAGTCAGGAAGCGCCTCTGCTAGAGCGAGGCCGAATCCTCTTCCTTCCTCCAAGGCTGCACCCACTCAGTGGTCATGGAATTGAAACGCTTGCGCCATCCTTCCCCGGGGTACCCCCGGGGCAGTGCTCAGCCTGGCCTGGGCATCACGTCCCCTCCAGCACGCCTGCGGTTGGCGCTCCAGAGATGACATTCGGGGGGGATCTGGTTCCCAGTTGCCTGCCGGCCGCCAGGCCTGGCAGAGAAGGACTCTCGTCTGATGTCAGAGCCTCACTGACTGCCAGGTCGGGACATTGTTCCAGAACCAGGGCTTGTCACCGCTAGAGCCATCACGGGACCCGGCCGCACGCTCCAGGGATGGAATGTGAACCCTCGCAGCGAGGGGCCGGGCGCGCAGCCAATGAGGATGGCTGGTCACCCAGGGACCCCCAGGCTCGTTGACCGAGCTGAACGAGGTCAGGTGTGAGGCTAGGCCGCCTCCTTCCAGCAGACATACCTACCGCTCTGCTGGTTCTCCTTTGCCACTCCGGGTGCAGCGGATGGCGTGGGGGTCACGGCGACCCCAAGGTCGCTGCAGACATTAGTGTCCACACCTACGGAGCGGTCTCCCGGCCGCTTGGCTGGGACCAGGATCAAAGCATCTGGCTGGAGAGCGGGGCTGGGTTCAGTTCCCATCAGGACATGTCACTTGACGGGTTCCTGAGAGCACGTCAAAGGTTTGCATGGAAACAGGGGCTGTTGGACTCAAGCCCCTTGGAGTCAAAGAAATGCATTTCAGAGCGCTCCTTGTTCACTCACCTCCACGCCACAGCCAGGTCTCTGAATCTATAGTCCTGGTCCCCTCCCCAGAGCGCCCTGCCCTGGTGGGAGTAAGACCCCATGCAGAGGAGCTGGCTGACATGGGGCTTGAGGAACCTAAGTGGACTCTGTCCTTCTTCAGGGGACCCATCCGGGTCACATCTCCCGGGCACGACTTCCAGAAGAAATCTGCCACCTGGTTTAGGGTGTTCCTCCAGAAGCCTGACAAGGATCTCCTGCAAAGTCAACTTAGAGACAGAAGTGCGCAGGGCTGGCATTTCATGATGAAAACTATACTTTGAGGTTAAGAACACGGTTTCTCTTAAGAAGCGACGGAAGCAGCTCCTTCATGCTTAGACCCCTTAAAAGACACCTGGGCCCACACTTCTGGAAGTCTGCTCCCAGAACCCTGGACCCACGGACAGCAAATGCTCCCTAATGGAGTTCACTAATCAAGCGACTGGGGAAGTGGGCCTTCTGTCCTCCTCTCTTAAAATCGGGGAATCCATCAGAGCTGTGGGCGCTCGGAGAGTCTGGGTGAAGGGGGATCTTATAAACGCAGATTTCTGCTTTTCATGGAAGATTCAAATGACACCAGATGATTCAAGGGGACACCAGTGACGCCGCAGGCAGCACTGCCCCCTGAGCGCGTGGGTTTCGGGGGCATTTCCCGTCTGCAGGCAGGATGCCAGGTTGACCCTTCATGTGAATTCCTACAGCGCTCCAGGCAGGGGGACTCAGACTGTTGGTCGCCCGCCGGGCCTCCCTCCAGGGATCGCTCTGTGCAGTCCTCTCCGTGGGCACGGCCGCGATGCCCGTCCTCTCCCAAGGGCAGCGCCTTCCTCTGCCTCTTAACTCTTGCGTCTGCTGCTGCTGGAAGCTTCGCTGTAGTTGCAGATGTGGCCTGCAAGCTGAGACGTGTATGTGTTTCCTTTGCAAACAGACTCATGGGGCAGCACATGGGCCAGCAAGGGACACCAGGGGGGCTGGCCTCAGTCTGCAGAAGCCAGAGACCCCGTCGTCCAGCCACACGGATGGAGTGCCGGGGCCGTCGGCTGGGACTCACCTGTGGACCAGTAGGCCGGCTGCTCACAGGCGCTTTCTCGTGTCCCCAGGAAGCTCCTATCATCAGACAGCCTGAAATTACAGAGGGACAGTTTGACATCAGAAAGCAAAACACCTGGAAGAAGGATCCGGATACCCGCTAGGTGAAGGTGAAGTCACTCAGTCGTGTCTGACTCTTGGCGATCTCGTGGACTGTAGCCTACCAGGCTTCTCCATCCATGAGATTCTCCAGGCAAGAATACTGGAGTGGGTTACCATTTCCTTCTCCAGGGGATCTTCCCGACACTAACCCACCAGTTTTCCGGAAGAACAAGCTCCGTGTGTTGCCCTCTGGGGAAGGTCGCATGATTTAGGAAAGAGACCTCCTGAAGCTGTGGCTGCCTGGGCCCCCGGGTGCTGAGCTGTCTGACTCAGCACTCGCACTGTGCCAGGCTGGACACGTGGAACATCTGAGCGGGGGCAAGCAGAGAGCGCACCCTCGCCAGTGTGGGCGGGGCCCGGGCCCACCCAGCCCCTCCAGGACCGAGCAGAAGTCAAGCTGCGGAAGGTTGCACGCACTCTGCCTGCCTCCCCAGGGGCGCTGCCGGCTTCTGATTCAGGGCCCTCCTGGATCTCCAGCTGCTAGAGGGCAGACTGTGGGATATTCCAAGCCCCTAACTCCACGATCCAATCCCATACGGTAAGTTTCTATACCTACGTGCGCTGCGCTTAGTCACTCAGTCGTGTCTGACTCTTTGTGACCCCATGGATGAAGCCCACCAGGCTCCTCTGTCCACGGGGATTCTCCAGGCAAGAATACTGGAATGGGCTGCCATGCCCTCCTCCAGGGGATCTTCCCCACCCGAGGATCGAACCCAAGTCTTCCACATTGCAGGTGGATTCTTTACCATCTGAGCCACCAGGAAAACCCAAGAATACAGGAGTGGGTAGGCTATCCCTTCTTCAGGGGAACTTCCCAACCCAGGCACTGAACACCTATCTCTTACTTCTTCTGCAACTGCAAATGGGTTCTTTACCTCTGGAGCCACCTGGGAAGCCCCCGTCTCTATCTGTATCTATCAGTTCAGTTCAGTCGCTCAGTTGTGTCCCACTCTTTGCAACCCCATGGACTGTAGCACACCAGGCCTCCCTGTCCATCACCAGCTCCCGGAACCTACTCAAACTCATGTCCTTAGATTTGGTGATGCCATCCAACCATCTCATCCTCTGTCGTACCCTTCTCCTGCCTTCAATCTTTCCCAGTATCAGGGTCTTTTCAGATGAATCAGTTCCTTGCATCAGGTGGCCAAAGTATTGGAGTTTCAGCTTTAGCATTAGTCCTTCCAATGAATGTTCAGGACCAATTTCCTTTAGGATGGACTGCTTGGATCTCCTTGCAGTCCAAGGGACTCTCAAGAGTCTTCTCTAACACCACAGTTCAAAAGCATCAATTCTTTGGTGCTCAGCTTTCTTCACAGTCCAACTCTCATATCCATAGATGACTACTGGAAAAACCATAGCTTTGACTAGACAAAACTTACTTGGTAAAGTAATGTCTCTGCTTTTTAATATGCTATCTAGGTTGGTCATAACTTTCCTTCCAAGGAGTAAGCATCTTTTAATTTCATGGCTGCAGTCACCATCTGCAGTGATTCTGGAGCCCAAAAAATAAAGTCTCTCACTGTTTCCACTGTTTCCCCATCCATTTCCCATGACGTGATGGGACCAGATGCCATGATCTTCATTTTCTGAATGTTGAGTTTTAAGCCAACTTTTTCGCTCTCCTCCTTCACTGTCAGCAAGATTATCTGAATCTAATCCATCTCCGGGAGTTGCTGAAGGACAGAAACCAGGCGTGCTGCGGTCTGTGGGGTCACAAAGAGTCAGACATGACTGAGCGACTGAACAACAAAAAATCCGATCTCTATTTATGCCCATGTCTGTGTTTACATCTCTATCTGAAAAGTGAGAGTGTTAGTCGTTCAGTCGGGTCCTACTCTTTGTGACCCCATGGATGAAGCCCACCAGGCTCCTCCGTCCATGGGATTCTCCAGGCAAGAATCCTGGAGTGGGTTGCCATTTCCTCCTCCAGGGGATCTTCCCGACAAAAGGATCAAACCCTGGTCTCTTGCACTGCGGGCAGGTTCTTCACCGTCTGAGCCGGCAGGGAGGCCTGTCTCCTTGCCTAATCTGGCTCTGTCAATATGCCTCCATGTGTATCTGTACCTGCTCTGTTTCCCTAGAGAAACCCAGCGCACAGGACCCCTCCCGGCTCCGTTCCCGAGGCCAGGGAGGCCTGGGGAGGGTCTGGGGGCCCCGCCCTGTGCCTGATCCTTTTCCTGGGGCTTCTCTGAACCCCAGATTTCCTGGACATCCACCCTGGGGTGTTCAAGCCTTCTGGGCAGTGGCAGTGGCAAATGGTGAGCTCCGGTAAGGCAAGGCCCACAGTCAAGCCGCGTGGCCCCCCTGCTGGCTGCCAAGGGGGCCTGGGGGCCACCATCAGGTTTTAAAAGGGACGGTCTGGTCAACTGCTGCAGCCACTCACGTGAAGAGCGGTCTGGTGAGGGGCGCACCCGGAGCGTGGTTCTCTGGGAGCCGGCCTCTGGCAGGACAGGGCCCACGCGTGTGCAGCAGACGGAGGGCGGCGTGCGTGTGCCCGTTTCCACTGTCCCTTCCCCGCCTGCCTGGCAGCCCCGCCTGGAATCCCGGCCTTGCCCCCTGACTGGCCCTGAGTCCCCCGAGGCTTGGGTTCTCACACTGGTCTTTAAGGTGAAAGCTGACCCACCAGGGCTCGGAGAGGTGCCCTCCGCTTTCTTCTCGTCGGGAAAATCACGCCGCTGTAGTAATTTGCTCCCAGTAGTGGCCAGGCAGCTGTCTAAATTTCCAGGGTCGCTCCTTGCCCCCGCTAAGCCCCGCTTTGCAGGGGCTCCGGGTCAGGTTTCAAATGAACGCGCATTCCTGCACTAACCCAAAGCAGCCCGCGGCCTCCGTGCGCTTGCAAAGATGGATGTGTCCCGCTTCGCACTTCGGACACTTCAAAGACAGATCACGGCTGACAGGACGCTTCCTGAAACGTCCCCCAGCCGGGGCGGCTCTCCTCCCGGGTGTCGAGAATGCTCAGGTTATCGCCCGGCTGTCTGGCGGGGCGGCGGGCTCCCCTCCCCGTCCCCCTGCACTTGTTAAAAGTAATTAGTGTTTGCACCCATGTCTGAACTTTGATTTGTTTCCAGGATGGGGACGTTGATACCCCTTCTGCTGGCTCCATAAATCACACGCGATTAAGTTACACTGTGTTAAAGTGTCGGAAACTCCTGGCTTTAGGGGAGGGGGCAGCCTCACACGGGGGCCAAGGCTCGGTGGCCTCCCTGGGCTGCTGATCCGCTCTCTCGTCTGAGAGGGGCCGCAGCAGACCCCCTGACAGCCCAGGGCTGACCCCTGGGGGAGCCGAGTCTGCATCACGGCCGTCTCACGGGCAGGGAAACCCAGCCGCAAGGAGCGGGGTGCCCTCCCCCTCCCCCACAACCAGGAGCCAGTGCCCAGGGCCTTGGAGCCGACTGCCGCCCTCAGCGGCGGCCAGGGCGTCACCAGCGCCTGCTGTCCCTCGCCCGCGCCCGGGCGGGAGTGCCCACACCAGACTGCGCCCCGGCCCAGGGGACCCAGCCGGCCCCTTCCTGGTCCATGGGGCCAGAAGAAAGGGCCGCCAGCCTTTCCCAGCTGTGTCGACACGTTACTGTGAAATGCGTGTGCTCAGTCGCTTCAGTGGTGTCCGACTATTTTTGACCCCGTGGACTAGCCCGCCAGGCTCTGTCCACGGGATTTTCCCCGTTAGGAATATTGCAGTGGGTTGCCGTGCCCTCCTCCAGGCAAAGTCCCCGCCCCGGAGATCTAACCCGTGTCTCACTACGTCTCCTGCGCCTCAGGCGGGTTCTCTACCCCTGGGGCACCTGGGACTGAGAAATGGGCCGGGACCCGAGCAGAACCAACGGGAGGGAGGCGAGTTGGTCCAGGCTCCCACTGGCGAGGTGAGGCCGTCCTGCTGGGCCCCAGACTCTGAAGCAGTGTTGGGGACCCCGACACCCATTTCCTGAGGCTCAGGGCACGAGGCAGGGGAGACAGTGAATGCAGAGAAGAGCAAAGCAGAGGGGCTCATCTTGAGGGCCCTGCTAGGAGGACACCCAGGGTGGGGAGGCCAGGCCTGATGCATACTTGGACCTTGACATCTGCGTCGGCCAGGGGTCCAGGTGTGGCGCTTCCCGGTGAGCATGCAAGCCACCAGGAGCTTTCCAAAGGAGGATGGAGGATCCACTGCGAGTCCAAACTGAGCTTCGTGGCACGACTGAGTCCGCGTTTACTTTGGGTCTAAAGTACTTTCTTTGCTGACTTGCAATCTAGGGTTTGCAATGTACTGTTTCACCTGTGAAGAGCTTGCTGACACCTTAGCGGAGAATCCCATATGAACCAGGGGGAGATTTAAAAGCAGCAAGAAAATGAAGTCTGCTGCTTAGGTCAGATCAGGAAAAATCATGCCAATTCTTTCTAGAGCTACTTTTATCCAGGTAGTTGCAAAAGCTGCTGGTAGGCATTGCGGCTATTCACGTATTTATGCAGATATTGGTAACATGGAAGCCCGGCTGGCATGGTTGGCCTTGGATGCAGGCTGTCTCAGTCTAGATGCTCCCAGGTCAGTACTTGGTGCCCCTCAGGGAAACACTGTCCGGAGGCTGCCAGCAGGGGCCAGAGGCCCAGAAAGGAAAGCTCACGGGGCAGGAGGCGTGCCAGAGCCAGGACTCGGCCGGTGGTGGTGGACATGGCCACACGGGACGCGCACCTCGTTCACGCGCACAGCTCTTGGCTCATAAAAATGTCACTTGTCAATTGTTTTCACAAAAAAAGCTAGGTGACACGCTCGTATAGATGTGGGGCTTCCCTGATAGCTCAGTTGCTAAAGAATCCGCCTGCAATACAGGAGATCCCAGTTCGATTCCTGGGTCGGGTAGATCCGCTGGAGAAGGGATAGGCTACCCACTCCAGTATTCTGGCCTGGAGAATTCCATGGACTGTATAGTCTGTGGGGCCTCAAAGAGTCGGACATGACTGAGCAACTGTCCCTTTCGCTTTCATCTCATTCTGTGCGTGAGACACAAGGTATATTTAAACTTACCTTTGCATAAATTCAGACGTTCTTTTCAAAGATGGCGAGAAGTCCAGACTTAAACTTTGTCTGAAGGAGACGGGTAAAAGGCACATTTAAATGTGTCTGCCCATGTACATAATTAGAATTCTGCTATGATTTTGGGAATTGCTAGTAAAAACAGCACCAGTAATCCACTATCCCTCTTTGCAGTGTCAATACGGTCTGTATCGCCCAAGGAAGAAAAGGCTGATGGGTGAGGTCATCCCCAGAAACCCAACACCTCTAAACGGTTTATTCCGAGGTGGCCGGGTCTCTTTTCAGGGATTTACCTTAATAATACCATTCCCAGAGAGTCTGGTTTAGATCAAATCAGGTTAAAGATCACGACTGTCAAAAGATGATGTCATCAGATCTCGTTACTAGTAAAGTCAGGGTCATCCTGAGTACAGAAGCAGGTTGGAATTTGGGCTCTGTTTACCTTAAAACTTGCTCTAAAACATGAAATCCCAAGTGATATAGAGACAGCTATTGTAACATAATATCTTGGAAACTGCTGGCATTGCCTGCCTAGAACCCAATTTGCAAGGATCTGCCAGTTTCTCTGTATTTTAGAGCAAGGATGTACCAAATCAGAAGTGGAATTACATCTGTTGCTAACATATTCAGTGAAAGGCAAAGGAGAAAAAGAAAGATATATCCATCTGAATGCAGAGTTTCAAAGAGTAGCAAGGAGATATAAGAAAGTCTTCCTCAATGATCAATGCAAAGAAATAGAGGAAAATGATAGAGTGGGAAAGACTAGTGATCTCTTCAAGAAAATTAGAGATACTGAGGGAATATTTCATGCAAACATGGGCACATAAAGGACAGAAATGGCATGGACCTAACAGAAGCAGGAGATATAAGAAGAGGTGGCAAAAATACACAGAAGAACTGTAAAAAATGATCATCATGATCCAGATAACCACAATGATGTGATCACTCACCTAGAGCCAGACATCCTGGAATGCAAAGTCAAGTGGGCCTTAGGAAGCATCCCTATGAACAAAGTTAGTGGAGGTGATGGAATTCCAGCTGAGCTATTTCAAATCCTAAAAGATGATGCTGTGAAAGTGCTGCACTCAGTATGAAAGCAAATTTGGAAAACTCAGCAGTGGCCCCAGGACTGGAAAAGGTCAGTTTTCATTTCAATCCCAAAGAAAGGCAATGCCAAAGAACGTTCAAGCTACTGCACAATTGCACTCAGTTAGGTTCAGTTCAGTTTAGTAACTCAGTCATGTCCAACTCTTTGTGACCCCATGGACTGCAGCACGCCAGGTTTCTCTGTCCATGCATCTCACAAGCTAGCAAAGTAATGCTCAAAATTCTCCAAGTGGGGCTTCTACAGAATGTGAACTGAGAATTTCCAGATGTTCAAGCTGGATTTAGAAAAGGCAGAGGAAACAGAGATCAAGTTGCCAACATCATAGAAAAAGCAAGAGGGTTCTAGAAAAACATCTACTTCTGCTTCATTGACTATGCTAAAGCCTTTGACTGTGTCAGTCACAACAAACTGTGGAAAATTCTTCAAGAGATGGGAATACCAGACCACTTTACCTGCCTCCTGAGAAATCTGCAGGTCAAGAAGCAACAGTCAGAACCAGGCATGAAACAATGGACTGGTTCAAAATTGGGAAAGGAGTACACCAAGGCTGTATATTGTCACCCTGCTTATTTAACTTATATGCAGAGTACTCCATATGAAATGCCAGGCTGGATAGAGCACAAGCTGGAATCAAGATTGCAGGGAGAAATATCAATAACCTCAGATATGCAGATGACACCACCCTTATGGCAGAAAGTGAAGAAGAACTAAAGAGCCTCTTGATGAAGGTGAAAGAGGAGGGCAAAAAAGCTGGCTTAACCTCAGCATTTGAAAAACAAAGATCATGGCATCTGATCTCATCACTTCATGGCAAATAGATGGGGAAAGAATGGAAACAGTGACAGACTTTATTTTCTTGGGCGCCAAAATCACTGTGTGTGGTGACTGCAGCCATGAAGTTAAAAGATGCTGTGACCAACCTAGACGGCATATTAAAAAGCAGAGACATTATTTTGCTGACAAAAGTCCATATAGTCAAGGTTGTGGCTTTGCCAGTGGTCATGTATGGATGTGAGAGTTGGACCATAAAGAAGGCTGAACACCAAAGAACTGATGGTTTGAACTGTGGTGTTGGGGAAAAGTCTTGAGAGTTCCTTGGACTGCAAGGAGATCAAACCAGTCCATCTTAAAGGATATCAGTCCTGAATATTCATTGGAAGGACTGATGCCAAAGCTCCAATACTTTGGCCACTTGATATGAAGAGCTGACGCATTTGAAAAGCCCCTATGCTGGGAAAGATTGAAGGCAGGAGGAGAAGGGGACGACAGAGGATGAGATGGTTGGACGGCATCACCGACTTGATGGGCAAGAGGCTGAGAAAACTCTGGGTTGGGTGGTGGACAGGGAAGCAAGGCAAGCTGCAGGTCATGGGGTTGCAGAGTCGTACACGACTGAGAGACTGAAATGAGCTGAATGTGTTCAGTTCACCTGCGTGTGTGCGTGTTAGTCAGTCAGTCATGCCCGACTCTTTGCAGCCCCATCGACTTCAGCCCTTCAGACTCCGCCGTCCATGGGATTTCCCAGACAAGACTACTGGAGTGAGTTGCCATTTCCTTCTCCAGGGGATTTTCACAGGGCAGGGAGCACACCCAGGTCTCCTGCACTGCAGGTGGGGCGTCCCCTCTGAGCCGCCAGGGAGGCCCATTCATCGCGCTGCTTGTTTTTTGATCACATACTTATGATGACGTCATTTGCATGGGAAGCTCTTCAGGCTCTGGGCACCACTGTGACCAAAACAGGCAACATGCTGCCCTCCAGCAGCTTGCATCCTGGGGTGAGGAGACAGACGCTAAACAAAGCAATGAGTCCTCCCCAGCGGCCCAAATTAGAAGGCAATATGAGCTCAACATTTCCTCCAGCACTTTCACCTCTCTGCTACTCTGATGTAGCTATCAGAAATGTGCACATCAAGAATTAACTGAAATCGATTTTAATTGACCCATCTACAAAACAGAAATAAGAGTCATAGATGTACAAAACGAACTTGTTACTGGGAGAGAAGGGGAAAGGGACAAATCGGGAGGCTGGGACTGATATATATACACTGCTATATATAAAAGAGATGACTTGTAAGGACCAGCTGTATAGCACAAGGGACTCTACTCAGTATTCCATAGCGACCTATGTGGGAAAAGACTATAAAAAAGAATGGATACTGCGTATGTATAACTGAGTCACTTTGTTGAACACTTGAAACTAACACAATATTGTAAATCAATTATATTCTGATAAAAATTATTTTAAAATATATATCCAAAACTGCTACAGTGAACTATAAAAATCAGATCATCAAGATAATGGGAAGATAACCAGCCATATGGGAGAAAACTGTTGCAAATTACATATCTCATGAAAGATGTGTGTACAAAGAACTCTTACAACCGAACAACAAAAAGACAAATGGCCTAATTTAAAAAACAGAAAAATTGGCTCAAGAAAAAAGTGAAAATCTAAATAACTTATTTCATTTAATAAACTAAATTCCTAGGAAACATCAAGCCCAGTGAGTTTTACTGTGTGTAATTCTATGAAACACTTGTGAGAAACGATTCTAATTCTGAACAAACTGTTTCAAAACACAGAAGAGGAGGAAACACATTCTAAATCATTTCACAAGGCTATTAGTACACTGAAAAAATTAAAAAAAATTTAAAAATTAAAAAAATCAAACTTCAATGTCCATCATGAGTTCAGTTCAGTCGCTCAGTCGTGTCCGACTCTTTGCGGCCCCATGGGCTGCAGCACGCCAGGCCTCCCTGTCCATCACCAACTCCTGGGCCTTACTCAAACTCCTGTCCATTGAGTTGGTGATGCCATCCAACCATCTCATCCTCTGTCGTCCCCTTCTCCTCTTGCCTTCAATCTTTCCCAGCGTCAGGGTCTTTTCAAATGAGTCAGCTCTTCATATCAGGTGGCCAATGTATTGGAGTTTCATCTTCAACATCAGTCCTTCCAAAGAATACCCAGGACTGATTTCCTTTAGGATGGACTGGTTGGATCTCCTTGCAGTCCAAGGGACTCTCAAGAGTGTTCTCCAACACCACAGTTCAAAAACATCAACTTTTTGCTGCTCAGCTTTCTTTATAGTCCAACTCTCACATCCACTACTGGAAAAACCATAGCCTTAACTAGATGGACCTTCATTTTCAATGTCTCTGCTTTTTAATATACTGTCTAAGTTGGTGATAACTTCCCTTCCAAGGAGTAAGCATCTTAATTTCATGGCTGCAGTCACCATCTGCAGTGATTTTGGAACCGCAAAAATGAAGTCTGTCACTGTTTCAACTGTTTCCCAATCTATTTGCTTTGAGGTGATGGGACCAGATACCATGATCTTAGTTTTCTGAATGTTGAGTTTTAAGCCAACTTTTTCACTTTCCTCTTTCACTTTCATTAAGAGGCTCTTTTGCTCTTCTTCACTTTTTGCCATAAGGGTGGTTTCATCTGCATATCTGAGGTTGTTGATATTTCTCCCAGAAATCTTGATTCCAGCTTGTGCTTCATCCAGCCCAGCATTTCTCATGATGTACTCTGCATATAAGTTAAATAAGCAGGGTGACAATATATAGCATTGACATACTCCTTTTCCTATTTGGAACCAGTCTGTTGTTCCATGTCCAGTTCTAACTGTTGCTTCCTGACCTGCATACAGATTTCTCTAGAGGCAGGTCTGTTATTCCCATCTCTTTCAGAATTTTCCAGTTTATTGTGATCCACACAGTCAAAGGCTTTGGCATAGTTAATAAAGCAGAAATAGATGATTTTCTGGAACTCTCTTGCTTTTTTGATGATCCACTGATGTTGGCAATTTGATCTCTGGTTCCTCTGCCTTTTTTAAAACCAGCTTGAGCATTTGGATGTTCATGGTTCACGTATTGCTGAAGCCTGGCTTGGAGAATGTTGAGCATTGCTTTACTAGCATGTGAGCTGACTGCAGTTGTGTGGTAGTTTGAACATTCTTTGGCATTGACTTTCTTAGGGATTGGAATGAAAACTGACCTTTTCCAGTCCTTTGGCCACTGCTGAGTTTTCCAGATTTGCTGTCATACTGAGTGCAGCACTTTCACATCATCTTTTAGGATTTGAAACAGCTCAACTGGAATTCCATCACCTCCACTAGTGATGCTTCTTTTTTTTTTAACTTTTTAATATTTATTGAATGTTTATCATATATCAGACACTCAGCAAAGTGCTCATAACAAACCCATGATTTTTTTAATATAAATTTATTTATTTTAATTGGAGGCTAATTACTTCACAATATTGTAATGGTTTTGCTATACATCAACATGAATCTGCCATGGGTGTACCTGTGTTCTCCATCCTGAACCCCCCTCCCACCTCCCTCCCCACACCATCCCTCTGGGTCATCCCCGTGCACCAGCCCCCTGGACTGGCTATTCATTTCACATATGATATTATATACATGTTTCAATGCCATTCTCCCAAATCATCCCACCCTCTCCCTCTTCCATAGAGTCCAAAAGACTGTTCTATACGTCTGTGTCTCTTATGCTGTCTCGCATACAGGGTTATCATTACCATCTTTCCAAGTTCCATATATATGTGTTAGTATACTGTATTGGTGTTTTTCTTTCTGGCTTACTTCACTCTGTATAATAGGCTCCAGTTTCATCCATCTCATTAGAACTGATTCAAATGAATTCTTTTTAATGGCTGAGTAATACTCCATTGTGTATATGTACCACAGCTTTCTTATCCATTCATCTGCTGATGGACATCTAGGTTGCTTCCATGTCCTGGCTATTATAAACAGTGCTGCAATGAACATTGGGGTACATGTGTCTCTTTCAATTCTGGTTTCCTCGGTGTGTATGCCCAGCAGTGGGATTGCTGGGTCATAAGGCAGTTCTATTTGCAGTTTTTTAAGGAATCTCCACACTGTTCTCCATAGTGGCTGTACTAGTTTGCATTCCCACCAACAGTGTAAGAGGGTTCCCTTTTCTCCACACCCTCTCCAGCATTTATTGCTTGTAAACTTTTGGATCACAGCCATTCTGACTGGTGTGAAATGGTACCTCACTGTGGTTTTGATTTGCATTTCTCTGATAATGAGTGATGTTGAGCATCTTTTCATGTGTTTGTTAGCCATCTGTATGTCTTCTTTGGAGAAATGTGTATTTAGTTCTTTGGCCCATTTTTCGATTGGGTGGTTTATTTTTCTGAAATTGAGCTGCAGGAGTTGCTTGTATATTTTTGAGATTAATTCTTTGTCAGTTGCTTCATTTGCTGTTATTTTCTCCCATTCTGAAGGCTGTCTTTTCAGCTTGCTTATAGTTTCCTTAGTTGTGCAGAAGGTTTTAATTTTGATTATGTCCCATTTGTTTATTTTTGCTTTTATTTCCAATATTCTGGGAGGTGGGTCATCTAAGGCCCACTTGACCTCACATTCCAGGATGTCTGGCTCTAGGCTCTAGGTGAGTGATCACCCCTTTGCTTTTTGCTTCTCTTCTTTTCACAGCTATTTGTAAGGCCTCCTCAAACAGCCATTTTGCATTTTTGCATTTCTTTTTCTTGGGAATGGTCTTGATCCCTGAATTCTGTACAATGTCATGAACCTCTGTCCATAGTTCATCAGTCACTCTCTCTACCAGATCTAATCCCTTGAATCTATTTCTCGCTTCCACTGTATAATCGTAAGGGATTTGATTTAGGTCATACCTGAATGGTCTAGTGTTTTTCCCTACATTCTTCAATTTTGGTCTGAATTTGGCAATAAGGAGCTCATGATCTGAGCCACAGTCAGCTCTCGGTCTTGTTTTTGCTGACTGTATAGAGCGTCTCCATCTTCGGCTGCAAAGAATATAATCAATCTGAGTTCGGTGTTGGCTGTCTGGTGATGTACGTGTGTAGAGTCCGTCATAAACATCGAGGCAAAACTCAAAAAATATTAGAAGCTGAGTGCAGCGACCCATCCAAAGAGCAATGCAGTAGGGCCAAACTGGGCTCGTACTGAAGATGCAAGATTGGTTCACACACAAAAATTAATCTATGCAATCTTCCATGTAACCAAAGTGAGGGAGAAAAGAAGATCATATAACCGTCAACAAATGTAGGGGGAAATTGCTAAATTACAAAGCATTTATACTAAGATTCTACACGTGATGAAAAAAAAAGGAAACTATATCAAGTGATAAAGGGTCTGTTGAAAGAACTATAGATCATATCATACCCAGTGGAAAAATACTAAGTGTTTTCCACCTGAGATCAGAAACAAGACAAGGAAATTCACTCTCATCACTTACATTCAACATTAGCATGGAGTTGCTAATCTGTATGGGAAAACAATAAAGAGATTCAGATTGGAAGAAGTAAAACTGGACCATAGATCTCATACTTTTGTAGATAGAAAAGCCTAAGGAATCTCTGGAATAATTACTGGAATAAGTGAATTTAATGATATTGCAATATTCTACATTAAAGGAGTATGTATGCATATGCTTGAAATGGACTTTAGAAAATTAGATTGAAAACCCCAAACCATTTACAATACCATCAAATATATCAACTCTATAGTAGCATCAAATATGTGTATGGCGCTAGACTGGAATTGTAAAATACTGATAATAAAAATGAAAGAATATTTAAATTAAGGAGAGACATACCATGCTCATGTGTTGAAAGACTCAATACTGTTATCTGTCAGTTTTCCCCAAATTAATCTACATTAAAGCAATTTCAGTAAAGAGCTTCAACAGATTTTTTTTCTCTCGAAATTGACAGGATGATTTGAATTTAAAAAAAAAAATACAAATAAGCAAACACACACACACCTACACATTTCAAAACAAGAAAAAAAATAAAAGACAGAATCTGCATAAAGTCAAGACTTACTGTGAAAGTTCATGATTAAAGCTATGTGATCCTCAAGAAGGCAGAAGGAGAAGGGGCCGCAGGAGGAGACGGTTGGATGGCGTCGCGGACTCAGGGGTAGCAGTGCTGGGAAACGGGGCTGAGGGTTGCTCCCAGCCGTGGGTCAGCTCTGGCGAGCCGTGGCCGTCCCTGCAGTTCTGAGGTCCCACGTGTCCTAGACCTCACGTTCTCATGCCCTTCCCTGGGCTGCGAAGAGTCACATCAACCCTCCTTGACTTCCTGAAGCAGGTGCTGTTACAAGGTTAGTTTTAAATAGTTAAAAAGCCTTTAACATTTCAATGATGCAAATTTAAGGACAACTACAGAAAAGATAAAATCCAGTTTTATGTAATTAAATGATGGAATATCCGAAGCAAAATATTAAAGCATTAACACTCTCACGTAAAATTTAATCAAAATATTTTAAAAGGAAACTGCCGCTTTCACATGCCCTGTGTCCCCCATCCCAAGGAGAAGAGCCTTGGGAAAAAGGATATTTAATTAAAAACTTTTTTTAAAGAAAGGATATTATGTTGCCAGAAAAAGAAAATAAAGATGGAATAAGGTGTATTAAGGAGAGAATGTTTGCATAACACCCTGAAATTAATATACCGTGTGCAATAGTTGACACAGTTCATTCTAAAACTGATAAATCAGTCATAGGAAAAATAAACACCAACTAAAGAGAAATAGATCACCAGTTGAGCCGTATATATCAAGGATGGAATCAGATGTGCACGTTACCTGTTGACACAATGGAGATTTTCTGCTGAATCAGACACTTAAGCTACTCAATCAGAGTGAACGCCCACTGAGCCAGACACAGGTCTAGCTGGACGTACCGTGGCCACAGCCTGCGTTCACGCAGCTGCTACAAATTTCTAACGATTAGGATGGCCCTAATGTGTGTTCTGCTCATATTTACTGAGCCGTAAGCGTGAAGTGACTGCGCTAGTTAGTAAAAAGCACTTGGCAGTTATGTCTTCTTTTTTTACTCAGTTCGTACAATCTTTCTCAAAATGCTTACAGGCGTGGGAAACCTGTAGGGTGGTCCTGGGACCCTTGCCCTGGTGAAGACCCCCCGGCATGCGTGGGGACCTGAGACTGCTCCTGACCAATGGGACGTGGCCGAGTTGAGGGGTGTCATCCGCTGGCTGCACAAGGGTTTCTGAAGGCTCCACTGTTGGTTTGAAGAAGCAGGCTGCCGGGAACCGTGTTCTAAGTTAAAGGTGGGGTTTAACTTACAGAGACTGTGACCAGCTGGTGCCACTGAAAGCCGGGTTGTTGTTGTTCAGTCACTCAGTCATTTTCAACTATTTGCAACCCACGGACTGCAGGATGACGGGCTTCCCTGTCCTCTAGAAGTTTGCATAAATTCACATTCATTGATTTGGTGATGCCATCAAACCATCTCCTCCTCTGTAGTCCCCTTCTCCTCCTGCCTTCAGTCTTTCCCAGCATCAGGGTCTTTTCCAGTGAGACTGCTCAAGTGGCCAAAGGACTGAAGCTTCAGCTTCAGCATCAGTTTTTCTAAAGTATATTCACGATTGATCCTTTAGGACTGACTCGTTTGATCTCCTTGCTGTCCAAGGGACTCTTGAGAGTCTTCTCCAGCACCACATTTTGAAAGCGTCAATTCTTTGGCACTCAGCCTTCTTTATGATCCAACTCTCACATCCATACACGACTACTGGAAAAACCACAGCTTTGACTGGATGGGAAGACGGGTTCAGTTCAGTCGCTCAGTCCTGTCTGACTCTCTGCGACCCCATCGACTGCAGCGCGCCAGGCCTCCCTGTCCATCACCAACTCCCGGAGTTTACTCAAACTCATGTCCATCGAGACGGTGATGCCATCCAGCCATCTCATCCCTTGTCTTCCCCTTCTCCTCCTGCCTTCAATTTTTCCCAGTGTCAGGGTCTTTTCAAATGAGTCAGTTCTTCACATCAGGTACCCAAAGTATTGGGAGTTTCAGCTTCAGCATCAGTCCTTTCAATAACTATTCAAGACTGATTTCCTTTAGGACTGACTGGTTGGATCTCCTTGCTGTCCGAGGGACTCTCAAGAGTCTTCTCCAACACCACAGTTCAAAAGCATCAGTTCTCTGGCACTCAACTTTCTCTATAGTTCAACTCTCATATCCATACATAACTACTGGAAAAACCATAGCCTTGACTAGACAGACCTTTGTTGACAAAGTAATGTCTCTGCTTTTTAATATGCTCTCTAGTTTGGTCATAACTTTTCTTCCAAGGAGTAAGTGCCTTTTAATTTCATGGCTGCAGTCACCATCTGCAGTGATTTTGGAGCCCCAAAAATGAAGTCTGTCACTGTTTCCACTGTTTCCCCATCTGTTTGCTATGAAGTGATGGGGCCAGATGCCATGATCTTAGTTTTCTGAATGTTGAGTTTTAAGCCAACTTTTTCACTCTTCTCTTTCACTTTCAAGAGGCTCTTTAGTTCTTCTTTGCTCTCTGCCATAAGGGTGGTGTCATCTGCATATCTGAGGTTATTAATGTTTCTCCGGGCAATCTTGATTTTGGGTTGGTTACTTACATTTTTCAAGAGATCCAGCCCCCTCATGCAAGACACACAGAAAGGTCAAGGGATCAGGTATGGGGGTAGGGATAAGGCCTGAGCCAGTGCCCTTTCTGGGGGGGCTTTCCTGGGACAGGCCAGGTGGAGTGGAGTAAACACCTTAGGGTGGGTTAGATTAGCTAACACTTGGGAGCTGTGGGCTGTAGAGGGACTGTCCTAGAGACCTGGAACCTGGCCCTGGGCTGATTTCAGGCAGGCAGTATGTTGGCTTGTGTGTGTCAGATAAAGGAGATGGCTGGGGTGCAGGCTTGGCATTTGTTGGTCTGCATTGCCATTTCCTTCTCCAAAGCATGAAAGTGAAAAGTGAAAGGGAAGTCGCTCAGTCGTGTCCGACTCTTCGCGACCCCATGGACTGCAGCCTGCCAGGCTCCTCCGTCCTTGGAATTTTCCAGGCAAGAGTACTGGAGTGGGGTGCCATTTTGTTCTCCGATGTGAAAGTCATGTCCTGGGCTAGTTGCTACTATCATTAGGAGTGAGCGTTGGGAGGGGCAATCTCCCTTCTTGGCCTGCATGCTCAGTCCCTCGGTCCTGCCCAACTCTTTGCGACTCCATGGACTGTAGCCCTCCAGGCTCCTCTGTCCGTGGGATTCTCCAGGCAAGGGTACTGGAGGGGGGTGCCTGCCCTCCTCCACGTCTTCTCGGCCCAGGGACTGAGCTTGAATCTTGTGCGCTGGCAGGAGGGTTCCTTCCCATTGTGCCCACTGGGAAGCCTCTCTCCTGGCCTGAAGGCCCTGAGGACTGCCAGGGTCTCAGTAGCTCAGGAAATGTAGTTCATCTGTCTCTGTGGTACTTGGATGTCCAGCAGACAAATACAAAACCTTAAGAGAACACAGGACAGTCTCATTGCTGCAAGGAGATGGACCATGGCAAGGAGCTGATGGAGTCTGCAAGCAGCCCTCTCCCAGTCTAGCCTCTGGGCTTCCCTGGCAGTTCAGCTGGTAAAGAATCTTCCTGTAGTGTGAGAGGCCTGGGTTGGGAAAATCCCCTGGAGGAGGGCGTGGCAACCCACTACAGTATCTTGCCTAGAGAATCCCATGGACAGAGGAGCCTGGAGGGCTACGTTCATGGGGTCACAGAGTCGGACACAACCGAGTGACTGAGACGCACGCAGGCCTCCGATGAGGACTCATACTGCAGGGCCCCGTGACCGGGAACCCGAGCAGGGGACCCACGAGCCCCGCCTCCAGATCCCAGAAGCTGAGCAAATAAGCATGTGATTTGGAACCCCCGAGTTTGTGGTGATTCCCAGAGAAGCAACAGAGAAGCAGAACACTCATCCAAATAGCCACAGTGCACGGACCACTGTGAAATACTTACTTCAAGAAAATTAGAAAAACATCGATTGCTATTGATGATGAGGGGTAATTGAATTCAGAAATTCAGAGAGTAAATATTCTCTAAGGTCTAAATATCAAGCACTAAATGGGCTTTTCCTTGCAGGTGATCCAGTTCAGATGAAGTCATGTGGGGGAGAGGGAGGCTAATGCAACAGGCCTGGGGTCCTTATAAGAAGGGGATATCGTTCGGGCAGAGGATCACACAGAATCAGGACAGCGTGTAAACATGAAGGGACAGATGGGGTGGTGCTCCTGCCAGCCCAGGGACGCCAAGGACACCAGCAGGCCCTCGGAAGCTGGAGGGGGCCTGGGCCGCACTCTCCATCACAGCCGCCAAAGGTGCTCACCCCTGGGTCTCGGGCCTCCAGGCTCCAGACAGCGAGAGACAAAGTTCCTGCCTTCAAGCCGCCCCATCCGTGGCATTGTTGCTTAGACTGGGCTCTCAGTCTCCCAGGGTTCCCTCCTGTTGTAAAGTCTGTGACCTCAGTTAAATCTGTGAAGCCGCCTTTGCCATGGAAAATAGCATGCCCACAGGTTCTGAGAGCACAGAGAACATGGCCTCAGGTCCCAGGGTGACCGCTCTTGAGGCTCCATTTTCACCACATGTGCCTGCTAAGTCACTCGGTCACATCTGACTCTGCAACCCCATTGACTGCAGCCCACCAGGTTCCTCTGACCATGGAATTCTCTAGGAAAGGATACTGGAGTAGGTTGCCACTTCCACCTCCGGGGGATCTTCCTGACCCGGGAATCAAACCCCTGTCTCCTCCACTGCAGATTCTTTACCAGCTGAACCACAGCGAAGCCCCCTTTTCACCATTTGATGCCTCAAATTGCTTTAATCCTCTGAGACAGGTGAACTCTTGTTACCATTTCCTGGAAATGAAAACTCAGGCCAGAGGCTGTGCTGCCTCACCCACGTTACCAACCAGGCTGATGGACGCCCAGCTGCCCACGGCCACCAGGTCTCCACGAGTGTGCAGGTACATGGGAGTAACAAAGACCCTCCCCCCGAGAGTGGGCCACTTCCTTCCCCAGCCCTTAGTGACCTGCCAGAAATCCCACACGGCTCCTCTAAACTGCATCACCCTCAAGCCTCAGAGGATGATGTCTTTGCACGTGTGCAAGAGGCCTCAACAAGAATGAGCAAACATCCAGACAGCAGCGTGCATCTTTACCCTGCTGCGTCAGGGTCCTCTGCGAGTTGGCAAGAAGGGCCAGCATCAGGGAGCCTCCATCCAACTCTGGTCAGGGACCCAGTCAACATCGATTTCAATGTGGTTCTACAAAAGAAGGCAAGGACAGAGAGATGACTCCTGCCCTGGAGGGGATCACATTCTGGCTTAAAGAAAAACATAGATTAAAAGTAACACAAAAAATATCCAAGGAAGCATGTACATGAGAGCTAAGCCATGCGTGAGCCCTGCTGTGCCCAGGGGTAAGGGCGATGCCCAGAGGTGAGGGCGAGGGCAGTTCACGCTCGGTCCAGAGAGAAGCCGGGGGAGAACCTTGTGTTTGTTCGAGAAGGAGAGGACTCGCGCCCCAGGGGGGAACACGGTGTCTCAGGCGCTCTCTCTCTCCCTCTGAAACCACTCTGTTCACCAACCAGAATGGCAAAGGTCAAAGATCAAAATGCGCTTAGTCAGATCTATCCTTTGTTTTCTCCCTGCAGCCAGCTTTGGGAGCCCATCTCTCTGTCTCTATCCGGAGACATAAACTCAGATTCTCCAAAGAGAACAGTCTGGAAGTCCCCTTGAGTCATTAAAAGTTGTCATTAAATTTCCAAATCCATGAATCACCAGCAAACAGTATTCTAGCCCATTGTCTTTGTCTCCTGTTCTCTGCAAAGGATCTCAACACACAAGCTTGCTCCAAGCCTCCAGAATCTTTTTTTTTTTAAGTCTTTACTGAACTTGTTACAATATTGCTTTTTGTTTCTTGTTTTGGTTTTGGGGCCGAAGGGCACGTGGGATCCTAGCTTCACGACAAGAGACCAAATGCACACTCCCTTCTCTTGAAGGTGAAGTCTTAACCAGTGCACCACAGAGAAGCCCCCCAGAACCTTTTCATGGGCAGCTTTTATAAACCACCCATCTATTCAGAAACCACCCTTTGAGGCCGTTGGAGTCAAGGATGGTCAGACCTTGCAATCATACAGGGCCCTGCTGCTTCCCACCCTCAACAAAATGTGTTCCCTGAAACCGAGCAGACGGCTAGTCAACACCACATCTCCAGACTAATATAAAATCAGCTTAAAAAAAAAGTGCTTGTCATTCACAAGAGTTCCTATGTGATAATGGGATCGGATATGCAAAGAGGTTGCAGGGTGCATTTTGCTCAGAGTATCCAGCCCATTGTCACTCAGCCAGTGGCTGAGCGCCCAGTGAAGTTTGCCCAGGCATCTCCTTGAGCGAAACCGGTCCCCTCCTCTCTGTGCATCTGTGTGATCGTATCTGAGTCTGGGGTCATTTTCAAGCTTTTGGAGCAGCCACTCCACAGATGTCAAGCTCTGTTTTATGAGGAGTTAATCGAATTTCTTGAAAATGCCCAAGAGCTTTCTGATGTTGGCAGGTCTTTATTCCGAGATGAGCCAGTTCAACCACAAGTGGATTTATTCCCTAATTGCTGCCACAAAGTGATGCGCTGTCCCACGGCGAAGATGCTCTGTTCTTTTTCTGAGATGAGACCAGCCGGGTCCTCCTCCAGCTCTTGAGGAAAGTTGCCGTTACCATCAGCCTGTTCAAGTGTGAAGAGGAGATGTTATGACTCCCCAGATGCTCAGAAGGAGAGTTTCTAGCGTGCGGGGGCTCACAGCGCGGCTTGTAGCTTCTGCCTCTGAAGGTTCCTGTTGGAGAGCGAGGGGCCCTCTGCACCCGGCTGTCGCTCAGTCACGGCTGGCTCTTCATGACCCCGTGGACGGCAGCGCACCAGGCTCCCCTGTCCTTCACCATCCCCCAGAGTTTGCTCAAACTCAAGTCCATTGAGTCCGTGATGCCATCCAACCATCTCATCCTCTGTCGTCCCCTTCTCCTCCTGCCTCAGTCTTTCCCAGCATCAGGGTCTTTTCCAGTGAGTCAACTCTTCCCATCAGGTGACCCAAGGATTGGAGCTTCAGCTTCAGCATCAGTCCTTCCAATGAATATTCAAGGTTGATTTCCTTTAGGTCTGAGTGGTTTGATTTCCTTGCAGTCCAAGGGACTACTGAAATAAAATACTAAATACTCAGTATCCCAAAATTTATATGTAATCTCTAACAGTCACAATTCTAGNAGTCCTTCCAATGAATATTCAAGGTTGATTTCCTTTAGGTCTGAGTGGTTTGATTTCCTTGCAGTCCAAGGGACTACTGAAATAAAATACTAAATACTCAGTATCCCAAAATTTATATGTAATCTCTAACAGTCACAATTCTAGTGATTATCCTAAAATGTTATATGTTACAGTAATATCCAATTTTCCTGCTAATTGCATTGTACTCAAATCTTTAACTATGTTATTTTAAGCTTTGTCCTTTATAGACTATCATAATTTTACACTGCTTTTACAAAATGAAGATTTTCAAGAAGACTCGTAAAAAGAACATCTTTAAACAAATATAAGTTTATGATAATCTTTAGATAATGCCACTAAACTGGGAAACAAATGACAAAACTCTGATGGAAAGCCTGATTACTTCATGTGGATCAACAGAAATCAATTACATGAGCCTGAATGAATTGATTAATATGATTTATAACTTTGCCTTTGGAACCCATACCAACTTGAATCTCTTTTCAAGGAAATCTTTTTCACTTATGTTGTGACCTACAAGTTGATGAAGTGTGCCTCTGTAAGCAAAGATGAGACATTTATATTTTTCTCTCTACTTGATCCTGCCAGAATTTAGCGTGTCCAGTTGACTTTCCTGTGGACTTTGATGGTGTGTTGCTACTGGATTACAGCAAGTTACACTAATCATTGTTTTGATTTGTTCTTTGTTTCCACACTGTTTGTGCTTTTCTCTGCTACACTGTGACTTTGTTACGAGATGCATCACTTATATCCTATTTATTAGATTCTTGTGTCATACGTTGAGTAACCAGGCCTTCAACAAATGTGACGATGTCTGGGCAACTCGAAACAATTGAACAAAAATACAGTTCTATATACCATCCATAGCTGAAATAGTGTGACTCTGCTGCTGCTGCTAAGTCACTTCAGTCGTGCCCGACTCTTAGTGACCCCATGGACTGCACCCCACCAGGCTCCTCCGTCCATGGGATTTTCCAGGCATGAGTACTGGAGTGGGCTGCCATTGCCGCTTGGGGAAAAGCAACAAGGGAAATATCTCCTGGATCAGATCAGGGATCGAAGGTAGAGGAGCCAGAGAATCTTTTACTGTCTATCAGTGGGGCTGATCTGGAGATTAACGCTTGGAATGACATATCAACAAGAACTTTCCCCCGATCTGGGAGGAGCCTCCCAGCACTGGGGGCTCGGCTGGTGGTGAAATGTGTCCCGAGTGTTGGCTGAGTTCCTGACCAAGTGGAGCCTGTGTGCTCAGTCCCTCAGTCCAAGGGGAGGGACTGATGGCTGGAATATTTCCTGCCACATCAGTAAACAGGGGTGCCACGGTTCAGTTCAGTTCAGTTCAGTTGCTCAGTCGTGTCAGGGGTGCCTGCCCTCCTCCACGTCTTCTCGGCCCAGGGACTGAGCTTGAATCTTGTGCGCTGGCAGGAGGGTTCCTTCCCATTGTGCCCACTGGGAAGCCTCTCTCCTGGCCTGAAGGCCCTGAGGACTGCCAGGGTCTCAGTAGCTCAGGAAATGTAGTTCATCTGTCTCTGTGGTACTTGGATGTCCAGCAGACAAATACAAAACCTTAAGAGAACACAGGACAGTCTCATTGCTGCAAGGAGATGGACCATGGCAAGGAGCTGATGGAGTCTGCAAGCAGCCCTCTCCCAGTCTAGCCTCTGGGCTTCCCTGGCAGTTCAGCTGGTAAAGAATCTTCCTGTAGTGTGAGAGGCCTGGGTTGGGAAAATCCCCTGGAGGAGGGCGTGGCAACCCACTACAGTATCTTGCCTAGAGAATCCCATGGACAGAGGAGCCTGGAGGGCTACGTTCATGGGGTCACAGAGTCGGACACAACCGAGTGACTGAGACGCACGCAGGCCTCCGATGAGGACTCATACTGCAGGGCCCCGTGACCGGGAACCCGAGCAGGGGACCCACGAGCCCCGCCTCCAGATCCCAGAAGCTGAGCAAATAAGCATGTGATTTGGAACCCCCGAGTTTGTGGTGATTCCCAGAGAAGCAACAGAGAAGCAGAACACTCATCCAAATAGCCACAGTGCACGGACCACTGTGAAATACTTACTTCAAGAAAATTAGAAAAACATCGATTGCTATTGATGATGAGGGGTAATTGAATTCAGAAATTCAGAGAGTAAATATTCTCTAAGGTCTAAATATCAAGCAGTAAATGGGCTTTTCCTTGCAGGTGATCCAGTTCAGATGAAGTCATGTGGGGAGAGGGAAGCTAATGCAACAGGCCTGGGGTCCTTATAAGAAGGGGACATCGTTCGGGCAGAGGCTCACACGGAATCAGGACAGCGTGTAAACATGAAGGGACAGATGGGGTGGTGCTCCTGCCAGCCCAGGGATGCCAAGGACACCAGCAGGCCCTCGGAAGCTGGAGGGGGCCTGGGCCGTACTCTCCATCACAGCCGCCAAAGGTGCTCACCCCTGGGTCTCAGGCCTCTAGGCTCCAGACAGCGAGAGACAAAGTTCCTGCCTTCTAGCCGCCCCATCCGTGGCATTGTTGCTTAGACTGGGCTCTCAGTCTCCCAGGGCTCCCTCCTGTTGTAAAGTCTGTGACCTCAGTTAAATCTGTGAAGCCGCCTTTGCCATGGAAAATAGCATGCCCACAGGTTATGAGAGCACAGAGAACATGGCCTCAGGTCCCAGGGTGACCGCTCTTGAGGCTCCATTTTCACCACGTGTGCCTGCTAAGTCACTCGGTCACATCTGACTCTGCAACCCCATTGACTGCAGCCCACCAGGTTCCTCTGACCATGGAATTCTCTAGGAAAGGATACTGGAGTAGGTTGCCACTTCCACCTCCGGGGGATCTTCCTGACCCGGGAATCAAACCCCTGTCTCCTCCACTGCAGATTCTTTACCAGCTGAACCACAGCAAAGCCCCCTTTTCACCATTTGATGCCTCAAATTGCTTTAATCCTCTGAGACAGGTGAACTCTTGTTCCCATTTCCTGGAAATGAAAACTCAGGCCAGAGGCTGTGCTGCCTCACTCACGTTACCAACCAGGCTGATGGACGCCCAGCTGCCCACGGCCACCAGGTCTCCACGAGTGTGCAGGTACATGGGAGTAACAAAGACCCTCCCCCCGAGAGTGGGCCACTTCCTTCCCCAGCCCTTAGTGACCTGCCAGAAATCCCACACGGCTCCTCTAAACCGCATCACCCTCAAGCCTCAGAGGATGATGTCTTTGCACGTGTGCAAGAGGCCTCAACAAGAATGAGCAAACATCCAGACAGCAGCGTGCATCTTTACCCTGCTGCGTCAGGGTCCTCTGCGAGTTGGCAAGAAGGGCCAGCATCAGGGAGCCTCCATCCAACTCTGGTCAGGGACCCAGTCAACATCGATTTCAATGTGGTTCTACAAAAGAAGGCAAGGACAGAGAGATGACTCCTGCCCTGGAGGGGATCACATTCTGGCTTAAAGAAAAACGTAGATTAAAAGTAACACAAAAAATATCCAAGGAAGCATGTACATGAGAGCTAAGCCATGCGTGAGCCCTGCTGTGCCCAGGGGTAAGGGCGATGCCCAGAGGTGAGGGCGAGGGCAGTTCACGCTCGGTCCAGAGAGAAGCCGGGGGAGAACCTTGTGTTTGTTCGAGAAGGAGAGGACTCGCGCCCCAGGGGGGAACACGGTGTCTCAGGCGCTCTCTCTCTCCCTCTGAAACCACTCTGTTCACCAACCAGAATGGCAAAGGTCAAAGATCAAAATGCGCTTAGTCAGATCTATCCTTTGTTTTCTCCCTGCAGCCAGCTTTGGGAGCCCATCTCTCTGTCTCTATCCGGAGACATAAACTCAGATTCTCCAAAGAGAACAGTCTGGAAGTCCCCTTGAGTCATTAAAAGTTGTCATTAAATTTCCAAATCCATGAATCACCAGCAAACAGTATTCTAGCCCATTGTCTTTGTCTCCTGTTCTCTGCAAAGGATCTCAACACACAAGCTTGCTCCAAGCCTCCAGAATCTTTTTTTTTTTAAGTCTTTACTGAACTTGTTACAATATTGCTTTTTGTTTCTTGTTTTGGTTTTGGGGCCGAAGGGCACGTGGGATCCTAGCTTCACGACAAGAGACCAAATGCACACTCCCTTCTCTTGAAGGTGAAGTCTTAACCAGTGCACCACAGAGAAGCCCCCCAGAACCTTTTCATGGGCAGCTTTTATAAACCACCCATCTATTCAGAAACCACCCTTTGAGGCCGTTGGAGTCAAGGATGGTCAGACCTTGCAATCATACAGGGCCCTGCTGCTTCCCACCCTCAACAAAATGTGTTCCCTGAAACCGAGCAGACGGCTAGTCAACACCACATCTCCAGACTAATATAAAATCAGCTTAAAAAAAAAGTGCTTGTCATTCACAAGAGTTCCTATGTGATAATGGGATCGGATATGCAAAGAGGTTGCAGGGTGCATTTTGCTCAGAGTATCCAGCCCATTGTCACTCAGCCAGTGGCTGAGCGCCCAGTGAAGTTTGCCCAGGCATCTCCTTGAGCGAAACCGGTCCCCTCCTCTCTGTGCATCTGTGTGATCGTATCTGAGTCTGGGGTCATTTTCAAGCTTTTGGAGCAGCCACTCCACAGATGTCAAGCTCTGTTTTATGAGGAGTTAATCGAATTTCTTGAAAATGCCCAAGAGCTTTCTGATGTTGGCAGGTCTTTATTCCGAGATGAGCCAATTCAACCACAAGTGGATTTATTCCCTAATTGCTGCCACAAAGTGATGCGCTGTCCCACGGCGAAGATGCTCTGTTCTTTTTCTGAGATGAGACCAGCCGGGTCCTCCTCCAGCTCTTGAGGAAAGTTGCCGTTACCATCAGCCTGTTCAAGTGTGAAGAGGAGATGTTATGACTCCCCAGATGCTCAGAAGGAGAGTTTCTAGCGTGCGGGGGCTCACAGCGCGGCTTGTAGCTTCTGCCTCTGAAGGTTCCTGTTGGAGAGCGAGGGGCCCTCTGCACCCGGCTGTCGCTCGGTCACGGCTGGCTCTTCATGACCCCGTGGACGGCAGCGCACCAGGCTCCCCTGTCCTTCACCATCCCCCAGAGTTTGCTCAAACTCAAGTCCATTGAGTCCGTGATGCCATCCAGCCATCTCATCCTCTGTCGTCCCCTTCTCCTCCTGCCTCAGTCTTTCCCAGCATCAGGGTCTTTTCCAGTGAGTCAACTCTTCCCATCAGGTGACCCAAGGATTGGAGCTTCAGCTTCAGCATCAGTCCTTCCAATGAATATTCAAGGTTGATTTCCTTTAGGTCTGAGTGGTTTGATTTCCTTGCAGTCCAAGGGACTACTGAAATAAAATACTAAATACTCAGTATCCCAAAATTTATATGTAATCTCTAACAGTCACAATTCTAGTGATTATCCTAAAATGTTATATGTTACAGTAATATCCAATTTTCCTGCTAATTGCATTGTACTCAAATCTTTAACTATGTTATTTTAAGCTTTGTCCTTTATAGACTATCATAATTTTACACTGCTTTTACAAAATGAAGATTTTCAAGAAGACTCGTAAAAAGAACATCTTTAAACAAATATAAGTTTATGATAATCTTTAGATAATGCCACTAAACTGGGAAACAAATGACAAAACTCTGATGGAAAGCCTGATTACTTCATGTGGATCAACAGAAATCAATTACATGAGCCTGAATGAATTGATTAATATGATTTATAACTTTGCCTTTGGAACCCATACCAACTTGAATCTCTTTTCAAGGAAATCTTTTTCACTTATGTTGTGACCTACAAGTTGATGAAGTGTGCCTCTGTAAGCAAAGATGAGACATTTATATTTTTCTCTCTACTTGATCCTGCCAGAATTTAGCGTGTCCAGTTGACTTTCCTGTGGACTTTGATGGTGTGTTGCTACTGGATTACAGCAAGTTACACTAATCATTGTTTTGATTTGTTCTTTGTTTCCACACTGTTTGTGCTTTTCTCTGCTACACTGTGACTTTGTTACGAGATGCATCACTTATATCCTATTTATTAGATTCTTGTGTCATACGTTGAGTAACCAGGCCTTCAACAAATGTGACGATGTCTGGGCAACTCGAAACAATTGAACAAAAATACAGTTCTATATACCATCCATAGCTGAAATAGTGTGACTCTGCTGCTGCTGCTAAGTCACTTCAGTCGTGCCCGACTCTTAGTGACCCCATGGACTGCACCCCACCAGGCTCCTCCGTCCATGGGATTTTCCAGGCATGAGTACTGGAGTGGGCTGCCATTGCCGCTTGGGGAAAAGCAACAAGGGAAATATCTCCTGGATCAGATCAGGGATCGAAGGTAGAGGAGCCAGAGAATCTTTTACTGTCTATCAGTGGGGCTGATCTGGAGATTAACGCTTGGAATGACATATCAACAAGAACTTTCCCCCGATCTGGGAGGAGCCTCCCAGCACTGGGGGCTCGGCTGGTGGTGAAATGTGTCCCGAGTGTTGGCTGAGTTCCTGACCAAGTGGAGCCTGTGTGCTCAGTCCCTCAGTCCAAGGGGAGGGACTGATGGCTGGAATATTTCCTGCCACATCAGTAAACAGGGGTGCCACGGTTCAGTTCAGTTCAGTTCAGTTGCTCAGTCGTGTCCGACTCTTTGCGACCCCATGGCCTACAGCATGCCAGGACTCCCTGTCCATCACCAACTCCTGGCGTCCACCCAAACTCATGTCCATCGAGTCGCTGATGCCATCCAGCCATCTCAGCACCCTTACAGCAGAAAGTGAAGAGGAACTGAAATGCCTCTTGATGAAAGTGAAAGAGGAGAGTGAAAAAGTTGGCTTAAAGCTCAGCATTCAGAAAACGAAGATCATGGTATCTGGTCCCATTACTTCATGGTAAATAGATAGGGAAACAATGGAAAAAGTGTCAGACTTTATTTTTGGGGGGCTCCAAAATCACTGCTGATGGTGATTGCAGCCATGAAATTAAAAGATGCTTACTCCTTGGAAGGAAAGTTATGACCAACCTAGATAGCATATTCAAAAGCAGAGACATTACTTTGCAAACAAAGGTCCGTCTAGTCAAGGCTATGGTTTTTTCAGTGGTCATGTATGGATGTGAGAGTTGGACTGTGAAGAAAGCTGAGTGCTGAAGAAGTGATGCTTTTGAAGTGTGGTGTTGGAGAAGACTCTTGAGAGTCCCTTGGACTGCAAGGAGATCCAACCAGTCCATCCTAAAGGAGATCAGTCCTGGGTGTTCACTGGAAGGACTGATGCTGAGCTGAAACTCCAATACTCTGGCCACCTGATGCAAAGAACTGACTCATTGGAAAAGACCCTGATGCTAGAAGGGATTGGGGGCAAAAGGAGAAGAGGACATAGAGGATGAGGTGGCTAGATGGCATCACCGATAAGGATGCCACACTCATCAGCAATTCCAGCCCTCCCGTGTGACTTCCTGAGCCAAAGGGCACCCGGGAACGGGAAGAACGCCTGCGATCTCACAGCCGTCAGATTGCAACCAGTCCGTGTGTGAGCACCGAGGAAACGCAGGATGTGGAAAATAGGATACTGGCCACAGATAGCTGAAATGCAAATGACGGGAATGATTTCACTGAGCCCAGACTCTTGAATATTCCCATACATAAAAAAGCACTGAATTCCTTAACTTAATATCTGGTTTCCTTCAGTTAGCAATAAACCTTTGATGTTCAGACTACCCGCCCTTTGTTACAAACTTCTACATGACCTGACTCTTCCCCTCGCCTCCTCAGAGCGGTTCTCTCAGAGTTACTTGAGATTCTGTCCCCCAGACTCGGAGTCCTAAAAATTCTCACCAAATAACACATAACTCTAAACTTTTAGCTTATGACTATTTTTAAGTTGACAGATCAAAGGGAGTTTATGTAGTATTCAGTAAAATAAACAATTTAGAGCACTTTGATTTAGAAATATTAATTCATTCACCTTCACTTATACATTCTTAATTATTCTCACACATTTATTAAAGCAAATTCCCCAGGAAGCACTTTCTTCCATGAACTAAAAACAGAAGTGAAAAACCAAACCAAAAGAGCAACAACAGAAAAGCGTTGCCACATGTCCTCTCATTCAGATTCACAGCCATGGAAGCTTTCTTGCCTTATGAGGGCAAACTCGTAGAACTTTGTGGCTTACATCTGCACATAAATCTTAAGCACGATTCAGCTTAGACGTTAATAGGTTTCCTTGTGCCCCCCTTTAAATGTATGAACATGAATTAATTGTATTCAGTGCTTTTAGACAATCCCTTTAGATGAAAATGTATGAAATGGTGATTTCTTAGGACCCCAAGCCCTCTGTGCACATGTGATGCAAAAAGTCCTGAGCAGGAAGCGGCCACAATCATAAGCCCATCCCTGACGTTCCATCAGAGTAAATGCATTTTTCTCCTTCTGGTTGATTGACTTTGAGAAAATTCGTTGAATTTATTCAATCTTGGCTGTCAGTTGAACCATTTCCTTTTTCCAGTGTGCTGAAGAGCTTATTTAAATGATTCATTTGGTGGCTTATAAGTGATAAGCATCTCATACCTTTTAATAATTTGCATAAATATCTTGGCTCTACTCCAGCAGACACACCTGGTCAACAGGAGCCTGGTAATGTCGGCTCTCAGCATCCTCAGGGGTGTCCTCTCCCAGAGGAGGCCCTTCCAGGAGCAGCTGAGACGCAGCACGCACACGCCCTCCTGTATTACAGCAAAAACAAAGAACTGCCCTGGGATTCTCTTGCGGGAAAAATGGAGCCCAGAAGGCGGGTCACGCCCCAGGCCTCGGGCGAGTCCCTGGGACTTGCTGCCAAGCGAGGGGCCTTGGCTTCACACGGGACAGAATTCAAGGGTGAGTGGTAGCAAAGAGAAAGCGGGTTTATTTACAGAGATACATGCCCCATAGATAGAATGCGGTCCGTATCAGAAAGTGAGATCAAGCCCCAAATATGGAGTCAGTTTTTGTGGGCTGGGTAATTTCATATGCTTTCTCTATGATCCGGGGAGTTTTGGCAATTTGATCTTCATCTCCTCTGCCTTTTCTAAGCCCAGTTTGTACATCTGGAAGTAGTAGTCACGTATGGATGTGAGAGTTGGACCATAAAGAAGGCTAATGCGGAAGAATTGATGCTTTCAAATTGTGGTGCTGGAGAAGACTCTTGAGAGTCCCTTGGACAGCAAGCAGATCCAACCAGTCCATCCTAAAGGAAATCAGTCCTGAATATTCATTGGAAGGACTATTGCTGAAGCTGAAGCTCCAATACTTTGGCCACTTGATGCGAAGAGCCAACTCATTGGAAAAGACCCTGATGTTGGGAAAGACTGAGGGCAGGAGGAGAAGGGGGCAGCAGGGGATAAGGCCATTAGATAGCATCGCCAACTCAATGGGCGTGAGTCTAAGCAAACTCCGGGAGATGGTGAAGGACAGAGAAGCCTGGCGTGCTGCAGCCCATGGGGTCTCAAAGAGTCAGACACGACTTAGGGACTGAATTCAGCACAACAGTTTCATATGCTAATGAGTGGGAGGATTTTTGTGACTACTTTGAGGACGGGGCAGAGGTTTCCAGGACCTGGCTCACTACCCACTTTGTGACCTTTTGTGGTCAGCCTCAGAACCGTCCCGGCGCCCACGGGTGTGCCATTCAGCTCATGCACTTCAGTGAAAGGACACCTGGACTCGGAGTCCGAGGTCTTCCACCATCTAATCCTAACTGGCCCTCACCAGTCTGTATCATATCCTCAGCGGTTACGCCGTTCTTCCTACGGCTGTGCCCTGTCCCCTTCCTTCCTATCTCAAAGAATATGGTGGGGAGAGCTGATGACGCTCGCGAGGGTAATGGAGGCAACCCTGCCAGACATCAGTGAGCGAGAACCAGACACACGAGCAAGCAAAGTCCTGGACGCAAGCGGTGAGGTGGGCAGGGCAGCAAAGGGTGAGCTTGGAAACACCTCCTCTGGCCACATTCAGGGGCAAAAGTCAAACTCTGGTCCACATCCTAAAATGTGCGTGCTCTCTGGAGTCTCTGAGAGGCTGATTTGGTTGCTGCAGTAATACTTCGGTTTCACTGTCTGACAATATTTCAGTGTACACTGGCATTAGTTCATCTCAGAAAAGTAACATGTGCTTTAAAGCCGCCCTTCCTTCTGCATGAGTCAACTCGAATCGCTTCGTGCCATCAGGGCACAGGCCTCCAAGACCTGGGCCAAAGCCGTCCCACCAGCGCCATCTCCATCAGAAACGCATCTGCGTTAAATTCGAAAGAGTCTCCCCGGAGCACTCACTCTCACAAGACATCATTATTAAATGCGTGTTGGTTTTAAAGCACAGTGGAAAGACTCTTGCTTATAGCTAAAAGATAAACGGGTATGTTTCTCCAGATGGGGAATGGGATCTGGATCGCACTTGTGAGGATTAAGAAGGTTGAAGTAACCCCAACTCTTGACAACCTTGTCAGTTCCTTCCTCTCCACCTCTGCCAGTTTTGCTAGGGATTCTGCTAGGTCCCCAGGAGTTGCTCTGCCACTGGGCATTGCAGGGTGTCCAGCAGATGAAAGATGGGGGTTATATGCCAAAGAAGAAGGAGAAACCACACAGAATTTGGAGAGTGATTTTGAAAGAGCGCTCTGACACTTTGCACGTTGCAGCACCCCCTGACTTCCTGCCTGCTCTGAGAGTGGGGGGATGTTTCTCACCACAGATGAACTAGCGTAACCTGACTGGTGCGTCGTCCTGAAATGAAATGTGGCCCCGCCATTCCCTCCCCTGAGAGCTGTCAGCTCTTCCCATACTTGGCATCACCTCGAGCCCTGCATCCTTCCGCCTGCCTGGCACACATTCTTCCCTTGTCTGGACCACCCCCTCGCCTGCGGAGGATTGCACCACGTGACCTGTGGACCCCTGCACAGGAGAGTCTAAGGCGGGCACCTGAGCTCCACGAGGCTCTGCCAGCTCCGGAGCCCTTTGCAGAGATGCCCAGGAGCCCTCGTCTCTGCACGTCTGCCTGATGTGGGGCCTCGGCGAGCTCCTTCTCCTGGACACAGGGTGCTGACCACGGTTGGAGGGGCTCTGGGCATTTACTGAGTCTCTCTGATGTTGCTTCTGCTTTGAGCCATTTACCTCCAGGGGGAGAGAAAAGTGACGGAGGGTGCGCAGCCTCGGGAGCTGAGTGCGTGCACAGCGCCTGCAGGCTGGGCGGAGTGAAAGCTGCCCACGGTGGGGGCAGGCATCCCGCTGCACCGTGGCCTCCACCCTCTGGCTTATTTCTTCTTATCTTGCCCGGCTGACCGCAATTTTGTTATGTAAGTGAGGAGTTTGGATTTTGGTTGGAAATGAACTTGGTTATCTTTTTTTCTTTTTTTAACAAAAATGCATGTATCCAAGGTGTTCAATGTGGTGTTTTGAGATATACACGTGTGTTAATTATTACAACAATCAGGTTAAAAAAACACCCATCACCTCATGTGGTCACCTTGTATGTAGGTGTGTGTGTGTGTGTGTGTGTGTGTGGTGAGAACACCTGAGGTTTGCCGTCTCAGCTAATCTCGTGTTCAGCAGTCTTAGGAACTACAGTCACCAGGCTGTGCGTGGTACGATCCTCGGCATCTGTCCTCCTGAAAACTGGAAGTCTGTGTGCTCTGACCAGCTTCTCCGCGCCGCCTCTGCCCTCTGAGCCCAGGAACCACCGCTGCGCGCCGTGCATCTGGCAGTTCACATTTTTGCGTACGATCTCGCCCCTAAGAGAGACTGTGCGAAGGTGGTCGTTCTTGGTCTGGCTTCTTTAACTTATCACGATGCCTTCAAGCTTCATCCACCTTGTCACAAAAGCAAAGTGTCCTTCTTTTCTAAGGCTGAGTATTGGCAGCATTTTATATACAGCTTATGTTACATCTCAAGACCATAGAAGGGAAAGTAGGGAAAATCGAGAGAAGAGAGAAATAGATCATGTTAAAAAGCTTTGAGGCCCTTCTAACACCTGCTTCCTCCCCATCTCCCAAAGAAGCCCACTAACCCAGAGGTGAGCGGGATTTCTGACAGTAATGCTTGTGGATAAGATTCTCCTTGTGTCTGATGTGTGCCGGATTCCATTCCAAATACTTCACACACATTATGTTATACTTCACAATGATCCTGGAGAAGGCAATGGCACCCCACTCCAGTACCCCTGCCTGGAAAATCCCATGGACGGAGGAGCCGGGGAAGCTGCAGTCCATGGGGTCGCAGAGTCGAACACAACTGAGCGACTTCACTTCACTTCACAATGATCCTAGTTAAAATATAGGATTATCGCCCCCATTTAGGGCCTAGGAAAGAGGAATGACAACGAGTTTCGGCAGTCTGTCCTCTGGGGCCCAGACACCTGAGATCTCAGCTTTGCCTTTTGAAATCTCTGGGCTTCTCCTGGGACCGTGGGCGTCTGGGGAGAGGAAGTCAGGGCCGCCTGCCGCTCACCTCCTCTCCCAGGATGGAGCGGCTGAAGACGGTCTCAGGGTCTCACGCGATTACGCAGCACGTGCACGCACAGGTGTGCACACACACAGACACACACGCGTCTGCCCACCGGCCGGCTCAGCCCCGGGGCTCGGCGGTGCGCATGGACACGCTTCCTGCAGACTGACAGCGATTCCTGACGCGCTGTGTCCCATTTCTTCCCCCGGATCACTTCGGCCACCAGCATCCAGGCCAACGTAACTTCACTCTCCAGAGTGTTGCTTGACCGTCAAGCAGCTGAGACTTTGGGGGCGTGGAGGAGAACCCCACACCATTTCGCTCAGACTCAGAGGGGAACAGGGCACACGAGCTGATGACAGGGTGACCCACGTGTCCCCGGCGGGCCAGGCTGGAGCCGAGGCGGAAGCTGCACAGGTGGCGTGCTAGCGGATCCGTCTCCACGGGGTCGGGGCAGCTCAGAACCCTCTTGTAAGACCCCAGCAGCAGCATCCGGTGGGGACGGCCGGGCTGGCACCGGACGTGGGGGCTGAGCTGGTTCTGATCTTGTGCCGGGAGGAGAAATCCACACATGCCTCGAAGCCAAGGCCCCCGTTGAGCAGTCTGTAGACTGGAGAGCTTTCTCACCTGTGAGGCGGATGAACAGCACACAGCTTGTTCAGGCTTCAGGTCAGGGATTGTCCGAGCTGGAGGAAGTGCCTAACGCTTCCGCCAGGCACGAGCCCAGAAAGGCCAGCGCTCGGGCAGACGCTGTTCACGAGGTGAGGAGCCGACCCCCGGGCCTCAGGACAAGTGGCCTCTCGTTTCCGGGCCCCTTCTCACACTCCCCAGGACGTCGCCCCTTCCCACAACTAGACGATGAGCCGTCTAGGCTGTGTCGTGGCCTCCAGATGGCCTGAGCGCAAGCCTCAGATGAGCCCGGAGCGGGGCTGGGGGCTGAGGCCTCGGGGACGATGAAAGCACTCCCGACCCTCCTTGCCTGCCCTTACAGCTTCACCGCCTTAGAGGCCGCCCTCGTCTTCCTTCCCGTGTCTCCGGAGCCCAGTGGGGTGACTGCGCACCCCGCCCTGACCTGAACCTTGCTCCTCACCCGCTTCTAGCCTTCAGGTGCCGAGGCAGGTGGCGGCAGACCCCTGTCCTGCGTTCTTTCAGACGTGTAGACGTTGCAGTCATTCGATCCTAAAAGGTGTGCTGTTTTGAACTTTTAAAATAAGCACGTGATCATACGGTCTACGTACTCAGACCCACCAGTGAAGAGGCGATTTCCTGGTGCTGGAGGGAGGGCGGCCCATGAACCGCGAAGAAGCTGCATCTCAGTGACAGCGGATTCGGGGTGCCTAGAATTTATTTATCAAACGTCTCATGAGAGTAAAGGAATATGTGATAAAATTACAGGAAAGTACCTACAAACTTGATCCATACAGAGTTCTGCTTTTCTAATTTTAGTGTTGAAGACATCTCCCTCAGCGCTGGGTGCAGTTCAGCGGGTGGTGACTGCTGGCTGACCTTCTCCACATTCCTTGTTTCAGTCCACCGGCCTCCACACTGCGCCGGGGAGTGCATCTCACAGCCACCCAGCCGTCCCTGGGTGTGGTGTTCCTTCCACACTCTCACCTCCACGCTGCGTCCTGAGCTTGTCCAGCTCCCTCGCCAGGACCCCCATCCCTCCTTACCGCACAAAGGCTTGCTTCTCCCCTCGCTGCCCATCTCTGCAGAGCTGGGGCAAGCTCAGGGCCCCATTGATCTTACGAGAAGCGCCGGGCTCCGCCGACTCAGCCCACGCAAAGGCGGTGCAGAGTCGGACTCCAGATCTCTCCGCTCCAGAAAATTCGCTCCACTCAGATCAAATGCCTCTGGAATGCCAAGTCAAATAAAGCCATTCAGTAATTGGGTCTAATTTGAGACTGACGGAGCAAGCGAGTGGCTCCAACTGCCATGTCTTTTACAAACCAAGGTATAATAGTATAATATCAATGAAATGCAAGATGATGGGTTAAAGATCTGATCAGAGCCTTTAGAAACACACATGTGCTCTTAGGTCAGTAGGAGCTGTCTGTGTGTCTGTGTGTGTTGGAGGCAGGGCATAAATGGGGAAGATGGCAGGAAAGTTTACAGACAGAATATTGGAAAGGGTAGAGAGGAATTAGGTAAGTTATTTCTTCTAATACATCTCTAGTCACCCCGATCTGGATGAAAGTGCATCGTCAAATATTTAAAAAGAAAATAATGAATCTTACATTCTGGCTTCACAGAATAAAGAGGATTAAAATAGCTGAGCAGACAAAAAGAGGCAAGCATGAAAAGGAAAGCTCCTAATTAGTTAATACAGAACATGCTGAATCCAATTACGAGTGTCCTGCAGTTCGGATTTGGTTCTTTCTGAACAGATGAGAACAAATATGTCTGTAAATCAATACTGCATACCCGAGCATCCGAGCTGCATCCAGCCGCCGCACAGGGTGGAAAGGGGGCGTTCGACAGACCCACCGGGAAAGTGCTGACCTGACTTACGGGGATAGTCAGTGGCATAATTTTCTCAAGCCCCCAGGAGACTGATAAAGAAACCAGAGTAGTTCATTAGCATAAGACTGGCAAAAAAAATGTATTGATTTTTAACTCCATAGAATATTCTGCTTTCATTACCATCAGCTAGGTTACATCTATCGGTCCTCACCCTGGTTAACCATGAGTCTACATTATAATGAGAATACACCTTGAAGACAACGCAGAGAGCTCTCCCTTGCTGTCAGCCATTGTCACAGTGTTCTGGGAATCTTCCCTGTGAGTCCCAGCTTCGTATTTTTAGAAAGTAGCAGAGCATTTAATCCTCCATAATTAGACTTTCCCCAAAAGGACAAGCTCATTTATAAGACTGTCAATTGAACCAGATCCTTCACCCACTGTACTCGGTGTTTTCACGTAATGTTTTAAACAACTTAGTAGGAATGAGACAAAATTAAGATAAAACTGTCAAAGCTGTCGCCAAATCTCAGAAGGCCGCTCTAAACTTAGAAAATGCAGTCATACGCAGAAAAGTCGGTGCGAAATGTATGCTTGGTCAACTCTTGACGGTGTCAGGATTGTGAAGGATCCGATTCGGGGAGAGGAGATTGCGATGGAGAAGGTGCCTGGGCTCAGGTTGGTGCCCCTGAGACTGGGCGATGGAGGGCGGAATGCCCACCCAGCTGGGGCACCTCAGTGCGATGGGGCGCTTGGGAGGGAGCACCAAGGACTTTAATTGTCCTTCTTACTTTCTTACCCCTGTTCCTTTCAGATCAAGGGGCAGTCCTGTGCTATATTAAAAGGCAACTTTCAGCTTCTCTAAACACACTCACTCACATACACAGACAGAAAACAAGTCAGCACACCCGGAGAAGATTTGGGTAGAAAGATGGTGAACAGTACAACAGACGGCAGGACCCAGGTCCGCCTCCCGTGGCCAAGACCGCGTCCCACGTCGCCAGCATCCCAGAACCTGCTGTGGGTCAGGGCACAGTGGCACCTCAGAGTGGGCCCCCAGGCCTGAGGGCACAGTCACATCGGGACCCACATGGCCCCACAGAGGCGAGAGGGCTGCTGGGGTCAGACCCTGAGGCCCCACTTGCTCAGGACCGGTGGACAGAGGGCCTGCCGGCAAGCCCCCACTGGAGGGCCACCGGCGCCTGTCCCCTGCTGCCTGCCTGCCTCCTGCACACAGTGGCTTCACCTGCTCCCCCAAGCACCACATCCTTGACACACCCTGGCTTCTAAACATGGGTGTGAACCAGGCGAGCCACTGGTACCAGAACAGGTTTCCATGGTCTCGGAAGCACCATGGTTTCACAGCAGTGGGTTTGGAAGGAAAGCATTCCGTCTTCCTCTGAGAGAACTGAAATGCTCACCCACAGTGTAGACGCCTGAGGGGTCTTGTGGGCCTGAGAACAGTGAACTGAGTTGGGGGCAGGCTTCTGAGCTTATTCACTTCGAGAGTCCCTTGGCACACCCACTCACACCCAGCTCTGTTAGTATCAACACTTGAGTCCCCGCTGCCACGGGAAGCTTGAAGGGGTGTGTGTGTTTCAGCCAGGCTGGGTTGCTCACGTCCCAGGGAACACCTGCCTGCAGGAAGGGCCTCGCTCAGGAGCCAGGCCAAGCCCAAGGCTCTGAAGAGCTGACCCTGGTCCACTCCAGCATGGCTGGGCTCTCCTGACCAGTCTTATTTAACTTCTATGCAGAGTACATCATGCGAAGTGCAGCGCTGGATGAAGCACAAGCTGGTATCAGGATTGCTGGGAGAAATATTAATAATCTTATATACGCAGATGACACAACCCTTATGGCAGAAAGTGAAGAAGAACTAAAGAGCCTCTTGATGAAAGTGAAAAAGGAGAGTGAAAAAGTTGGCTTAAAACTCAGCATTCAAAACACTAAGACCATGGCATCCAGTCCCATCGCTTCATGGCAAATAGTTGGGGAAATAATGGAAATGGTGACAAGCTTTATTTTGGGGGGCTCCAAAATCACTGCAGATGGTGACTGTAGCCATGAAAATAAAAGACACTTGCTCTTTGGAAGAAAATCTATGACCAACCTAGACAGCATATTAAAAAGCAGAGACATTACTTTGCCAACAAAGATCTGTCTAGTCAAAACTTTGGTTTTTCCAGTAGTCATGTATGGACGTGAGAGTTGGACTATAAAGAAAGATGAGTGCCAAAGAATTGATGCTTTTGAACTGTGGTGTTGGAGAAGACTCTTGAGAGTCCCTTGGAAAGCAAGGAGATCCAAACAGTCCATTCAGAAGGAAATCAGTCCTGAGTACTCATTAGAAGGACTGATGCTAAAGCTGAAACTCCAATACTTTGGCCACCTGATGTGAAGAGCTGACTCATTGGAAAAGACCCTGATGCTGGGAAAGATTGAAGGCGGGAGAAGGGGACGACAGAGGATGAGATGGCTGGATGGCATCACCAACTCGATGGACTTGAGTTTGGGCCAGCACCACGAGTTGGTGATGGCCAGGGAAGCCTGGAGTGCTGCAGGCCATGGGGTTGCAAAGAGTCGGACATGATTGAGCAACTGAACTGACCCATAAGCGCCCGGCCTTCCTGGCCGGGAAGTGTCTCCAGGACCATCCCTGGGAATGTGGGGTCCTATGTCCAGCCAGTCCTGCTCAGTGATGGTCAGCGAGCATTCTCGGAGGCCTGGCTCTCATTTTCCCATCATGGGAGCAGCTTCTGCCATGTCTGTCCTGCGTCTGTCCTCCCCACTCCTGAGTCACCCACTAATCACTGGACCATATGGGAGGATCAGGGGAACTAATAGGCATAAGGGAGGCCTGCTAAGTCCTCTTGAAAAACAGCAAAAATAATAAGCATTCAAGATGCTACAGAGTGAAAATATTGGGGGTGGAGGCATCACAGCTCCTAAGAGTGAACTTGATCTCATGGAAAGTTGCCCTGAATTGCAACAGCCCTTTCTGGTGGCTTAGAAGTTATGTTGAAGACACTTCTTTCCTTTCTGAAAGATCTGACTGACTTGCAAAAGTTTGTCCCTTCTCAGCACAGCCGGAGTTGTCAGGCCTTCTGCCCCCTTTGCTGCCCTGAGTCAGGGTTCTTTGCTCTCCAGACAGGAGGGTCTTGGAAGGCTCTCCATGCAATGAGGAGTCCACCCCTCTGGACAGTGCGGCAAGGGTCAGAGTTTCTGGGAGGAAGCGTCTTCTCCACCAGGCATTTTGCCTGAGAGATGGTTGGTTGACAAAGGCTCCCACGGGAATCCCAGAGAAACTGCCAGAACCAGGGTTCTTGCTCCTTAATTCCACATGATGCAGATTCATATGGGCTCAATTTCCCCAGAGCTGAAAAGATGCATCTGGACAACAAGCTGCAGCCACAAGCTACAGCCATTGGTGTTTCTCGCCTCGCCAGCACCTCCCCATGACGCTAGTCTAGATTTCAGTGTGCCTGGAGCAGTCCAGGTCTGATGTAGGATGTTTGCATAGATGCCCACTGAGCCTCGAGGCACAGCTACCCCTTTGGGAGGGACCCCATGATGTTCAAGAATTCAGGAGGACTTTATCTAGGCTGCGAAGTATAAAAGGATTCCTTTAATTTGCTCAGATAAGACGGTTAGACAGCATCATCGGCTCAATGGATACGAACTTCAGCAAACTCCAGGAGACTGTGGACTGGGGAGCTTGGCGTGCCACAGTCCATGGGGTCCCGAAGAGCAGGACACGACTTAGTGATGGAAAAGCAGCAGCAGAAGTTGCTTGGATGTGTTATCTCAATGTCCAAACCCTGTGGTTCTGTCTAGCGGGAGGCATGTGTCCCGGGACTGGGCTGTAGGCAAGGTCTCCACAAAGCCCCAGAGGCTGCTGCAGCGTCTGATCTGTTAGGAAGTGGCAGGGGCAAGGAAACAGAGCAGAGATTCCCCGAGAACCCCAACTGGAACAAGTGGCTCACTTCCACTAGAAGCTTCAGCTCTTGGAAGTGAGGGCTGCTTCTAGGAAAGGCCAGGGCTCACCGAGTTTTCCGCACTGTGGTTAGCACTGTGGGCCAGGAGATGAGGTCTTGCCATTCTCAGTGCTACAGTCACGAACACTGGATGCAGAGATGAGACGTCCTTCAGGAAAAACAGACTATTGCCTTAGCTCCTCTGAAGAAGATGGAAGAAAAACGTGGGCAGTTGAGAGTTTATCCTGTCTTTTAGCTCTGTCTGCTTGTACCCTACCGCTCAGCCAGCCCAGGGGAAATAAGGAAGGAAAAAGAAGTTTAGACAGGATGACAGAAAGCAAAGACAATCCAGCTGCTGCTGCTAAGTCGCTTCAGTCGTGTCCGACTCTGTGCGACCCCATAGACAGGAGCCCAACAGGCTCCCCTGTCCCTGGGATTCTCCAGGCAAGAACACTGGAGTGGGTTGCCATTTCCTTCTCCATTGTGTGAAAGCGAAAAGTGAAAGTGAAGTCGCTCAGTCGCATCCGACTTCTAGCGACCCCATGGACTGCAGCCTACCAGGCTCCTCCATCCATGGGATTTTCTAGGCAAGAGTACTGGAGTGGCTTGCTATTGCCTTCAGCCAGCAAATCTGAGGGGAAACTGGAGGCCAAAAACCCACAAGCGAAGCTAGGTGGAGACGCAGGACGTGGACGGGGAAGACCCGAGGCTGAGGAAGACTGCCGCCCTCGCTGGGCACGGAGCAGGTCAGAGAGGGACGTGGAGGTGTGCTAAGTCACTCAGTCACGTTTGACTGTGCAACCCCACGGACCGTAGCCCATGCTAAGGAGCCGAGGCTCCTCTGCCTATGGGATTCTCCAGGCGAGAACACTGGAATGGGTGGCCATGTCCTCTTTTAAGGGATCTTCCTGACCCAGGGATTGAACCCACGTCTCTTATGCCTACAGCATGGGCAGACAGGTTCTTTATCACCAGCACCACCTGGGAAGGCCCAGAGAGGTACATGTTCCCCTCAAAAGCAAGAGGCCAGGGCTGGGTTGGATTGAGACTTTGCCTGGGTCCACTGTGTTTGGGGAGGCCTGCGGGTGACCCCATTCAGCCAGGACCATTGTAGCTTCAGCACTCAGCGTCTGTAACCTAGGGCCCCTCTCTGCAACAGACGGGGGTGACCAGCCCTTCATCCTGCCCTCATGGGGAAAGGCTCTGATGGAGCGGGATACCCAGGTGCCCCCCTTTCCTCCACGCTCCCCTTTCCTCCTCCATAGACATGTACTGCGTGTTCACAGGAGGAATTAAGGAGACACGTGGCTCACTGTGTCGGGGTAAACAGTACTCCTGAAACTCATGTCCACCTGGAACCTCAGAAGGTGACCTTAATTAGAAATAGTCTTTGCTGATCTAACTAGTGAAGGTGAGGTCATGCTGGATGGGGGTGGCCCTAATCCAGTGATGAGAGTCATCTATGAGAGGAGAAAAGAGGGAAGACCATGGGTGATGGGTGGAGGTGGGAGAGAGGTGCCCACAAGCCAAGGAATGTCGAGCAGTGCCAGAGGCCAGGAGGAATCTTCTCTAGAGCCTTCAGAGGAGGTGTGGCCCGGCCAACAATCTCTATCAGATTGCTAGGGTCCCAGAACCATGAGAGAAGAAAGTTTTGCTATTTTAAGCCACTCAATCTGTAGTAATTGGTGCCAGCAGTCACAGAAAACATAGTCACCATGTCTTTTTTGGTCCCAGTCATGACTGTTTCCCACTATCTTTGGGTGACTCCTTTCAATTCTAGTAAATAAAACTAGGGGGAGTCTCTTAGGTGGCACGGTGATAGGGAATCTACCTGCCAAGGCAAGAGATGCAGAATGGAACGGGCTCCATCCCTGGGTTGAGGAGATCCCCTGGAGGAGGAAATGGCAAGCACTCCAGTATTCTTGCCTGGAGAATCCCATGGACTGGGGAGACTGGCAGGCTGCAGTCACAAAGAGTCAGGCACAACTTAGCAACTGAACACACACACAGGCTTAAAAAGGCAGACCCAGCTGGCTTGGACAGGCCCAGTGGATGTGAAGCTTGCCTCTGGATGCTCGGGCAAGACCCACCTCTCAGAGCCCTGAGATAGAGGAGCCAGACAGGCACACCTGATTGCGACATCTGGCGGGAGGCATTGGTCCTTCGGTCAACCTTTAGCCCAGCCTCTGTGTGGGCATCTCCAGTGGAGCCCTAGTAAGAGGGTTGTACCCAGAAGCTTCTGGGAGCTACTGAGAAGCATCTGTTTGGCTGAAAGGATGGAGGGGCATCCAGAGCTCCACCTACACTTCTCCATGTCCTCAAGGAACTTTGGCACAAGACGCGTGGCGGGTGTCCCTGGGGGCATGAAGGACAGGCAATCTTTGGCCTCCGCCTCTCCTCCCAGACTTCTGAGTCCTGGCTCACAGGGCCCTAAGGGGCTCTTCCCATGGCAACATCTGAGGACCCGTCTGAGAACGCTGAGAAACTTTGCTCTCATTGTGGACTCTTACTTTTTGCCCGGGAGAGAGTCTTGGTCTTGGATGGTGCGTCAGTCAGGGTACTCCAGAGAAATAGAACTGACACGCCGAGGGGGCTTTAATGTCCGTCAGAACACAGAGAAGATGGGTGGCTGGGTGCATGGGGTGGGGGGGGATGGACAGGCAGATGAATGATAGATGGACAGATGGATAGAGGTTGAGACGCCAAAACAGCAAAACCTGAGAGAACTGAGTGCCTCGTCCCCGTGTTTTAGCGGAAGTCCAGCACAGCTATCTTCTATCTATTCATCTACCATACCTTCAATATATAGCTATATATAGATACAATGTTATACCAACCAATGTTTTTTTTTTAACAAAAATAGATTTTCTTTAAGAAATTTGTGACTCAGATGGTAAGGAATTGACCTACGATGCAAGAGTCCTGGGTTTGAGCCCTGGGTTGAGAAGACCAGTATTCTTCAGAAATCCCATGGACAGAGGAGCCTGGTGTACTCCAGCCCATGGGGCCACAAAGAGTCGGACACAACTGAAGGACTAACAAGGAATCAGGACCCTGGGAGGCTGGCAGACCTGAAATCCACAGGACAAGCCGATAGTCTAGAAACTCGGGCGGGAGCGGACGCTGCTGTCTGGAGGCAGAACCCCTTCCTCTCTAGGAATCCTCCGGAAAATCTGAGAAGACACAGTCATCCTAGCATGGACTTCACGCGGAAAGAAGCCCTTCGTGACAGACTCTGCAGCGATGACCTCGGCAGGAAGTCAAACCTGGGAAGAGCATTCATTTGTCAGCTGGCCCTCTTGAGATTAAATAGTTCAAAACCCAGCTCTTTAAGCAGTTTATGGATGGGAACCCAAAGGAGCTGTCCAGGTATAGCTGTGTCCATCGGCCAGGCCGCATGCTGGGGAGGCTTTGTTGATTCAGTGAAGGAGCTTTTTGAGTGCGTGCGTGTTTGGTAAAAGTTCAACAGTGATGCCTAAAAACCCAGCAACTACTACGGAACCCCAGTCCGTTGTCTGGCAACCCGGAAAGAAAGAGCTCTCAAGGCAGGCAATCGTGAGGCCGGCCGTGGTTCCGAATAGGTGACTCAGGTCAGGCCTGCTGGAAAACTTATTTGCATAGCACCGCGCTTGAGATAATGAGCCAGCAGTCCTCTTTCCCCTTTATCTCTGGACATCTACTCCATGCCCTGTCCAGTCATCGAGAAGCCCCAGACTTGTTTGTTTTATCTGAGCAAACAGTGGCTTCCATTATGAACTTGCTTCAACTCTTCTGAAACCTTGGAAAGGGCACACACAACATATATTTTGATAGTTAGGACCGCTGTGAGCCCAAAAAACAGGCGCTTTCGATAACGTGATCATTCTGACTAGCTGCCTCGTACTTTTAACAGACTGCTCACTGGGACGGAAACAGAGTAAATAAAGATGTAGCTGATGTAGAGATTGATGCAGATATAGATATGCAAGTAATTTTACATATATATAGGGAGAAAGACAGACATGTAAAATTAACAAAATTTATTTTATTAAGTAAGCACACTGGGGTGATTTTTTTAAAGGTTTTTTTGATGTGGACAATTTTAAAAGTCTTTACTGAATTTACTGTAATATTGTTCCTATTTTACATTTTGTTCTTTGGGCACAAGACATGTGAGCTCTTCCCTCCCTGACCAGGGGTCGGTCCTGCACCTCCGGCATTGGAAGGCAAAGGCTTCACCACTGGGTACCGGGGAAGTCCCGCGAGGGCCATTGTGGTTTTCTTTTTCACTTTTTATTTATATTGGGTTATAGCAGATTAACAAACAATGTTGTGATATTTTCAAGTGGACAGGGAAGGGACTCAGCCGCACGTATACACGCCTCCATTCTTCCCCAAACCCCGCTCCCATCCCAGCTGCCACGAGCACTGAGCAGGGTTCCACGTGCTGCACGTAGGTCCGGGTTGGTTATCCGTTTTAAAGACACTCATAGCAGTGCGTGCATGCCTACCCCAAACTCCCTGACTCTCCAGGACCATTTTGAATCACAGCTTTTCACAGAGTGTTTCACTGGAACATGAAATTTCAGAGACTATCAATGCTCAGCACAACTGCTTGGCGCACATTCACTGTTTTCATTCTGCACGACGGTGAGTCTCCTAATTGACGGGCCTGCTTCGCCCGCTGCGTGTCACTGTCTAGGGCACCAAAAAACTGAACAACGGAAACTCAGACAGAGAGTGGCTGCTGTTCGCTTTGCTTTAGTAGAAGATTCATGTCTCCACTGTTAGTTTCGTGTTTACGACAGCGCCTGTATTAATGGCAGGACCCAGCACTTCTCTTTTCATGTAAATGTGATATGAGTTGTTCTATGCTTATCAGAAGAGATAAGTTACATAAAAACGGGACGCGTGCCTTGCTTTTCACTTTGAAATTAAATCATTGCTCATTGAACCAAACTACTTGCTTTTGTGGGTAGCTTGTGCTTGCAGAAAGGTGTGTGGACACGCAGGCATCACCGCAGCTCTGTAACACCCTGACTTCCCTTCCTTTCCTCTGTGATAACTCTCTATTTTGCAGCAACTTTCCAGTCAGGTGATGCGCTGTGTTTTGAAGGAACTGTCTTTCTTGTTCAAAAAATCTTAAAAAAAAAAAAAAGTATTCAGTGCTATAAAGAAAAAAAAAGTCTCTTCTTTTTGTTTCAAGAAGCCATACATGTTTTCTTTTTAATTGCCCAAAGTGTTAGCCAGTACTTATTGCGGGGTGAATACTGCCCGGGGATGCGTGGAGAGACCTGTAACGCACAGGAGGGCAGCTGCAACGACCGTCAGCACAGGCGCATTTGAGACCCAGCCAGGGCCGCTCCTGGGCCGGGGCTCATTCTTCTTTGCGTCTCGCCCTGAAGAGCGACGGTGCCCGCCCTTCAGCAGAGTTGCGCTGCCAGGAAGTCTGTTGCACTGGCACTAGAGTGATCTGTTCCAGGAATACGAATCTCCACAGGTGGCACATTTGGCAAGACGGCCTTAATAAGCCTGATATTGCGTGGGCAAGCACAAATCTTTGAAAGAAGATCATTTAAACTCATTTTGAAAAGCATCATGTTAGCTCATTTATTTTGTCTTCCCTCTTTGCTTCATAAAAGCAGTTCAGGCAAATGAAGTCTCTCTAGGAGTAGGTGTCCCAGAGGCATCACCAACCACAGGGCAAGTCAGAATCCAAAGCTTTTTGGTAACAAAACGGAGAATGCCCAGGACGTCTCACTGGCACACCCAGGTCAGGCTGTTTTGCCCCAGACCACTTACGTATAAAGCAGCCTTCGTCACATTAGAGCAAGTGTGTGTACCTGCAGGCTGGAGGCAGGTACCAGCCCCACGAGGCTGAACGTCACCTCTCGGCTTGGCCCTCCGCGCAGCCCTGGGGACCGTCCAGGCTGGAAATGCAGGCGCCGTGCTGTCTGGCTCCGCGTCCCAAACATCTTGCCGGCCAGGCTCAGCTTCACCTGTGCGCCCCTCCTGGGCTCTGAGGGACACGAAGCCAGGAGTTTTCATCAGCAGAACATCTTTTAGGTTCTCTAGCTTCACTTGTTTAGAAATCGAAAGGAGGGTTTTCTGTTTGCTTTTGTCTCAGAATTTAGTTTTTTCCAGATTTCTCCCCTTTGGTTCAAGAATTAGCCAGATAAGCAATCTCTGAGGGCTTCCCTGGTGCCTCAGGTGGTAAAGATCTGTCTGCAATTCAGGAGACCCGGGTTCACTCCCTGGGTTGGGAAGATCCCCTGGAGGAGGGAGTGGCAACCCGCTCCAGTGTTCTTGCCTGGAGAATCCCGTGGACAGAGGAGCCTGGAGCATTATGGTCCATGGTGTTGCAGAGAGTTGGATACGACTTAGTGACTGATACGCGGGGGGCACTGGAGAGACCAGCCAGCAAAACCTGGCCGCAGGTCGGCTCTCGAGAAACGGCTAGCGCTGTCTGTGTAATCTCTGAGATTCAAGCCAATAATCTATTTTGGTTTAGATTATATGCAAAATGTAAACAAATCTGTCCTAAGCCATCAGCTGTCTCTAGTCTTCTCTTCAGCTCTCCACTGGGATGTCGCCGCCCAGGATGGACTCGGAGCTCAGGCAGAGTCGAGACCCAACCTCAGGAAATCCCTCGGACATGTGACAAACTTCGGCCAAAGGAGGGCTTGGACTGAGACAGAACCTCTCACGCAGCACGTGACTGGAACACAGCAGGTTGTGTTAGGAGTGCGATTCCCAGGGGTGTAGGGTAGGGCCTATCTGTCATTGTCTCATAGTTAACAATCTTCTTGCTTTGCTGCTGCTGCTAAGTCACTTCAGGCGTGTCCGACTCTGTGCAACCCCATAGACGGCAGCCCACCAGGCTCCGCCGTCCCTAGGATTCTCCAGGCAAGAAGACTGGAGTGGGTTGCCATTTCCTTCTCCAATGCAGGAAAGTGGAAAGTGAAAGGAAAATCGCTCAGTCATGTCCGACTCTTAGTGACCCCATGGACTGCAGCCCACCAGGTTCCTCCATCCATGGGATTTTCCAGGCAAGAGTACTGGAGTGGGGTGCCATTGCCTTCTCCATTTAAAATATGATTTATGCTTAAATACATACTCAGTCGCTCAGTTGTGTCCAACACTTTGCGGCTCCACGGACTGTAGCCCCCCGGCTCCTCTGTCCAGGGGGTTTCCCAGGCAAGAATACTGGAGCCATTTTCTATTCCAGGGTATCTTTCCAACCTAAGGATCGAACCTGAATCTCCTGCATCTCCTGAATTGGAGGGTGGATTCTTTACCTGCTAAGCCACTGGGAGGCACACACACAAACACACATAATGTTGTTTTCATAAAATAGAGTTCACTTTACCTTCAATTACCATTTGGGTCTTTTGGATCCTTTTATAAACTCTAAAATAAAAATAGGGGTCTCACTGAATTTTTTCCCTATATTTTGAAGCATTTCACCATTTTAACAGTCTAGGAATTTTTTCTTCTTTGTATATTCTTTCAAACTGTCCTTTAAAAAAATGAAAATGATAAACATAGAATAATGATGGAATCGCCTAGAAGGATAAAAAGTAATAAATTGCTGTTATGTCATCATCCTTTGCTTTTTCTGTGTGTGTGTGGTGTTCAAAATATTTCATTTCTTTCCAGAAGATGCAAAACTGACCTGACAACTTTCTTTGTACTTTGTTTTAGTTTTATTGGAAATATTTAAGAGTTCAGAAGTTTTCAGATTCTGCCCAAAATGGTAGAAAGAAAAGAGATGAAAGTGAAAGATGTCTTACCATAATTAGGCAACTCGGAAGGTTAACACATAGATATCAGCTCTCTGAAATCTCACAGTCTGTGCAAATGGCCTAAAGGTGTTTTCTCAAACTTGAGAATCTATGAGTGAACAAAGCATCCTGCAGACAAAGGGGAGACATGATGCTGCCACCCAGGGGGTCACCCAACAGCAAGGGTTGCATCAGGCAGCTGACTGGGACGAGACCCTGCACCTTCCTGTTTGGCTAAATGGAAGGTGATGCTAACCTTTCAACTTTTATGATACTGATGATGTTTTTCTGTGAAAATGTAGTTAATACAGTTCTTAAGTGGACAAATAGTAGGTACATGTGTATATAAAATGATTGGAAGAAAACAGATGATGTAAAACTGAAAAAAATCATTAGATTTATTCTTTCAATTAAGGATCATAAAACTAAAAGTGAAAATTGTTTGAAACTATGGAGCAAAGAAGATGGCCACTTTCTCTCTTCAAGAAATTATGAGATGTCCAAAATTTCAAAAACCTCCTTAAGCATTGTGTTTGAATGGTGCAAACTCAAAAAGAACTCAAAGAAAGCCACGATAATCTAGCAACTCTCAGAGAAATAATTAGAATTTGTCATCAGTTTTTGCAGGAAAGCTTTGTTCCAAGTTCAGACAAGTAGTCTCCTGAGGTGATGGTGCATTCGGAGGACTAATCCATCCCACACATGTAGAGCTGCACATTGGAATACACGAAATCGAAGTGCGGGCTCACCTGCCCTCTGCACACGGAGCTCTGCTCGATGCTTCATAACAACCGAACAGGAGAGAATTAGACAAGGGGCGCACACGTGTTTAAGTATAATGGAGTCACTTTGCTGTGCTCGTGAAACCAGCCCAGCACTGTTAACCAGCCGTACTCCGGAACTCTTGCCTGGAGAAGCCCACGGACAGAGGAGCCTGGCGGGCTACAGTCCACGGGTGGCAGTCGGAGACAGCCAAGCGATTTCCACTTTCACTTTCATACTCCAGTATAAAATTAAAAGTTTAAAAAAAATGCAGGTTGGCAATGCTAAAATTCTTGTCATTGTAAATTATTTATAAAATGACTTAAAATACAGACAAAGAGGGAAAAGATCCATGGTGCCAGGATGATAAATGGGGATGACCATTCCTGGCATCCTGAGCATATGAGTCAGGATTCTCCGGGGAGACAATAAGAGACTGTGTAGATATATACACGGGGGCAGGGGGAGACAGAGAGACCTTATCTCGCCCGGAGAAGATGTGTATAAGAGACAGGAGAGACTGACCATAAGGAATCCCCGTGGCTTGTGTGGCTGTGGGGCTGTGAAGTCCCGGTCTTCAGTGGGAGGCTGGATGCCCAGCAGAGCCTGGGGCACGGTTTCGGTCCAGCCGTGGGGCCTGAGAGCAGGAGAGCCCGTGGCGCCCGCCCCGGCCTGCGTGCAGGTCCGCCGCTGGAGACCAGTGTCCCAGCTAGAAGACGGTCAGGCAGAAACGCCTCCCTGATCAGCCATTTGTTCAGCTCAGGGTCCCAGCAGGTTGGGTGCGGCCCACCCTCACAATGAGGCTTCCCAGGTGACCTGGTGGTTAATATCCCGCCTGCCGGTGCCGGAGACTCAAGAGGCCGGGGTTCGATCCCTGGGTGGGGAAGATCCCCTGGAGAAGGAAACGGCAACCCACTGCAGTATTCTCGCCCGGAGAATCCCGTGGACAGGAAGGCTACAATCCGTGGGGCCACAGTTGGACACGACTGACGCCACATGCCACCCTCACTGCCGAGGGTGACAGATTTTCTCAGACGCTAACCTCATCCAGAAACAGTCACACCCAGAGCAACACAGAACCAAACATCCGGGCGCCTCGTGGTCCATCTGAGCTGACGCGGTGACACCACGGGCGGCCTCTGGCGTCTGGAAAGGACGCCCCAGGGCGTGTCCCCTCAGTGTCTCCAGGAGACCGCAGCCCCGGTGGCCACACGTCCTGGAACACGCATGTGCGACGTGCTGCAGACGGGCCTGTCCACGCCGGCAGCTGCATCCGGCGCGGTGCGCTGTCCAGCCTCCAGCACCCACTGACGGGCACGTGGGGGCATTTGGTCGGGTGCAGGGACCTCACTTCCTGGGGACACAGAATAAGAGAGTGAACATGGCTGATACGGCAGCAGCTCCACGTCGTTAGAGCAAGGCCAGCGCCCAGTGGATCCTGGATACACGTCCTCTAGGGAAGGAGGAGAAGCGCAAGGACAGAAGGAAGAGCGGGCGTTGGGTCAGGAGGGGGCTCGGAGGGGCAGAGGAGGGGCAGAGGGCAGGCCCTGGGTGGGAGGAACCTCTTGACTCTTTCCTGAGTCTTGACCTGAAATCGCCACAGGGAATGGCTTACAGGCGGGCCCCCAAACTTGTGTGCCAGGGGCAGGCTCCTGGGGTGGCTGGGCCAACCCTGCAGGGTCGCCTCGGGTCTCCCTGAGGAGGACCCGGCTTCCAAGCAAGGGGCTCTTGCAGGGGAGCCCCCCCAGAGGGCAGCCCTGAGCATATGGAGGTGCCGGGAAGCACCCCTGGAATCAAGGAGCCAGGACCACTGGGCTGTCAGCAGTGAAGATGCCGAAGGCCCACAGAGAGCGTGCAGAAAGTTCCAGAAGAATTTGGAAACGTGCTGGGCATACAGACACACACACACACACACACACACACGCAAACATTTTCAAGAGGCTTTATTTCATCTGACATTTGTAAGAAACCAAGGATCTTAAATACACAAGTGCCCCAAATCTTAGCAACAAATATACAAGCCCCCGCCCCTGGGCAGCGTGCCTGAGCCTCTGTGCCAAACACACCACACAGCGTCTATGTATCTTAGCCCATCTCCTGAGGCTGGAGAGAAACTACCCTCCAAGGCGGTGCAGTGACCATAGCAAGGATTCATTATCTACTGGAAAGAACACTGCTATTTTAACACCCGTGTTCAGTAAGATGCAATGACTGACAGGCCAAGTTTTCTGCAAATTTTACTATATGTAGCTCTTATATTTCAAGTTGCTTAATTAGACTCCTGGCTGATCAGAAGTCACATAATAATGGGTTATGCTTATTATGGAGTTATTCTGTAGGACCAAAATTAATATTTTCATTGTATAGTATAAATAAGTATTAGGCAGACCTCATTTAAAAAAAAAAAACAAAGTATTTAAATATTTAAAAGGGCTGGTTCCCACAGATGGTAGATTTTTTTTTTAAATGGTACTACATGAAACTTGCAAATACTATGTACATCATTTTTGAATAAATCTATGCCTGAGATGAGAAGATTTTGGATGGGAAAATTTTGATTAGAGAATAATTTATTCTCCCAGGAGAGACTTAGAGTGAGGAAGTCCAATCCAGAGAAGAGGTCTAACTCGGGACCTACACCACCCCTCACTCTGACCCTGGTCAAATTACCCTGTGCTTTTCATCAATTCGGAGAAGGCAATGGCACCCCACTCCAGTACGCTTGCCTGGAAAATCTCATGGATGGAGGAGTCTGGTGGGCTGCAGTCCATGGGGTCGCTAACAGTTGGACACAACTGAGCGACTTCACTTTCACTTTTTACTTTCATGCATTGGAGAAGGAAATGGCAACCCACTCCAGTCCTCTTGCCTGGAGAGTCCCAGGGATAGGGGAGCCTGGTGGGCTGCCGTCTATGGGGTCGCACAGAGTCGGACACGACTGGAGAGACTTAGCAGCAGTAGTCTCGTCAATTTGCTTTATTCTTCAATGCTGGCTAGACAGTCAGAAGATTTAATGACCTTCCACTGATCTGGTCTTTATTTAAAGCTGTGATATTTCATTTATTATGAATTTTTTGGCTGTGGTTTTGTTTTCTTTTTAATATTACAGTGAAATATGAATTATCCTGATGACCGAGGATGTTGGCAGCTCTTAAATCTGTTAGTGTTGCTTGGTTGCTAAGCTACATCCAGCTCTTTGTGACCTTGTGGACTGCAGCACATCAGGCTTCCCTGTCCTTCCCCATCTCCCAGAGTTTGCTCAAACTCATGTCCACTGAGTCGGTGATGCCATCCAATCATCTCATCCTCTGTCGCCCCCTTCTCCTGCCCTTAATCTTTCCCAGCATCGGGGTCTTTTCCAATGAGCCTTAAATCCGAGTCTGTGTAAGTGCACGTCTGCATGGCTGAGGACCTCAGGGTGGCTGCTGAAGTCTGGGTTATACAAGGCACATCCTCTGGGCCAAGCCTTCCTCTGGTTGCACCAATGAAATTGGAAATAGCACTTAGCATTATTTTCTTCTTCATTTTGTGCTCTCCTTCCAACATCCTTTAAGTATCCTTCCAGAACTCCAAAAGACAGATAAGTAAAAAAGCAATTATTCACATTTCTGATATTTAGATAGCTTCACAGACGTAAATCATGGAGAAATGACAAAGGATCAGTGTATGGAAAAGAGTCTGATGGCACCCATTGTTTCCAAAAAAATTCTTACAAGGATTATATTTTTATTGTTCTTTATTGACATCACTCTAGCTAATCAAACATTGTCTGCCTTTTGAATTCCATGAATGATCATACATAAAATGACGACATATTCTCCATCTACACTAACTGTTAAGCTTATGAATACTAAAGCTCTGCCATGGAAGAACAAAGATAAGAAATTTAGCAGCATTCATGTATTTTTCTTTACATCTAACTGTTCATTATTAAATGTTTACTGAGTGACTGCCCTCTGCCAGTGGCAGCACCAAGATTCTGTAGAAAAAGTGCTGAGGGAGAGAGGCAGGAATTCGAACTGCCTGGAGCTCACCGCCTGTGCGGCCCGATGCTATCCTAAATGAAGGAGCTAGCCGTGTGTGTTTTCACAGCATTTCCTACACTTCAACTTTGAAGATTTATAGAAGAATATTTTACATTAATAGATATCTATGCAAACTGTGCATTAAGTATTTTATACACACACACACACACGCACACACACTTACAAGGGTGTGAAAGGAACTCTGAAATGTTCAAAATAAGAATTCTGAGAATTCTTGTTAAAAAAGACTATATACATTTATATATATATGTGTGTGTATAACTGAATCACTTTACTGTATATCTGAGACTAATAAAACATTTAAATTAACTTTTTATTTACTAAGTTTCAATAAAACTTCAGAAAAATGAAAGAAAAAATAATTCTGAAAGATATCCAACAACAAGCAAGTCACGAAAAAGAACACTAGGGAACGGAAAAATTAAGTAATAGGAACGTTGGATTCCAAGGTGCCTGGCCTATGAAATCTTTTTTTCTGTGTCTACTCCATTAACTTTTTAAAAATCTCTGTGGTTATATTTCTAGAAAGAGACCAAATTTAAATGACTGATAATGAGCTGGACTTGCTCCACTTTTCATTTATGAATGCTTTACTGTAGTGCACTGCCCGGTGCTTCAGTGGGCTAAAGACACAAGCATGGCGAAATTCAGGCCTCATTTGTTTTCAGAATGTTCTGGAGTCAGTTACTACCTGGGGAGACCGTAAACCAAGGCAAGGCAGTGAAAGACTGAATCTGGGAGTGTTCCCTCCACAGATGATGCAGCAGGACCAGCATCGTGAATTTTCAAGTAAGGGACAAATCATTTTCAAAGAAAAAAATGTGTTAGCTTCAAGCCTAAGGCACAAAATCCCGGACATTTAGGCTCTCTGAGAATAAATAAGGATCCCTCAGTGAGATTAAGGAAATCCAATCAACAAAATTCACCTTTCTTTCCTTTTAGCCTCAGTTTCCTCACCTACCAATTTTATGGATTTGTATGAGATACTTTTAGGGCCTTGCTCCTGCAAAAAATCCATGGCTTAATAGTTTCAGTAGACAAAAGGTGATAGAACAATTTTTTTCTATAAAAAAAGCTTTAAAATATATTTTTTCTGGACGTTTGTAGAATGTAACTGAAAGTGCACTTATATTTTCAGGAAAGCACGTCCTGATCAGAGAGAAGCTCATGTGAGCTCTGGTCCTGAGATGCCAACCGTGTTCTTTGGCTAATCTGTTTTCCAGAAGAGAAGAAGGCGCCCCCATCATGGACCGTCGAAGCTAGCTTCTGAGTGCCTTCTCGTCCATCAGCGACTAAACATCTGATGCAAGGCTTAAAAGGTCACAGTTTGAGTTTCATTTTCCAACCACACCTGACAATATACTTGTTCAGTAAATTTATTGTTCATTTTAAAAATTGTCGGCATTTTGGCCTGGGTTTGGAATAATCTAGCAAAATTATTTAGCTTTTTTTTTTTTCTCTTCTCTTCTCTCAAGTAAAATAAAGATATTTTTAATTTTTGTGGATAACCACAAAGCATAGAAAGTAAAAATTAACTTCCTTCTAAAATGTCTGCAGTCCTCAGACAATTTGGTGAATACTCTTTTTTTTTTTTTTTTTTT
>SJYT01041190.1:404195-433525 GCA_006410635.1 Cephalophus harveyi
AGACCAGAAACTATAAAACTCCTAGAGGAGAACATAGGCAAAACACTTTCTGACATAAATCACAGCAGGATCCTCTATGATCCACCTCCCAGAATACTGGAAATAAAAGCAAAAATAAACAAATGGGATCTAATTAAAATTAAAAGCTTCTGCACAACAAAGGAAACTATAAGCAAGGTAAAAAGACAGCCTTCTGAATGGGAGAAAACAATAGCAAATGAAGCAACTGACAAACAACTAATCTCAAAAATATACAAGCAACTTATGCAGCTCAACTCCAGAAAAATAAATGACCCAATCAAAAAATGGACCAAAGAACTAAACAGACATTTCTCCAAAGAAGACATACAGATGGCTAACAAACACATGAAAAGATGCTCAACATCACTCATTATCAGAGAAATGCAAATCAAGACCACAATGAGGTACCATTTCACACCAGTCAGAATGGCTGCGATCCAAAAGTCTACAAGCAATAAATGCTGGAGAGGGTGTGGAGAAAAGGGAATCCTCTTACACTGTTGGTGGGAATGCAAACTAGTACAGCCACTATGCAGAACAGTGTGGAGATTCCTTAAAAAACTGCAAATAGAATTGGTGAATACTCTTAATGTTTCCTAGGATTCTTTGTTAAGCTGAGGACTGGGACTAGGGTTCGGACCAGTTCTACACTAACCACAGGTACAAACTGAAGGGAGAGACCAGGGTGTGAGAAATGATATCATAACGCAGCAGTTTATCAGATCAAATTAATACAAAAAAGACCCACACTGAACCAAAGGTCTCAGCTTCACATCAGGACAGGAAGTCCTCCAACTGTGTGTTGGGGCAGCTTTCCAAGCTGAGCTGATTGAAAACACTGGGGATCCGACCACAGTTAGCGTGAGGGGTGGAGCATGTCTCAGCTGGGGTTGGCTTCCCCTTCAGAGGGAGATGCAGGGAACACTGAGGCCATAAATTAAGAAATAAAGCACAACACTTCAGATAGTGGGGTTGGGTTTTCCCCGTGGCTCAGATGGTAAAGACCCAGGTTCAATCCCTGAGTCGGGAAGATCCCTTGAAGAAGGGTGTGGCTACCCACTCCAGCATTCTCGCCCGGAGAATCCCATAGACGGAGGAGCCTGGTTGCAGAGTTGGACACGACTCAGTGACTACCGCTTTCACTTCCTGGGGAGCCGCAGCTCACCACGCGGGGCCAGATGGCCGCGTCTTGCTAGAGAAGGTTTCTCACCACCTTCCAGAGGCTGGGAAGGCTGGGAAGGCTGCAGAGGCTGGGCCACACCGTGGACACAAAGGCGTGGTTCGGCTCTCCTGCTTTCCTGACATGAGCTCTCTCCCCGTTCTTGACTGTGCTTCAGAATCTGCCCAAGATGTTGAGCTTTTTCTGAGAAATAAACATAAAGTGAAAGTGAAGTCGTGTCCGACTCTTTGGAACCCGTGGACTGTAGTCTACCAAGCTCCTCTGTCCATGGGATTCTCCAGGCAAGAATACTGGAGTGGGTTGCCATTTCCTTCTCCAGGGGATCTTCCTGACCCAGGGATTGAACCCAGGTCTCCCGCATTGCAGGCAGACGCTTTAACCTCTGAGCCACCAGGGAAGCCCTTAAATACAAGAATACAGTCTCTCAGAAAACCTCCTACAGAGACACAGAACTTCAGATCCGAGTACTAACATCAAAGATTTCAAGGGAGGAAAGGAAGCCAGGTTGAAAGAAGAAGGGGGAGGAGGCGGGAGAGGGAGTGAAAGGGGTGGCCTTACAGACGTCTCCTGCCACCTGCAGATGCCCAGGCGTTATGGGACTTTTCCTGGGCCTCCAGAGAAAGGAGGACTGGAACTCGGCCCTACCAGAAATCAGACCAGAACCAGAATTCGAGTTCTCTGCCAAGAGGAGGTGATCAGTCTCCAATCCTCAGCTCAGGCTGAGGGCCCTTCAACCAGATTCCTGCGTCCAGGACGGGGGGGACTAGAAAAACAGGGAAGGATAGGAAGGGTTAAGGAGAGGAAAGAGAGAGGGAAGGGGAGAGAGGTCAATAAAGCCTCTTGCTCCTTACTGGTCGGGGCACTCTGGCCAGTTGTCCGCGTCAGGAGGAGACCAGGGACAAAAGGGTCCCAGTTGCAGCTGCTGGGTCTGGACCATTGGCAGGCAAGCTGGCCCCTGAGTGCCCCGAGTGGTCAGGACGTCAGTCTCAGCGAAGAAGAGACCACCAGAGTCGCCATTTGTTGCAGGAAGGCGGACCCCTTCCAGGGCCCGAAACTGGGCTCTTGTCTAACACTCGGAAGTGAACTGTCCGAGGAGACACATGTGCTGACAAAGCAAGAGATTTTATTGGGAAAGCGCACCCGGGTGGAGAGCAGTAGGGTAAGGGAACCCAGGAGAAATAGGAGCATCGAAAAAGAAAAGAGGAGAGAAAGGGAAAGGGAGGAAAAACCTGCAAACTGATTTCAAGTCAGTGGCTGCTAAAGGGTCCAGATTTACAGCTACTGGAGAAGAAGCCACACCCCTCTCCAGGGACCCGTGCCTTTTCTGTGATGCGAAGGTCTGTAAACACAGCAGGTGATCATCATACACCGTTTCAATCCAGGAGGGAGACACTGGGCTGATTCTTGGTGGTTCCTTCTCAAGATAAGAATAAAGAGAATTTCATGTTTGTAGTATCTTTACTTCCTGTCCCTGTGAATCTATTCCGGGAAGACATCCCTGAACTTGAATCCTGTAGAGGGTTTATGTATGAACAACTGAATGATAAGGACCTGAAGCCAAGCCTCTATAACTGTCTTAAAATAGAATCAGAATCATATGACAATATTACCAAATCTGGAGAAAACAGAGCATCAGGTGACTGGAAGAAGTGTCAGACGGAACGAAAGGAGGGTTGAACAGCGCAGTACGGCAGCAGCCGCTTCACAGGCTGGCCGGAGGCTAGGTTCTTCTTCCTCCTTCTCCTCCTTGGAGCGAGAGAGCTGAAGAGGAGTAGGACATGTCTCAATATGCCGGGGAAGGCAAGGAGCTCTCAGAAGCACACAGCGCCCACGGACACAGGATGGACTGGCTCCAGGCCACGGCAACAAAGCAAATCACACAACAAAGACGGTCACAGCAGTGCTGTGATTTCCTAGTGCATACAAAGTCATGTTTATGCTCTACTGGAATCTGTTCAGTGCGCAATGGCATTATAAAGCCTAAAAAAGTGTCTATCTTCAGTTAAAATATTTTATTGCTAAAAAACATTAACCATCACATGAGGCTTCAGCGAGTTGTAGTAGGAACATCAAAGATCACTGATCACAGTCACCGTAACACAAATGATGATAACAAAAAAAGTTTGAAATCTTGCAAGAATTACCAAAATGTGACACAGAGTCACATCTTGCTCACAAAGTGAGCAAATGCTTTTGGGAGGAAAAAATGGTGCCAAAAGACTTTCTTGACTCAGGGTTGCCCACAGACCTTCAAGTTTTAAAATATGCCACGTCTGTGAAGTGCAATAAAGTGAACTGTGGAACAAGGTTTGCCTTGTGTAAGTGAGAGTGAGACAGAAATCTGAATTCATGAAACTTCATCCTGGCAACATGTTCTGCTGTGGCTGGGTGTGTGCAAGTGTGTGCTTAGTCGTGTCTGACTCTGTGACCCCATAGACGGTAGCCTTCCAGGTTTCTGGGTCCATGGGGTTTGCCAGGCAAGAATACTGGAGTGGGTTGCCATTTCCTCCTCCAGAGGATCTTCCCAACCCAGGAATCAAATCTGAGTCTCCAGCATCTCTTTCATCCACAGGCAGATTCTTCACCACTGCACCACCTGAGAAGTCCTGTTTCTGGGTGAATAATCTTTAAACGATGAAAGGTAAGCTTGTGTCTGTTTGTTCATATCTCTGGTCTTAACTACACTAGGCCCATTCTATCTAGAGCTGTTCCATTTATATCTCCTTTAGGAAAAAAAAAACAAACAAACCTAGTTTGAAAAGATCGGTTTAATTTACTGCTTTGTCACAGAGTCCACAATTGTTTTATGCTGCAATATAGCCTTTTCAGTTGGTCAGCTTCTTCCGGCTCCTCATACCTGAATCAAGTAATTCACTGCATAGGATTAAAAGCATCATCCAGAGGTGGGTCAGAGATATTGGCATCCTATGTATTACAAACCGTCCCAACAATCAACTTGAAAACAAGGTTTCATACCAGTTTCTGAAAGTCTGACACTAGTTAAGAAGTCACATGCCTGCAATAAAGAAGTCAATGTAACAACGCACAAGAACTCGTGCGTAGAGTTTAAAATGGAGACACGTGGAGAGGAAATGTCAGGCAGGTGGGAAGTGCTCCTATGCTTGGCAGAGACCATGTCCACAGGGATGTGTCAGCGTGGATAGTGGCTTATAAATGGACAAATGCCAGGCTGTGAAGGGCTGAGGGAAGAAGCCTTCTCTCTATCCTGCGGGCAATGAGAGCCCATGGAATGCTTTAATGACAGGTGGGTCCTTGCTAAATTTTGGTGGAGAAATACAGCTCTGATAGGTCTCAAAGAGGACAATGATAAAAATATTCTAGTAATATGGTCAGCATGATGAAACTAGGGCCTGAGGCTGTGGCAGTACAAGAAGAAGACAGGAAAGATTAAGGAAATGTTCAGGAGAGCTGGAAGCTTTGTGGTGGGTCACACCCAGGCTTTCAAGGAGAGTGCAAGATGGAGATGTCTGGGGGATAGTGCAAAAAAAAAAAAAAAAGAACATCACAATTACACAAAAGTATTTTACAGAATCTAGATAATATCCCAAGAAATCTCAAACAATTGGCTTGTGTACTGGAGAACAGGAAACACATTCATTCTACTTATGGATGATATTTTATACTGAGAAAAGCAAAACAAAAGCAAAAACTAATTAAAGATACTAGAATGGAGAAAAAGGTAATCTCAAACATTGTTGGTGGGAATATAAATTGGTGCAGGCACTGTGGAGAACAGTATGGACGTTCCTCAAAAATCTAGACTTAGAGTTACCATATGACACAGCGGTTCTATTTCTGGGTGTGTACCAAAGATAAAACAAAAGACTAATTTGAAAAGATTCATAGCCGCATCATTCACAGTGGCCAAGATACAGAAGCAACCTAAGTGTTCATTAACAGGTGGATGAATAAAGAAGATGTGGTATACGTACACAAACGAAATAGTGCTGCTGCTGCTGCTGCTGCTGCTAAGTCTCTCCAGTCGTGTCCGACTCTGTGCGACCCTATAGACGGCAGCCCACCAGGCTCCCCAGTCCCTGGGATTCTCCAGGCAAGAACACTGGAGTGGGTCGCCATTTCCTTCTCCAATGCGTGAAAGTGAAAAGTGAAAGTGAAGTCGCTCAGTCGTGTCTGACTCATAGCGACCCCATGGACTGCAGCCTACCAGGCTCCTCCATCCATGGGATTTTCCAGGAAAGAGTACTGGAGTGAGTTGCCATTGCCTTCTCCAAATGGAATATTGCTCAGCCATGAAAAGAGTGAGATTTTGCCATCTGCTGCAACCTGGATGGACTTGGAGGGCATTAGACCAAGTGCAGCAAGTCTGACAGAGAATGAGAAATACGGCATCACTTAGATGTGGAATCTAAGAAATAAAACAAGCTAGTGGGCATGACAAAAATGAATCAGATGCACAGGCATAGAGAACAGACTGGCAGTTACCAGTAGGGAGAGAGAATCAGAGGAGGGGCAGCATAAGGGTGAGGGACTAAAGAGCTACACACTGCCATGTATAAAACATACAACCCACGAGGACATGTTGTACAACACAGAGACCATACCCAATATTTTATAACCATAAATGGAGTATAATCTTTAAAAAATTGTGAATCGCTATGCTGTACACCTGTATCAAATATAATATCATACATCAATTATACCTCACTAAAAATAAATTAGCCCAGAAAAAAGAAAATAAAGCAAATTACTAGGCCATAGAATAAAATTTGGTAAGGTGGCTGGATATAAAATAAATATACAAAGCCATAGTTTTCTTCTGTACTTTCAATAATTAGAAATGAAAGTGAGAACAGATTATTCTATTTTTCCAATCTAATGACAACTGTGCAATACCTAGGAATATGCTTAATAAGAAAGATAAAAGATCCATACTATAAATCCTAGTAAAGAACATAACACAGAACTGGCACACATTAGCCACAAATATCATTTCCTTGGGTAGGAAAACTTAAAATCGTAAAAATACTAATTCTTCCCAAACAATATACACGTATGATGCACTTTTAATCAGAAGAAAACTTTATTCTGAACTGGACAGAATTGCTTGACAGGCCAGGTGTAAGGCACAGACAGTTTTGTTCACTGAAATTCCACATTCTGCATGCATACCACAATCTTCTACATGCATGTCACAATCTGCTTCATGCATATCACAATCTATCTGCTCTGGTTGAAACCATGTGACCAGCTTGGCCAATGGACTGTATTTGAGGATTACGTTTTTATTCACTTTTCTTTTGTACCGATAAATTCGGAAGCTGCACTTTGAAATGGGAGAGCCGCAAGTGCCACAAGGAGGACCTGTGTCTGTGGACCTCAACTGGAGGAGCGCCGCCTGGCCCACTCCTCCTGGGGAGTTTGCAAGAGGAACAGTTAGTCAACTCCTCTATTGAGTGAACTATTAAAGCTTCAAAGTTAACTGCTGCTTCTTCGCCTAGCTGCATCTAAGTGAAGCTCTATGGGAAAGCACATACTGTAGAATAGCTGTAAGATTTTAAATATCAAGACCTTGACAGTCTACTTTAAAATGTGCATGAAGCCGCTAATAGAGCAGGCAGCACTGTGGGCATGGCAGGAGTCCGCAATAGCAGATCTGGATGAAAAGTGAGTGCGCAGAAACAGAGGGTGATGGAAGAGCTGCTTCAGTTCAGGACGGTGACACGGGGGTACTTAAACAGGGTTGACATAATAAGTTGTTCATTTATAAGAAAACAACGCTAAATGTCTACTTATACCACATTCAACCAAAATCTTCAAAAACATACAGAAATTTTGACAAGTGTTTGGGAGGTATTTGTGCTATTGACAAAGAGTCTATATTAAAGGCAGATCTGTCTGACCACCTTTCAGTTCAGCTCAGTTGCTCAGTCGCGTCTGACTCTTTGTGACCCCACGGACTGCAATGCACCGGGCTTCCCTGTCCATCACCAACTCCCAGAGCTTGCTCAGACTCACGTCCATCAAGTTGGTGATGCCAGCTGATCATCTTTAAGATATGGTAAAAAAATAATATAAATAATCAGAGACAAACAATGTCCTGGAAAATAATATTTGTCAAATACACAAACAGCAAAGAGTATATATCACCAGTATTTTACAAATTGCAAAGAAAAAGACAACCAAAAAAATACTTTATGGAGCATTGAGTCATAGTAAACAATCCGAGTGGCCAGTAGACATGTGAAAAGAAGCTGAACCCCATTATCAGAGAAATGCAGATTAAGACAGTAATAATAAAGCTTTAAAAAAAAAAACTCCCCTAAAATAGCAAAATTGTTAAAATGCAGTATGGCTAGTATAGATGAGACTGCTTGAAAATAGTCATTTTCATAAATTATTGATAGGAATTTGAATTGCTACAGCCTGTTAGAGAGTCATTTATTCAACAAAGATGTGTGTACTCTTTTCTAACAGTTTTTGTTGGTGGTGGTAAAATAAGATACAGAAATGCAAAAAATAATAATATATAAGAATACCTGAACAAGAATATTGTATGTGTGTATCAGCAAGAAATACCCAGGACTGATGGAAATATTATTGCACGATTAGCAAGAATGATGTGAATAGCCCTTGGCTGGGAGAATGCCCGGGATGCAATATGAAGTGAGAAAGCTCAGTTTCAGTGTAATGAGTTTGGTATGATGTTTTTCTGAAAAGCTAAGTGACACCACGATGGTTCTGTGTGTGCTGTTGGGTTTACGTAAGCTCTCGACCACACCGTGCTAAGGAGAGCTACCACCCATGTTAACTGGTTAACCTCTGAAACAGATCCAGAAGAGGGAAAGAAAAAAATTAAATAAATTCACCATCCTGTGTAGAAGAGGAAAGATCCTTCCCCTTGAAAGAGGACTTCTTTCTACTTGTTTGTATCGCTAGTGATGCTGCTGCTGCTGCTGCTAAGTCGCTTCAGTCGTGTCCGACTCTGTGCGACCCCATAGACGGCAGCCCACCAGGCTCCTCCGTCCATGGGATTTTCCAGGCAAGAGTCCTGGAGTGGGGTGCCATTGCCTTCTACAATGCATGAAAGTGGAAAGTGAAAGTGAAGTTGCTCAGTCGTGTCCGACTCTTAGCGACCCCGTGGACTGCAGCCCACCAGGCTCCCCCGTCCCTGGGATTCTCCAGGCAAGAACACTGGAGTGGGGTGCCATTGCCTTCTCCAATGCATGAAAGTGGAAAGTGAAAGTGAAGTTGCTCAGTCGTGTCCGACTCTTAACGACCCCGTGGACTGCAGCCCACCAGGCTCCTCTGTCCATGGGATTTTCCAGGCAAGAGTCCTGGAGTGGGCTGCCATTGTCTTCTCCGAGTGATGATGGTGAGGTGAAGCGCTCAGTCGTGTCCGACTCTCTGCGACCCCGTGGACTGTAGCCTACCAGGCTTCTCCGTCCAGGGATTCTCCAGGCAAGAATACTGGAGTGGTTTACCATTTCCTTCTCCAGGGGATCTTCCCAACCCAGGGACTGAACCTGGGTCTCCCGCATTGGAGGCAGATTCTTTAATCTCTGAGCCACCAGGGAAGCAGTATATATTAAAACTAATAACTAAGGTTTGACAAGAGAAAGCCCTGAGGCTATGGGAAGTCTATCAGGTCTGAAGGCAGGACTGGGGGCTCGGGGGAAATGGAGTCAGTCTCTCTGCGGTCCTGAGAAACCTCAGGAAGAATGCCCGAGAGACAGGTGTGAGCTGGCGGCAGGCCAGCGCTCCGGCGCGTCTCAGCTGAACAGAGAAAGCGCTCGGGCTGAGAGCTGCTGAGCTCTCGTTCCGCCGGGAGCCGAGGGCAGCTCTCCAGCTTGGCCCCGGGTGGGCTCCTGAGCACCGGCAAATGGAGGCAAGATGGGTCTCTCTCCGCAATTTTGTGCTTTTTTTGTAAATAAGGATAACTGAGTATTTTTTATGCAATTGAGTAAAATATTATCATTAAGTTTAAGCTGATAAGCTTAATGATATTATTATTACAACAATATCATTCTGACTATGGTGCGGTTACTGTGCTTCTTTCTCTTTTAATTAATTTTTATTGGCATTTAGCTGCTGTACAATGTTGGGTCAACTTCTACTGCACAGCAAAATTAAACAGCAGAATGTGTGTGTGTGTGTGTGTGTGTGTGTGTGTGTGTATTAGTTGCTCAGTCATGCCAGACTCTTTGCAACTCCATGGACTGTAGCCTGCCAGGCTCCTCTGTCCATGGGATTCTCCAGGCAAGAATACTGGAGTGGGTAGCCATTCCTTTATCCATGGGANTGTGTGTGTGTGTGTGTGTGTGTGTGTGTGTGTGTATTAGTTGCTCAGTCATGCCAGACTCTTTGCAACCCCATGGACTGTAGCCTGCCAGGCTCCTCTGTCCATGGGATTCTCCAGGCAAGAATACTGGAGTGGGTAGCCATTCCTTTATCCATGGGATGTATGCATCAGAGATAACAGTTACAAAATTCCTAACAGGGACGGGGGAGCCTGGTGGGCTGTCGTCTATGGGGTCGCACAGAGTCAGACACGACTGAAGCGACTTAGCAGCAGCAACAGCAGCATAGATGGTAAATATTCAGTTTACACAGATGTTCTTCTTGTAAAAGTCATCCTTTTGGTAATTGAAATTTTTTCTGGGAGCACAAATTAAACGAATGGAAATTATATAGTGCTTTAGCTTTCAAACTAAAGAAAAGTTGCTCATTTTATAGGTTATTAGTTACAAAATATCTACATAGATACATTTGAAATTACTGGGCCATTGCCATATCAGCTTATTTAAATATTAATGATGATGGTGATAATATCAATAAAAATTTTGATAAAAGAATTTCAGCCATCAGGTAGGTATAACCTACAAGTGCTGTTTGTTAAACTTAATCACATGACGAGCAGAGTGTCTTGATATTTGCAATTATTACAACATCCAATGAAAGGTGTTAGAAGTTTGACTCTGGAGAGGGGTGGGTGGGAGAACAGCCTTGTAGCCCTTGCAGGCAATGATTTAAAGATTTCAGGATGAAGAAAGACTTGTCTGATTTGTTTTCCATAAACCAGTGCAAATCTACTTAAACAAGGAGTCCTTGTGCATTAGCTTCTAGTGACATAATTTTTGAGACACATTGTAAGATAGTTTGCTATGGAATGAAAAGCAATTGTCCTATTTTACTACCGCCTACTTCCTAATCATTTTTAAAGCCTAAATATGTGAATAAATTCAAAATCCCTCCGCACTGATGCTGTTACTTATCCAACTGTGTCAACTTGCTACGATATGCCAAGATCAGATGCATTTATGTTGTAACAGAACAGCTGCCCCAGAAGTGCCCACACAGGCATCAAGTGCCTTCCCACACCCTGCATGTTAATGAGCCCGATTATAACCTGGCGCGTCTGAGCCAGGCTCCCAGCATCCTCCAAGAAAGGCATCCAGGTGTGAAAGAAAGGGCTGCACAGCAGAGATTAAGGGCAGCTCAGTTTAAAGTACAGGTAGTTAAATCCTATCTCAGACTTTGTTTCACTCTCATAAAGAATTCCAGGGGGGTCTTCGATTAAGGCTCCTCCCTGTTCTTGCTTCACACTCTCCTGATGCTGGAAAGATAGGAAGCTAAGACAACCATGGTTCCCAGAGAAGTTTTGAACTGACGTCTGCAGGTCAGCACGTTCCCACGTGTGTTCCAGAAAACTAGCATGCGGGAGGTTTTTCTGCAGTTTAAAACAACAGCAGCAACAACCATTCAATGCCCGTTAGCTTATGGAATTCTAGTTTAAAGACAAGCATGTCTTTGTTTTAAACCTTCCTTCCTTTAACGCTTTTCCAGAATTGTCATTATTTTTCTGGATCTCCATGACGTGGGTTGGACATCTGAGAGAGCAGGTCAACTTTGAAGTAGTTCTCGAAGTTACTGGGTCATTAGCATCTTTTTTCTTAAGACATTTCACAAAACAGGGGCGCTTCGGATGCATTTTGGGGATCATGGCAGTCCTCGTTCAGTGCTCATCCTAGAAGAGAAGTGTTGCAAAGGGAAAGTGTCACCTATTTGTCTCTGCTGATTTAGGATGTCACAGACTCAGACCTGACCAAGGATCATGCTTGTTGGTGCCTCATCCATGGAGAAAGGGTTTGGTAAGCAAATTGATAAAAGTGAATGGGAGTTTTCCATACTGCATTCTGAGATATTAATAAGTAGTCCATGGAAAAGGATTTCATGGGCAAGTAAGTTCAGAAGACCTTGTGTGTCCATCATCCTGCAAGACCAATGGTAAATATCTGCTTAGCAAGGGCCCCAGGAACCCAGCTGACTATTCACTCCAGGATCCCAAGAGCAGCTGGCAAAGCAGCCGTCCCTGAATCCCTCTTTCCTCCCTTTCAGAAAAATCATTTGCTATAATCGGGGAAGTGTTGTTAAATGAAGCTGAATGTCCCCTCTATAACCATCACATGAAAATTGTTGAGCCGTTTGCGCCTCAAAATAGAAGGGAGAGGAGGGAACGGAGCAGGGACGGGAGGCGGTGGGGGAGCAGTGAGAAGGCCACGCTCACCCCGGTCTCCAGCGCCAAGCACTTGGAGTGGCTTTCTCTTTCAAGGGCTGTGAACCCTCCTCACAGCCCCGTGTGAAGACCCTCAGCCCTTCACTGTTCCTCTGCCCTGGAGGCCCCGACCCATTCCCAGAGGCGAGTGTGCATCCACGCGGGTGAAATAGAGTCACCCAGCGGTCTCAAGCATTAATCACTTGCTTATTTCTTTATTCACCACGTATCAGTCTAATCTTTCTATCAAAGGTAACTTCCTCTGCCTGAAGATGTTCTATCAGCTACTGTTTATCCATACAGGATGCTTTGTCCACTTAAGGGAAAAGGCAGCTTTGAGGAGGTGGGTTCACGATTCAGGTCTTCGCTTGACTGGTTGTCTCCCGCCATCTGCCTTTTCCGTGGTATTTTGGATCCTGATTGAGAATGTCTGAGAATTGTCAAGGTGCAATAACTCATATCCAACTTTCCTATAATATACTAATAACAATGAAAAACAGGATCTAATTTAGTTCTTGCAAATGTACCCAACTCTTGCTGTGGAAAAACAGCTTTCTTGACAGTGATATGTAAAGGTCTATCTGCTTCCCACAGTTTCACTTAGGGACCACAGTTAACCTTCAGGCATCATCACTGTTTTCATCTCTCAATAAGACTGACAACTAAAACATAACATTGTAAATCAATTATACTACAATAAAAAATGTTTTAAAAAGGAAATGGGATTCTGACAGATGCCAGGACATGGCTGAAACTTGAAAACACAGTAACAGAAATAAGCAAACACAAAAGGACAAATGCTATATAACTCCACTTATACGGGGTCCCTAAAATAGGCAGATTCATAAAGACAAAAATGAAATAGTGGCTGCCGGGGCTGGAGGTGCGGGAGGGATGGGGACCTTTATTTAGGGGCTGCTGCTGCTGCTGCTAAGTCACTTCAGTCGTGTCCGACTCTATGCGACCCCAGAGACGGCAGCCCACCAGACTCCCCCGTCCCTGGGATTCTCCAGGCAAGAGCACTAGGGTGGGTTGCCATTGCCTTCTCTAATGCATGAAAGTGAAAAGTGAAGTCGCTCAGTCGTGTCCAACTCTTAGCGACCCCATGGACTGCAGCCTACCAGGCTCCTCCGTCCATGGGATTTTCCAGGCAAGAGTACTGGAGTGGGGTGCCATTGCCTTCTCCGTGTTTAGTGGCTACAGAGTTTAAATTCAGAAGATAAAAAATCTCGTGGGTGGTAGGTGGTCAAAGTTACACCACAATGCGAATGTGCTCCGGGTCACAGAATCACACACTGAACAATGGTTAAAATGGTAGACTCTGTGTTATGTGTGTTTTGCTACAATAAAAATAAAGATGTATATATTTTAGGTGGCATCACATAAAAAGACTGGCAACGGATTGCCCTAAAGAAATTCAGGTGGGTGCTTTGGGCATTCCCTCTGCAAGTGGGCAGCCCTGCACCGGTCCCCGTTTGCCTGCAAACCGGCCACTTAGCCCTCATGGATAGGCAAGCACACGGCAGCCGCTGCTCTCCAAGCCGCGGGTGGATGAAGCCTGTCGTTCCCAGCGCGCTCACCCGGCCTCTTTACAGTTTTAACTGATCAACTCGCTTATCCCCCGACATCCGTTTAATAACTCAGCCTGTGCAGTGACCATGGATAAAGCGATCTTCATCGTGAGATCAAAGAATTAATCAAGCGAAACAGTAAAGAATGATTTCAGAAATCTTTTGAGAGAGATAAATAACTCAAAGTGATGAATTATTGAATCTTTAGGGTATATTTATTTATCAGGCAGTCAAAATTTACCATTTTAAAGCCCATTCCATTTTTCTTTCATATTAGCTGGTTGTCTTCAAGGTGACATATAACCACCCAAACTGAATATGCAATCAACTTGTGCCTTAATATGAGAAAACTTGATAAATCTATTCTATTATGTTTAAGAACAAACCTTCATAGTGTTAAGTCTGAAAAAAATAAAAGCCCAAACAATCTGTAATGAACAGGGAAAATCTGGCTTCATTCTGACCCAAAGTATTCTAGATAGCTTTATGATTGAGTCCTATACCAAGAGAGGAAGCCCTGAAACTCTCAGACTTCAGACTCCTACCGAAAGGAAGGAGGCCTCTTTCCAACATCCTAAGAGATGTTCCTACAATCACTTACTGACTGTTGTGCCGCTGAGAGCTCTACTGCACAGACCAGAGTCGGATTTAGCTCATCCTTGTTCACTAGCCCTGGTGGCTCAGATGGGAAAGAATCCACCGGCAATGCAGGAGACCTGGGTTTGATCCCTGGGTCAGGAAGATCCCCTGGAGAAGAGAGTGGGAACCTCCACCAATACTCTTGCCTGGAGAATTTCATGGACAGAGGAGCGTGGCGGGCTACAGTCTATATGGTTGCAAACAGCCGGATATTACTGAGTGCCTAATATGCTTGTTAACTATAACTTGACCCATTGGATGATACAAGCTTAGGTCTCTGCGATGACCCAGACTGTCTTCTAATGTCTCTTTTGAAGGAAAAGCTTACAAAAAAGTTAATTTTCCAGATAAATATTCTACCACTTGGTTTAAGTGTCTCTAGTGCCTTCAACTATTAATACTCAGGTCATGTTGTCAAAGAACTTCGCCAGGTGGCAGCCCCCTCCCCGCTAGCCCCGGGATTTTCCGTTTCACTTTTCTCTCCTACATGCGGCTCCCCAAACCGGACACACTGCTCCAGGTGTGACATAAACAGCATAGAGCAGAAAAGGAAGACATCAAGGAATTCACTTGTCTTTTTCTGGACGCTATAAACCTGAAGAAAAGACTAGCCTGGAGTGGAAGGAAACAATCATTGCTCAAAAAACCCCACAACAGCAGCCTTATAATATGTGCCTGTGACATTAGTCTAGGCCAGGGGGTTGTTTCCGAAAAATAAAAGGAGATCTAACACAAATGAAGACCTCTCTTCCCTGTTCCAGTTGAGATAGCTTCTCTTTAACTTAACCATTAAGAACCAAATTCCCTGCTACCACATCCCATTTGCACACACAAGTAGAATCTCTGCTAATGAGTCCAGGAAAGCACTATATACCTCCAGATGAAAACAAAACAAAGCAGAAAGCTGCAAAGCATAGCAAATTCTGAACGTCTGGTGGGTACCCTATTCATCAATGACTTACGAATGTGGGAATAACAAGCGTATTTCATGGTGTGAGAGATACACTGATTATCCACCAGGGTCAACCACTGTGTCTCCCAGTATCAGTATTCCCATGTCATCTTTTGATTAAAGAAAGTATACTGGTGGATAAATGGGTTAATTTTGGTTACAAATGGTAGATCGGCTGTTAGACCTTCCTGCACAAATTTCTGAGATTGTATGATCTTGTGATCAGTTTTACTGGACGCAATTAGAAAGTTTTGAGAACAATCATCCCTCCTTAAAAAATGTATCCTTCATCTAAATTAACCTTCGGAACCACACAGGGCTCCATCTTAAAGCAACACTTGGCAGCTGGACACCCTACTCCCCAGACACATGAACAGAGGCATTTCACTTCTTATTCATGGAAACAGAATGGGGTTGCAATAATTGCCCACATTCCTTTCTCCAAATTGCAGACTTTTTGAGACTTATTAAGTGAAGGTATTTTGTGTACCTAATGACTCGCTAAAACACTTTGTGTGCTGCTTCGCAGGCTGCATAGAGCCTGCCAGGTACAGAGTCATCAATCACGCCAGCTGTTCCTTTCTGAACCCTTTCCAGGGAGATGGGCTCCATCACCCACTTTCTCTCCCAACCCATATTCAGAACGACTTACGCTTCCATGAAAATGTGGCTATAGCCTGGTTCACGTGGAAGCTTCAACATCGAAATACAGTACAATTGCCTCCTAACTGAAAAGTACACAGCATTTCTCATCAAAAACAAACTTTCCTGATTCAGACCTGCACCCAGATCCTTGCTTTAAATGTCTCTGGGGGTGAAGGAATTCTAACCTAACAAAGAAAAAAATAATAATAAGATAAAACCACTGGGTGAAGAATTTAGCAACCACAAGCTTACTATTTTTGGCTATCCATGTGAAAATAATATAACATATTCAAATGTATAATATACCCAAATTTATGCCTTATCAATCTGAAGCTCAGGCTTAACATATCTTATCATATTTCTTCTTCATATCCAAAAGCACATTTATGTGAAAGTCCCATTTATAGCAAAACCGTTTGGACAAAGGTTGCTTTTGCCCCAGTCGCTATAAGACAAGTTATGGCTCCATGGATGGCCCAAGACGTGCATGGGGGCCGCGCCTCCACATTAGAAAACAGTTCACGCGCGCACGCACACGCCAGCCCTGCCTCTCACTCCAGTCGACGTAGACCCTTCAGTCTGCCAGGCAAGCGGAACCCCATCCACTCGCCAATCAAGCATCGACTCCCCCATCTGACAAGAAGAGGCCGGGGGCCTTGCCCGCTTACACTTGTCTGTCAGCCGGTTGACAGCACTGGGGGGGGATCCCCCACCTTTCCCTTCCCATCAGCTCTGCTGACAGGTACAGGCAGGCAAGGGACTCCCCCTCCACCCCATTCATGGCCATCAGCACATCTGATGGATGTGGGTGGTGGGGGGTGTCCCCAGAGCCTCTCAACCGTGGGGCAGGCGCATCTCTGCCCTGGGTGGGCACAGGCCAGAGCCGTCTCCCAGTTCTCACTGACGGGTGGGGGGGCGGCCCGCCTTCCCAGCTGATGTGGCATGACAGCGAGTTACGGTCCACCCACACTGATTCACAGTCACGCCTCGGCCGCCCGTGGATCATGCCGGGTCATCTCGGATGGACGTTTAGACAGGCGTACACAGGGGTTGTCGGGGGAGGGGCAGAGGCCGCAGAGTTAGGGAGGAGGGGGCACCTGCTTGGTGGGCTCCTGGAGGGTCACAGGAGAGCATCCAGAGACAGGCCATGGGGTCCACGCACTGCAGCTGGGGTGCCGCTGAGCGGACACTTGGGCTGTAAAGAGGAACTCCTCACCGGATTGACGAGCACCGTCCCTTCCTTATGTACCTGTTGTCAAACAGACGTGGAAAGACATCTTAGCGCTTTAGGGGCACCATGAGATACTGGATGCACGGTAGGGTCACCCCCGGTCATCCCAGTGAGTGTGTATCGGACGAGCCCTACGTGCCTGGCCCCGAGCGAGCCGCGCCCTCCCTGTGGGAGCCACACACGCCCCGAGCCGCTGCCGTCCTGCTGGGTGGGCGCTGGAAGGACCAGCAGCGCCTCCCCGGGGGCCACTAGGCTCCGCCTGCTGCCCGAGGCGTGAGGCTCCGCGATGGTCTGTTTTCACATGGTAATAGCGCCATATGGAAATTTAATAGAATCATTCATAATTTATGGCATTAAACAAGAAACGGCATTATTTTATTAGTCTTTAAAACCAGTGTGGTTGCTCGTAGTAGTCTGGGATGCAGGCACAGTTTGACCACAGTCGACTGATTCAGAGACTGGACGTACCACCCCCTCCCAACACCAAGTTTCATAAAAAAGGAAAGAAAACAACAAAACGAAACCCCAAGTCAACAAAAATCATGTTTTTATAGGCCCAAGAGGTTGTCTGTTTTAGTAAGCTTCCTCTCAATGTCTCACTTCAGTTTTCCTACTTTAACCTCAGCTTTCAATTAAATGGACAAGGGACTTTCAACACAAGGGCCCAATGAGGAAAATATTTTTAACAGGCACACAGATGCCTCAGCCTGCACCCAGCAGAAAAATGATGCCCCCACAACAGCCACAGGAGCGTCTGCGACCCCGGCGAGGTGAGAAAGGGCGCCAGGGGCGTGCCCGGGGTGCTGGCCTGCCGCCAAGGCAGCCCACAGGGGCGGGCTCAGGGGGACTTCTACACGTGACAGCTTTCCCCTCTCAGTGTCCAAGGGCTTCGGGTCGTTGCTTTCCTGAATTTCAGAGTGGCCTGGCCGGATACTCAGTGGAGGGCAGCTCAGACTCCAGCCAGAGTCAACATCCCCACCGGCTACTGGGACTGCCTGTCCCCCTGAGTATCTGCCACCTGCAGCGCCCACCTCTGCTCCGCATGCTCCACGTGGGCCGTGCCACACACCGAGTTGACCCAGAGAGAAGTCATCCCAGAGCCCGCTGACTTTTCAGTGGAAGTTAAAAGAGCAGAGCCCTTTTGGGGGAGCCGCTCGCTCAGATGTGTTTGCTAAGAGGCTTTTCTGAAGAAACGGGCCTGCCGTGGATTCTGATGTCTGCTCAGAAGAAGTCGGGAAGAGCACCCAGAGCAGGAACTGGCAACCCACTCCACAATCCTTGCCTGGAGAATCCCATGGACAGAGGAGGCTGGTGGGCGGCAGTCCCTGGGGTCGCGTGCACGCGGACATGAGTGAGCCCTTGCATATGTACGTACAGCAGAAGTAGGCACAGAAGCAGGTGTGCAGAGGCTACGGACATCGAAATCAAGAGGAGAACCCATGAGTGATGCTGCCCCACTTTCAGAATATTCAGCTCAAAAACAACCAGTTGGATATGAAGAGCTTGAAAATGGTGGACTCTAACTTTCTGCCATGGAAGCCTCTGGGGAGTTCCCTCCATGCCCGTGGGAGTCAGCAGAAAACCAGACTGCTGAGCTGTTGAAGATAAGTGTTTTCTTCTTTTTCTCGTGTTACTTAGATAAGGCAGGGATGAATTAAATGGACTTAGACCAGGCTTCCTGAGGCCAGGGAGCAGGCTGCTGGTCTCTGGACAAGCGCTGCCTTTGAATGCACTTGCCCTTCTTTGAAGGATAAATGACACTCTAAGGGTTGAAATATAGAACTCGTTGTCAATTATTTACATCTGCAGTCTGATATACTTCACTGAAATCATTTAATCATACTGTAGCTCATTGAGCCAGACAAGAGCTTTGCAAAATCATATGATTTTGCCCCAGCCTTGGGGAAGAAAAAGCACTGTTCTACACTGAGATGAGAAAACGAGAGTCAGAAAGAGAAGTTTTCTGTACAAATTTTGCATAACTGGTACAAGGGGGAACTCGGGACTCTGCCTCCTGGGCTGTTGACAGGTGGAGAGTGGACAGCAGAGAGTGAGGGGACACAGGAAGGCTGGAGAAGGGCTGGCGGGGACCCCATGCCAGAGGGACAGGCTAGGGAAGCAGCCCCTGTCTTCACCAAAAAAACTGATAGTTCACAGTTAAACATGGAAGATTACAGCCACCTTAAAAAAAAAAAAAGAAAGAGGAGAAAGAGAGATTGTTCAGGGTCTATTTCTAAAAGCTGACAGTGAGTCTGGTGTTAGTTGCTAAGTGGTGTCTGACTCTTTGAGACTCCATGTACCGCAGCCTGCCAGACTCTTCTGTCCATGGGGATTCTTCAGGCAAGAATACTGGAGTGAGTAGCCTTTGCCTTCTCCAGGGGATCTTCCAACCCAGGGATCAAAGCCAGGTCTCCTGCATCGCAGGTGGATTCTTTACTGTCTGAGCCACCAGGATAGCCCGTTTCTAAAAGTTAACACAACTCAGTGTGTAAACTCCTACTGGTGGATTTCTTAGATTTCCATGCATTGCTGACAACTAGGAGCTTCTCAGCCTGCAGGGCGAATCTCGGCCCCCCAGGTAGACCACCCACTAAAACTGACACTTTTAAAATCATCATAAAACACCGTGGCTCCATCTGGTAAGACTGCTTTGGAAACGGGCAACATTTCTGAACTGAATCCAAACCGTCATTTATCTTCAAACAACACAGCCTATGAATGTCCTCCTAATCTTGTTGCAAGCCTCAGGTTTCCGTCCATTCTCCTTACGACTGTTGGAATTTTCAATTTACATCAAAACGGCCTGAGATTCGCAGCACTGGCTGTCTTCCCCACATCAAAGCTCCGCTGCAGTTCAGTCCTGGTTGGGTTAAGTCTTTCATACTCTAGTTAATAGTCAATTTTTGCAAAATGATAAAGGAAGCTTATAGTCATATGATTTAAATGTCTCTAAATGAAAATTGAAAGCAGATTCTTAAGAACCATCACTGATAACTCTTTCATGGAGTTATTGGGCAGAAAAGATAGTAATAGATTTCCTGCTGCGGAAGCTCCCAGAAAGGAATTACAAAACGTTAGCAACCGCTGCATGTAAAGATTCCTAAATTCAGACATGGGCCCAGCTTCTGAATAACTGACATGAACCCAGTGCTTCCCATGTGGCGCATTTAAACAGAAAAGGTGGGGCCCAGGTGCGTTGAGGGGAGTACACTATTTCGTGGTGCGTCAATCCACTCTTGGGGCTTTCCCATGCCTCGGCAGTACAGAATCCGCCTGCAGTGCAGGAGACAGAGGCAGGAGACGCGGGTTCGGTCTCTGGATCGGGAAGATCCCTGGGCATGGAAATGGCAGCCCACTTCGGTATTCTTGCCTGGAAAATTCCATGGACAGAGGAGCCTGGCAGACTACAGCCCACGGGATCACAAAGAGTCAGACACAACTGAACGAGCAAGTCGAATACATTCTTACATTAGAAAGCATTCTATTGTCAAAGGAGATTGGGCAAAGAGTAGCTTAGCAAAACTCTTTAGACTGACTTCATACAGGGACTCTCAGCCTCGTCACGTTGGCCCTGGATTCTCTGTGTCCCTCGGTGTCTCACGAGTTCTAGAGCTTGTGCCTTGATAAAAGGCTGTGTTTTATTTTACTCCAGGTTTAAAACAACCCGGACCAATATATGAAGGAAGAGAAAAAGAAAAAAAAAAAAAAAACTCACCAAGCAGCTGCTAATTCTACAAATCCAGCAAGCTGTCGGTCATCAAATGTACATTCATGTAAGGACTCCGCACATGTTTCTGGACCCACCCAATCTCTTCGGAAAGACAGTGATCATTAAAAGTCACAGGTAGCCTGACCAGATTTACACAAATGCAACTGATACCTAAATATCAATTTATGCTTGGCCATGGTTTCTCAAATTTCCATGTGTATTTGTAACAAAATAAGGCATTTGAATTTTGAGTGAATGAGATTTTAGTAAGAAAGGCATGCATTCCAATATAAACATTTGACATATTAATAAAAAGCCTTGGACGTCGAGGAGTTCCTACCACAAGAAAGTTTTCTTTGGAGCAGGGCCCCGGCTGGATTTCTGCCTCCCTGGCCACCGCGTTGGCCCCTGACAAGAGCAGAAGACCAGGGTCCGAGGCCTGGCCTGGCCCCAGGCGTGAGCGTGGCACTGCCAGCTCCCTGCCCCCTGCCTCCTCACTGTGACGCCGGTACCGTCACGTCCCGCTGTCCCTGGCACCGTCGCTGAGTCCATTATCCCTGTGAGGTCTCCCTGGACGGCCCCACGTGTCTGGGGGTGCACAGTGCTACCGCCCTGCGAGGGACACAGCTGGTCACCCCCACGTTTGGCCAGGATTGGGGGGCAGGGGGGAGGGCAGGTGGTAACTTTGCTAGAGCCTCCAGCTCACAGTCAGTGCTCACTCACACCCCAGCCTTTCTCCTCCTCTCCCGGCAGGCCTGTTTCCCTTCCTGCCTGGCCTCTGAGCATCCTTTATGCGAGGCTGGGGCGAGGCCGTGGCTCTGCCCACCCGACTTTCTCTCCACGGCCACACAGGTGGGTGCCGCGGGCAGCCACGGAGAAGAGCCCCCTGCCCTGGGGCACCACCGCCAGCCCTCATCGTGATGGCGCCACCTGAATCCAGCAGCCCCACGCTAAGGTCCAGGATATCCACACTTCAGTGGAAGACACGGGTCTCGATCCATGGGCGGCCGGGCCCTCCTTCCCGCTGGGCCCTGCTGGGGAGGGACAGAGAGTCTGCCCCACTGTTCTGAAGGGTGGCCCCCAACACCGCGCTGAAACTGCAGATTTTTATCTGCCAGATGCTCTGCACGCGGGTGTCGTCCTCCAGGGCAGTGCTGACTGCCTGGATGATGTAGCCACAGCCACCCCCTTGGGACTCCCAGTAACACAAAGCTACCGCAAATGGCGCTTCTGACTCAGCCTCTTTCTTAGAGAGAAAAGCTTATGAGACCTAGGTGCACACCCAGCCCCTGCCCGCGAGCATCTCTGAGCTGGAATTCTCCCTGGAGACGCAGAGCCTAACTCTGCCCGCTGGAAACCCTCAAAGGCAGATGACTGATAAAGACGCCAAGTGCTTTCCCACGTGCATCCAGCTTCTGCCAACCAAGATGATGACCCAGACACGCGGGGTAAGCGGCAGTCAGCGCAGAACTCGCCCAGCGCCCTCTCTGAGGCCCTTGTCCCTGACCACCGAGACCCTGAGCATCTCTGATGCAGGGGACAGAAACAGGAGGAGCTGAGAGCCTGCTTACAAAACAGGCCCGGATGTGACTAGCAACGAGGGCCAGGGAGCAGTATCCAGGAAGCCAGGAATCAGTCAAAGCGTGGCTAGGGATCCTGGTGGCTCAGCTGGTGAGAAATCCGCCTGCAATGCGGGAGACCGAGGTTTCAGCCCTGGGTTGGGAGGACCCCCAGGAGAAGGGATAGGCTGCCCACTCCAGTCTCCTGGCCTGGAGAATTCCACGGACTGTCGGACACGACTGAGTGACTTTCACTTTTCTCTTTTTTTCAGGGACCCTCATTAAGGGGCCTGAGTTGGAAACACTGCAGCTTTCATCCGGTCCGTGGCCCTCGGTAGGACCGGTCCTTATGCCCTGGCCAGTCTGTAATCAGGAGGTTGAACGGGGGCCCTGGGCAGCCATGCTTCTGGAGCTTTGGGCCTTGCTCTGGTTTTTGGTTCCCAGACGAGACCCCATTTCGGAGAAGAAGCCAAACGCAGTCTCTGTCACGCTGCATTCTGGACATCTCATTGTGAGAGGCTGAGAATGGGGGAATTTCTTGTGTTTTGATCTCAACCCTGCAGAGCAGGCTGAGGCCAAAACTCTTTCCAGGGACTCCAGGAGGCCTGAACCTAGACCCAGAGGTCGAGTCTAGATCTAAAGGCCCATACATTTTGGGCAACTTAGGAAGCCCTCCCAGGCCAGCAGCCACTGCTGATGGGAGACCATCCTGGGCCGCGTCTGTGGGAGGGTCGGCTCTCATCCAGGATTCCAACTGCTTCCCACGTGCCACAACATCCATGGCAACAAAGCAGCACCCCGCCCGCCAGCCCAGATCCAGAGTCTTCCCCAGAGTCTCTGCTGAGGACTCATCATCTTAACAAAGCAGCATCAGAATCAGCACACACATCACTTGTTTTCAACCAGCTTTCTTGATCAGCGTCATCAACAGGGCTAGCGATTGTCATACTAAGTGAAGTAAGTCAGACAGAGAAAGGCAACGGTCATACGATATCACTTATATGTGGAATAAAAAAAAAAAGAGATAAAACAGAAACAGACCCACAGACATGGAAAACAAACTTACGGTTATCAGAAGAAAAGGGGAGAGGAAAATTAGGAGTTGGGGATGAACATAAACACGCCGCTCTGTGCAAAACAGACAACCAGCAAGGGCCCCAGCATCACGCAGGGCGCTATGCTCAATGTTCTGTAATCACCTACAATGGGAAGGAATCTAAAAAAGAACAGATGACTGGTTTACTGCGCTGCACCCCGACACTTGACCTTGTAAATCGACTCTACTTTAATTAAAATAGAAACGACAGAAGTCTGTTTGTTCACAAGAGGATGAAGTTTGAAAGGAATTACAGGCATTTATGGAGACTAGACTGAGATGAGGTCCTAAGACCCAGCATACAAGCTGGGATGTTTCTTTGTGCCGATGAGCTTGGCATGCATACTCAGTCATGTCCAACTCCTTGCGACCTCATGGACTGTATGTAGCCTGCCAGGTTCCTCTGTCCATGGAATTTTCCAGGCAAGAATACTGGAGTAGGTTGCCATTTCCTACTCCAGGGGATCTTCCCAACCCAGGGATCAAACCCGTGTCTCTTATGTCTCATTCACTAGCAAGCTGATGAACTTATGTCTCTGCAAAGTTTGCCTCTATGACGCGTCCTGAGGCAAAGGACCTCAGAGTTCCAGGATCTGAGTGGAAGACACTTTGCCTGGGGCCACTCCAGGCTCCAGATGTGGCAGTGACGAGGAGGAGGACAGGACCGAGGAAGCCCGGCTCTGCACTGGAGACCCCAGAGACTCGGCTCCTCCCCTGCCCACCCTGCAGCAGCCTCATGGGTTTCTGACATTCTGGAAAGCTTCCGAGCCAAGCGGCCTGAGAGGAGGGAATTTCCCAGCTGCCCTTGCTCCCGGCGAGGAAGGCTGGGGTGTATCTTCTCTTCCCCTGGGGACCTGCCACCTTCACGTCCCTGCAAACAAAGGCATCACTAGTGACCCCGGCACCTCCTAAGATAAGAGCGCTTCGGGGGAACGCGGGACTGGCCGCCACTCTCGGACTTCCTTTATTTACTGAGCTCTGAGTTTTGGCCACAGTATTCTTTAGTCCTTGAGGAAGTAATTCACTCTCGCCCTCAGAACGTGTAAGTAGTCGATAATCCATTATTACAGTAAGCCGTTCACTCTCACAGTAATTATCTAATAACCCCTTATAAAAGACCGTGGCTTCCTAATCTGTTTATAATTATCATTTCAATGATCCCACACATTAATGTCTGACCTTCAGCAACTCTGACCTGATCTTAATTAACTCTAATATCAAATCATCGCTACACGAGAAACTAGCCATGACCGAATGAATGAACCTCAGGTACAGTTAATTTCTGGAGCAATTATCTTTCCATGTAGGGAGATTTAAATGATTATCTGCACAATTTCACACAGTTTTATGTAATTCTGTGACATTATAAATTCTGTTTTAAATCATATTTCAAAGGCAGGGCTCCAGAGTCTGGTTTGTCTAGCATTCTCAAGCACTTGGCTAAAACATCACACACTACCCCTGTGTAATACAGGCTGCTTTTTGTGTGGTCGTTTTCAATTATCGACAAACAACAAAACACAGCTTGCAACGTGATGCGTTACAGTCAAATGAATAACCGTACAGATAGGTAATCTAGGAGGAAACACCATCCAGGTAAAATTGTCAGAGGAAATGGCCCCATTGTGCACAAATACTGAAAGCAGCTGACCATTTAATAGATGTGGAATACTAGAAAATTTAAAGTGTATGTCAATACACACAGTGTGTTTATGAAGTGGTATAGATTAGAAAACATTCATGGTCTCAGCAAAGCCTGGCGGGGATACAGCTACGGGAAATACCTGCAGCTAGACTGGAACTTTATTTCAAACCCGGAGACAGACGTGGGCATGTCGGAGTCAGTGACCTCCCGACTTCCCCCGCGAAGTTCTCCATATTACGCCAGCTTCCCAGCGTTCATGCATTTTCACACTGTCCGACTGACGCTCAGGGGTAAGCAGGCATGCGGGCAATATTGCAGACATGTTCTGGGTGTAAACAAGGCCTTGGAAAGAGATGCAGTTGGAAAGCTTAGCTTAGCATTTTCTCTGGGCTTCCCTGCTGGCTCACATGGTAAAGAACCCACCTACAATGCAGGAGACCTGGGTTAGGTTCCTGGGTTGGGAAGACCCCCTGGAGAAGGGAATGGCAACCCACTCCAGTATTCTTGCCTGGGGAATCCCTGGACAGGGGAGCCTGGAGGGTTCATGGAGTCGCAAAGAGTCAGACATGACTGAGGGACTAACACGTTCACATCAATATTTTCTCTGGTGTCAGAAACTAGGGCTAAATTGATCAAAGGGTAAATTTCAGTAAGAATCATCAGCATGTCCTGCCCTTGGCCATGATTTATCAGGCTTGCACAATCCCCGTCAAAGTTCTAATAACACCCAACTTGTCATCCCAGATACTAAAAGGTTTGTCTCAGGCATCAGCCGCAGCAAACAGTCTGAGGCAGGTGATTGATTCGTGAGTAATTTGGGTGGGGGAAGGTGTCCCAGGCACTACCCTGAAGGATCACCCATGTGGCCAGAAGGGACATTCGCTTCCTGACATAGACGCTGCTCCTCCTCAGAAATACTACTTGAAGAAAAGGAAAGAGAAGACCTAAAGTTTTCCATCAAAGCGCTTAGCAGCGGCAGGACGAGAAGACAGCTTCTTTATAAATAACAAATTACTTGAGCAGTGTAAGTTGACCATAAGTTTAAATCAGTGTGTCCTGTAGGTCTGCTGAAGTTAATACCTGCGTCTAAAGAGGAAGGGTGACTTCACTGAGTACATCTCCAGGTATAAACACAGTCTTCATCAGCGCTTCTCGGGGAGGGTGGAAGGAAGCCATGAAGACCTCTGATTCACTGTAACTGGTCCACACTGTCACCCTGGAGACCAGGGCTGGTGGCCCAGGCCCAGGACTCCTGAGATTCAAGGACTCTTCTAGGTTCAAGCTCAGCAGTGGCCTTGGACAATGGCCTTGGACAATGACCAGACCAGAACCTTCTCCCAAGTTCTACTCCGAGATGTCTGTCTCTGTGGCCATGGCATCTATTGTCTTTAAGTTCAAAACATTATAAATGCATAGAGATAGCAGGTATTGCAAGGGATAAAATCATTGTTGTTGTTCAGCTGCAAAGTTGTGTCCAGCTCTTTGTGACCCCCTGGACTGCAGCAGGCCAGGCCTCCCTGTCCATCACCATCTCCTAGAGATTGCTCAAACTCTGTCTGTTGAGTCGGTGATGCCATCCAACCATCTCATCCTCTGTTACCCCCTTCTCCCGCCCGCAATCTTTCCCAGCACCAGCGTCGTTCCAATGAATCAGCTCTTCGCATGAAGTCATTGAAAAATGTCAAATCTTTAAATGGTTCTCATTCTGCGCACCTGTCAGTTCCAAACCAGGCTTAGAACGACTGTGTCCCCAGCGTACGGAACTGTGCTCTGTATCAGCACAAAGCTCCCTGCCTTCTCTCCCTCCTCGTCCTCTGGAAACCATTGCAGCATTTCGATATCTGAGCCTCTTTTCTGTGCTGAGCTGAAAGTTTAGGGCCTTTATACCAGTTATTGCTCTCCTTCAAAGAAAACCCGTGGGCCTACACTCTCTCTTTTTTAGTCACCGACACTCCTACAGGTAACTCCACAGTTATCCGTAGGATGTGACATTGGGTTTTATTAATTTAACTATTCAAGGAAAGCTTCTGTGGTGGTGAAGATAGTCACTTCCGAACACAAGACCCTGGTCCCACCCACTGACCTTCCATAAGGCCGGGAGGGAACCAGGAGCCGGCTCCTCCCTCTCGAGGGGGACCTGTGCTGCCACGCCCACGCCACATTCGGGTTTGGGGACAAACGGGGGCAGGGTTCACTCTGGGTGTGGCCCTTGAGCTCCTTTCCTGGCTGGTCCGGGACAAATTCGCCGACACCACAGCAGCATCGTCACGTGCCCTCAAGGCTGCTTCCTTCGGGGGCTTTAGCCCCAAGGACGTGGGTGATGCACAAAACAGGCTGTGTTCCATGTCTGCTGCTGCTGCTGCTGCTAAGTCGCATCAGTCGTGTCCGACTCTGTGCGACCCCACAGACGGCAGCCCACCAGGCTCCCCGTCCCTGGGATTCTCCAGGCAAGAACACTGGGGTGGGTTGCCATTTCCTTCTCCAGTTCCATGTCTAGTACAGAGTAAGACAGGGAATGTCAACTGCATGGAGGGCCAGGGCACACGGGACAACTCCTGCTGAAGGGGTGTGGACAGCGGCAGCAGCTCTGGCCCCCTCTGGCCCCCTCTGGCCAGCCGGGGACTTCCCGATAAGAAGACCCTCCTGCCACAGGTCACAGCCGGGACTCCTTGCATTGGCCACCCTGCCCTGGGCAGTGGTCAGAGGCCCTGGGCATGTAAGGACCCACATGTGCAGCCGGAAGCCCTCCTGATGCTCGGAGGCTTTCTGGTTCATGCTAATCTGGTGTGGCTTCTGCTTTCGTTTATTTGTTCACATTTTTATTTTTGCATCCTTGAATTTGCAAATTTAAGCAGGGCTCAGTACCCCTTCTTCAAAAATAAATCTTTTTAGTAAAACCAACAGCATTAAAGTCTCCAACAGTGATTGTAAAACTGTCTTTTTCTTTTTTTCTTTAGTTTTGTTATTCCTGAAATTTGGGGCTATATTATTGGAGAAGGAAATGGCAATCCACTCCAGCACTCTTGCCTGGAAAATCCCATGGATGGAGGCGCCTGATAGGCTACAGTCCATGGGGTCACAAAGAGTCGGACATGACTGAGCGACTTCACTTCACTTCACTTCATTATTAGGTATATACTAATAAAACTAGCAAGACAAAAAATCAGCAAGGGTTGAGATGGCTCGAATAATTGGAAGGGCTTCCCTAGTGGCTCAGATGGTAAAGAATCTGCCTGCAATGCAGGAGACCTGGGTTCCATCCCTGGGTCAGGAAGATCCCCTAGAGAAGGGAATGGCTACCCACTCCAGTATTCTTGCCTGGAGAATCCCATGGACGGAGGAGCAGGGCAGGTTACAGTCTATGGGGTCATAAAGAGTCAGACATGACTAAGCAGCTAACACTTTAACACTCTTAGATGATTTGAATGGTTAGATGAGTTACACAATTGGCAGAATAAGCATACTAAACTCAAGAACAGCAGGATACACATGCTTTGCAAATACACACAAAATATTTACCACTTTATAGAACTGAGATAATTTAAAGCACATATTCTTACCATGGTAGAAATAAGCTACAGATTAGCTTAAAAGATAAATAGAAAGTCTCCAAATGTTTGACAAATGAACCACACATTTCTGAATATCCCTCAAGTCAAGAAAATTAAAAGAGAAACTAGAAATATTTTTTTATTCTTCTTTAGTCACTAAGGCATGTCTGACTCTTTGTGATCCCATGGACTATAGCCTGCCAGGCTCCTCTGTCCACGGGTTTCTCCAGGCAAGAATACTAGAGTGGGTTTTCATTTCCTTCTCCAGGGGATCCTCCCAACCCAGGGATCAAATCCATGCCTCCCACACTGCAGGGGGGTTCTTTATCACTGAGCCACCCGGGAAATGCCCTGAAATATTTTTAAATAAGTAAACATAATCTTGAAGAATACAGCTAAAGCTGTAATTAAAAATTCAGAGCCTTAACTGTTCATGTAAGATACTCAGAAATTAATGACATGCATCTAGATTACGAAGCCTGTATTGCTAGTTTGTAAGTTAAGCTCGGCTTAACTTCTGAAGAAACTGCCAAACTTAAGAAAAAAATGTAACTGGAAATTTTGCATTTCCATCAGAGCTGCATGAAGTTTCCAGTTTCTCCACCTCTTTCACTGATCACCAATGTCAGTCTCTTTGACTATGTTCATTTCAGTGGAAGAGCAGTGCCGTGTGTGCTTTTCAATTGTGGTTTTAACTTGAACTTTTTAAATGACTTATGATAGTAAACATCTCATGTGCTTATTACGTATTTGTTCATCTCTTTTGATAAAAATACTTTTTACATCCTTTGCCTTTTTCAGTGAGATATTTTCTTACAGAGTTTCAAGAGTTTTTTATTTTTTTTGATTTTTACTTTATTTTACTTTACAATACCATATTGGTTTTGCCATACATTGACATGAATCCACCATGGGTGTATACGAGATCCCAAACCTGAATCCCCCTCCCACATCCCACCCCATATCCTCTCTCTGGATCTTCCCCATGTACCAGCCC
>SJYT01041200.1:16258-138423 GCA_006410635.1 Cephalophus harveyi
AAAAAAAAAAAAAAAGCCACATAGGAGAATATGCACTCTTCTCACTATCTATAATTATAAAGCTATAGTGGGGAAACAATGGAAACAGTGACAGACTTAATTTTCTTCAGCTTCAAAATCACTGCAGACGGTGACTGCAACCATGAAATGAAAAGACGCTTGCTCCTTGGAAGAAACGCTATGACCAACCTAGATTGTGGTGTCAGACAAGACTTTTCAGAGTCCTTTGGAGTGCAAGGAGACCAAACCAGTCAATCTTAAAGGAAATCAATCCTGAATATTCATTGGAGGGACTGAGAGTGAGGCTGAAGCCCCAGTACTTTGGCCACTTGATGCGAAGAGCTGACTCACTGGAAAAGATCTTGATGTTGGGAAAGATTGAAAGCAGGAGAAGGGGATGAAAAAAGACGAGATGGTTGGATGGCATCCCCGACTCGATGGATATGAATTTGAGTAAGCTCTGGGAGATGGTGAAGAACAGAGAAGCCTGGCACGCTGCAGTCAATGGGGTCACAAAGAGTTGGACTCGATTGAGCAACTGAACAACAACAAGTGGGAAATAAAATGTGATATTCATCGAGGGATATAAGACAGAACAATGGAATAGAATAGAAGCCCAGAAACAGACCAACACATACATGGAAACCTGGCTATGACAGAGGTGACATTACAAATCTGTGGGGTGCTCAAAAGACTGGTTATCCATAAGAGGAAAACATTAAACTGGGCCCTTTCTCACCACAGAGAAACACCAGCTGCAAATGGCCCAGCAACTAAAAAGCAAGACAGGATTCCAAACTTCTACAAAACAATATGGGATAATATCTTTCTCACCCTGATAAGGAAGGATTTCTTAAATAAAACACAAAACTCAAATTCCATCAAAACCTAAAGGAATAAAAAGACAAATCATCCAAAAAGGTGAAGATATGTGCCATGTATAACTAGTGACAAAGGATTATGATCCAGAATGGGCAAAGAACTCCTGAAAATCAATGTGATAATTACAAACAACTTCATTTTAAAAAGTGAGTTGATATTATACATGTTTCAGTGCTTGGGGCTGGTGCACTGAGACGACTCAGAGGGATGGTACAGGGAGGGAGGGGATGGTACAGGGAGGTACAGGGATGGTTCAGGATGGGGAACACATGTATACCTGTGGTGGATTCATGTTGATGTATGGCAAAACCAATACAATATTGTAAAGTAATTAACTTCCAATTAAAATAAATAAATTTATATTTTTTAAAAAAGAATCCCCCCCCAAAAAATAAAAAGTGAGTTGAATACATTAACAAGCATTTCATAGAAAAAGAAATAAAAATTGATAATAAACTCATTACTCTTTTTAATAAGCAATTGGTGGTCTAGTTACTATGTCGTGTCCGACTCTTGCGACCCCATGGACCATAGCCTTCCAGGCTCTTCTGTCCATGGTATTTTTCCAGGTAAGAATACTCAAGTGGGTTGAAATTTCCTTCTCCAGGGGATTTCCCGACACAGGGATCAAATCCCAGTCTCCTGCAGTGCAGGTGGATTCTTTACTGACTGAGCTACCAGGGAAGCCAAATCTTTTAATAAGTAAATAATGTAATTACTAATTACATCTTTATTAGTAATAAATAAAAATGCTCATCAAAACTACAATAAGGTATTATTTCAGACTTTTCATAATATTTCATACCTTGGCCAAAATCAAAGGGCTTCATAATACTTATTACATGTGCCTTAGGACAACAATCCTGTTATCCTCAGGGAGGCAGGTGGACTTTGGGGATGGATGGAGTTCCAGGGTCACTGCTCCTGGCCATAGATTAGTCAGGGCTTAATGCCTCAACCGCTTCCCTGGTGGCTCAGAGGTTAAAGCATCTGCCTGCAATGCAGGAGACCTGGGTTCGATCCCTGGGTTGGGAAGATACCCTGGAGAAGGAAATGGCAACCCACTCCAGTATTCTCGCCTGGAGAATCCCATGGACGGGGAGCCTGGTGGGCTATAGTCCACTGGGTCCCAAAGAGTTGGACACGACTGAGCGGCTTCACTTTCACTTTCAATGCCTCAAGCAAAAGCTATTCTAAGTATTTAGAATAGAGTGTTTTACTACTGGGGCTTCCCTTGTAGCTCAGTCGGTAAAGAATTTTCCTGCAATGCAGGAGACCTGGGTTCGATCCCTGGGTTGGGAAGATCCCCTGGAGAAGGAAATGGCAACCCACTCCAGTATCCTTGCCTGGAAAATCTCATGGACAGAGGAACCTGGTGGATTGCAGTCCGTGGGGTACTGGGAGCAGGTCTACCCAGGTGGCACAGTGGTAAAGAATCCGTCTGCCAGTGCAAAAGACTCTGGTTTGATCCCCGGCTTGGGAAGATTCCCTGGAGGAGGAAACAGCAACCCACTCCAGTATTCCTGCCTGAAAAATCCCATGGACAGATAGATGAGTCTGGCGGACTACAGTCCATGGGGTTGTAAAGAGTCAGACACAAGACTTAGAGACTGAGTCTACAATGCCCCAAACAAAAGCCATTCTATGGTTTTCTTTTTTTTTTTTTTTTTACTTTATTTTGCTTTACAATACTGTATTGGTTTTGCCATACATTGACATGAATCAGCCATGGGTGTACATGAGTTCCCAATGTTTTTAAAATAGAGAGCAATTTACCACTGGAAGTTAAGTGCTTAGAAAATTTTTGGAGGGATTAACATTCTTGCCACCATGACTCCTCAGGAATATACAGAATGGAGCCACTTTGGGATTTACTGCCCCTAAATGATGCTTCAGGCAGTCATCTTCATGTTCCTCGAAACTGCTGGCTACATCCAGGACAGAAGACAGAGGTTGCAAAGCCTCTATCCCATGATTAGGAAACCAAGTCTAGAAGTGAGCCCTTGCCATTATTTCTTTTTTTAAAAAAATGAGAATCTAATTCACATACCATGAAAATCATGCTTTGAAACTGTACAGTGTAGAAGTTTTTGTGGGACTATTGAGGGGTATGTGTGTGTGTTCAGTAGCTCAGTCATGTTTGACTTTGCAAACCCATGGACTATAGCCCAGCAGGCTCCTCTGTCCATCGAATTTTCCAGGCAAGAATCCTGGAGCGTGTTGCCATTTTCTACTCCAGGGGGATCTTCCTGATCCAGGGATTGAATTCATGTCTCTTGTGTCTCCTGCACTGGCAGGTGGGCTCTTTACCACTGCACCACCTGGGAAGACCCCCTCCAGAACATTTCCATTTCCTTTAAAAGAGGACTATTAATAGTCAGTTCTGATTCATCCCTCTCCCCTCCCACCCTCAGAAACCACTGATCTACTTTCTATCTCTATGGATTTGCCAGTTCTGGACATTTCACACAACAGAATCATAGAATATGCTGTCTTTTGTATCTGGCTTCTTCCACTTAGCATACTGTATTTAAGTTTTATCCATATTTATTCACTTCATTCCTCATCCATGTATCAGTTCTGCAATCCTTTTTATGGCTGAATAATAATCCACTGTATGAACATGGCACTTTAAAAAATTCTTCAACTGGTGGACATTTGGGTTGTTTTTACTTTGCGGTTGGCGTGAATAATGTTGCTATCAGTATTCATGTACAGGTTTCTGTGTGGACACATGCTTCTATTTCTCTTGTGTATATACCTAGGGTCAACTGGTAACCATGTTTAACCTTGGACAGGGTTTTTCAAAATGCTATGCTGTGTTGTTCAGTCACTAAGTCATGTCTGACTCTTTGTGACTCTACGGACTGCAGCATGCTAGGCTCCCCTGTCCTTCTTGGAGTTTGCTCAAATTCATATCCATTGAGTTGGTGATTCTATCTAACCATCTCATCCTCTGCTGTTCCCTTCTCCTTTTGCCCTCAATCTTCTCCAACATCAGGGTCTTTTCCAATGAGGTCGGCTCTTTGCATCAGGTGGCCAGAGTATTGGAGTTTCAGCTTCAGCATCAATCCTTCCCATGAAAACTCAAGAGTTGATTTCCTTTAGAATTGACTGGTTTTATCTCCTTGAGGTTCAAGGGACTCTCAACAGTCTTCTCCAGCACCACAGTTTGAAAGTACTAGTTCTTTGGTGCACAACTCTCACATCCATATGTGATTTACTGGAAAAACCATAGCTTTGACTATACGGAGCTTTGTCGGCAAAATGATGTCTCTGCATTTTTCAAAATGCTATACCATTTTCTTTGTCTGCCAGTAAGGAATGAGGGTTTTGATTTCTCCACATCCTCACCAACACTTGTCATCTGTCTAATAACAGCCAGCCCCACAGGTGTTAAGTGGGATTCCATTGTGGGTTTGACTGGCCTTTACCCTGCTATTGTTTCCCGTCTCTCAAATACATGAGGAAAGGCACAGGGAGGTTATCACAGGAAACCTGCAGGAGCACCCAGAAACCAGGGTGGCTTTGGACCCTCTAAGACCTTCCCCAACTTGGGGGAGTGCATCTAATTGGCAAAGTCTCATTTGCCTCTAGATGCCCAGTCACAAACCAGTCTAGGAGTTTTGGAGTTTTGTGTAGATTTCCTTCCTATCCACACCAAATGACAGTTCAAAAGGAATTCAGGAATTCCATGATAGACACTAAGAAGCCTGTTTGCCCCTGTTTACAAATATTATCATTTCCCACATTCACTATGACATGAAAAAAATCTGAGAAGCACTTCCCTAGAGAGATTCTTTTTTACACAGGTGCATCAGTTAAATATTCAAGAATGTTCATGGTAGCACTGCTAAACACAGAAAAGCATTAGGAAAAAGTCCAAATGTTTTTTGGTTGAAAAATATATAAATAAATTGCCATATATTCAATAATGGATACTATAACTGCCAAATGAATGACCTTATGAGTACACATATGAATACATATGAACATCAAAAAGCATAATGTAGGAAAAATATCAATGAGCAAATAATAAATAAAGGATGATTTCATTGACACAAAGGTCAAAATCAGGTAAAAGTAAACCACACACTATTTAATCTCTCTCTCTCACACACATACTACTTGCTACAAAGCTGTGGTTTCCAGTGTGCATCACAATCAGCTGGGGTCTTTTATAATCCACATTCCTGGGTCTCTCCCTCAGAGCTTCTAATTCAGTGAGTCTGAGATGGGGCCTGAGAATTTATATTTCTAGAAAATTTCCATGAGCAATTGATGCTGCTGGTTCAGAGATTAGAGTCTAAGGACCACTGCTCTAAAGAAATGCATGGGAATGATAAATACCAAATACTGGACAGTGGTTTCCCTGCCACTGGGAAGGCAGGGGAGGCAGACAAGATTAGGAAACAGAAAAGAGGAAACTTTAAAGATCTTGGTCATGTCCTATTTATTAAACCAGGTGGCAAGTGCCTGGTTATTTGGCACAGGTGGTTTTTTAAAAATTATTCTTTAAAATATTAATATGCATTATAGTTACATTTTATAACTATAATCTATGTTGTCATTTTAAAATATAAGCAAAACAACACATGAAGGAAATTGATCCCATGCAATTCTTTCATTTCATGCTAACTTTTCTCTGTTGAGTCATATTCTTGAATAAGAAATGACCCATGGAACACTGGAGCTAAACTTAAGAACTATTGAAGAGGTTTTTAAAAAGGAACATTTATTGAGCTCCATCTGGATACCACACTCACTCACTCAAGCCTCATGATGGTGCTGCAATGCAGTTTTTGTTTAGTTGCTCAGTCGTGTCTGACTCTTTGCAGCCCCATGGACTGCAGCACGCAAGCCTTCCCTGTCCTTCACCATCTCCTAAAGCTTGCTCAAATCTTGTTCATTAAGTTGGTGATCCATCCAACCATCTAGCCCTCTATTGTCCCTTCTCCTCTTGCCGTCAATCTTTCCCAGCATCAGGGTCTTTTCCAATGAGTTGGCTCTTCACATGAGGTGGCCAAAGTATTGGAGTTTCAGCTTTAGCATCAGTCCTTCCAATGAATATTCAGGACTGATTTCCTTTAGGATGGACTGGTTGGATCTCCTTGCAGTCCAAGGGACTCTCTAGAGTCTTCTCCAGCACCACAGTTTGAAAGCATCAATTCCTCAGCATCAGCCTTCAAGGTCCAACTCTCACATCCATGTATGACTACTGGAAAACCCATTGCTTTGACTACACAGATATTTGTTGGCAAAGTGATATCTCTGCTTTTTAATATGCCATCTAGGTTTGACATAGCTTTTCTTCCAAGGAGCAAGTGTCTTAATTTCATGGCTGCAGTCACTGTCCATGGTAATTTTGGAGGCTGAGAAAATAAAGTTTGTCACTGTTTCCATTGTTTTCCTATCAATTAGCTCTGAAATGATGGGACTGGATGTCAAGATGGTAGTTTTTTCAATTTTGAGTTTTAGGCAAGCTTTTTCCACTTTTCTTTTTCACCTTCATCAACAGGCTGTTTATTTCCTCTTTGTTTTCTGCCATAAGGATGGTGTCATCTGCATGTCTTAGTCAGTTCAGTCACTCAGTCGTGTCCCACTCTTTGCAACCCCGTGGACTGCAACATCCCAGGCTTCCCTGACCACCACCAACTCCTGGAGCTTGTTCAAACTCATGTCCATCGAGTTGGTGATGCCATCTAACCATCTCATCCTCTGCATGTTTCAGGTGTAAACATTAACACTTTATTTTGCAGACGAGGAAACTGAAGAACACAACGAATAGTAGTTTGCACTCAGAGCATCACAGTTATTCTATGATGGAGCCAGAATTCAAATCCAGTTTTGTGGCTGAAGGCCTGCACTCTATGAGCACACCAGTGTTTCACAAAGTCTTATCTACTGATGATCACTTGCATCAAAATTGTGCAGTATTTTGTAAATCAGATAGATTCCCAAACTTCAAGTCAGGATATCACAGTAGATTTTGTGCAGGTGGGCCCTGGAATTTGTATTTTATTGAGTTCCTTGGATGCTTCTTTTGTCTAAATGAAGTCAGAATCAGGATCAACGTTTTTCTATATCATGGTGGACAATAGAATTCATTAGATTCTTGGCTGGCCTCACTCTGTAGGCCCTTGAAATGAGAAGAAATACAATTAAAAAAATATGTATATCTAAGGTGAACGTAGAGTCTGGGCTGAAAAGGATGTGAATGATGAAATATACTCAACAAGAGAAGCCAGTTGACTAAAGACGTAAAACATTAAGATCATGCTGACATGAGCAAAGGAGCTATTTTGCTTCTTTCATTCAACAAAGTGCATGTGTGCTAAGTCACTTCAGTCATGTCCAACTCCATGGACTGTAGCCCACCAGGCTCCTCTGTCCATGGGATTCTCCAGACAAGAATACTGGAGTGGGTTGCCATTTCCTCTTCCAGGGGATCTTTCTGAACCAGGGATCGAAGCTGGGTCTCCCACACTGTGGGCAGATTCTTTACTGCTTGAGCCAACAGGGAAACACATTCAACAAAGTACTTCTACTTAAAAAGAATTGTAGTAATTAGAGATGTGCAAATGTCCATTCATCACATTTTTCATTTACAAAAATATTAACCCTGAGGCAATGTTTGTAGCTCATAACTTGCATCTTTTTTAATGTTCCAAAGCAGACAACAAAGACATCAGAATCACAAGCAGTGCTACAGTCTTTGTGTGCCCTAGCACAGGGTACCTTGGAAAGAAATACATCAATAAGAAAAGCAAACCTCCGGCTCCCCCAGATGGGAGAATCTCATTTGATGGCAATAGAGTTTGGCTCCTGATATGACTACCGAATGAGTGTTTCATAATTTGCATATTTTGAATCTGTTACTTTTACCCAAGTGCTTTTACTTAGATTTTTTTTTTTACCAAGGCCCGAGAGAATAATAAAAATACTTTCTCCAGCTTTCAGAATTTGAGAAAGATCTTGTTTCCAAAATGACAAGCTTGGCCATCAGAAAGGTTAAGAGAAGAGTATGGAGAAGAGGGTATAAGTGAAGAAATGGCTCAAAGGAGGGCATCTTTCTTGTGGTTAAGACGGCTCTTTGTTTTGTGAGGTGTAGAACGTTAGGATTTATTTTTGCCTTTTGGTATATTTATTAGCACTTGCCTTGCATTTAATTCTGTGAACTTTGAATATAAACTATATCATTTTTTAAAAATTAGAATGATCATCTAACATTTTCTTAATCTCTGATTCCCCTACCAGTCATTCTATCAAGGTTCATAATCAAATCCCAGCGGTAGAGAAGCACAGGTAAGTAATTTAGAAATCAGAGGTTTGTGTATGTATAACTGCATGCGTGCATGCTAAGTAGCTTCAGTTGTGTCTGACTCTTTGCAACCCTATGGACTGTAGTCTGACAGGCTCCTCTGTCCATGGGATTTTCCAGGCAAGAATATTGGAGTGGGTTGCCATTTTCTCCTCCAGGAGATCTTCCTGACCCAGGGGTGGAACCTGAGCTTCCTGTATGGGCAGGTGGGTTCTCTACCACTAGTGCCACCTGAGGAGCCCGTAAGTATACTGCTAAGACTTATTTCATAAGCAGTTTTAGAGCCAGGAGATTGATGAAAAAGCTGGAGAGCAGGTAGAAAATAATTTTCTCAGTGTGGCAACTGAACTGCATGTTTTCTGTATTCCTATCCCACTTACCAACTCATACCTTTCCACTGAATTTCCAGATGGGGCCCAAGAAACAATGAATAACACCTCTAAGCTAAACCAAGTTAGGTATGATCCAAGACAAAACAACAAAAAAACAACAAAAAAAACCCTCAAGTATATTAATGTTAACCTCCAGTTCCCAAGCAGCATTTCCAGATTTAGCCTGATCCATGTTTCATTCAGATCAACAATAAATACATCTGGACTTCCCAGTGGTGCGGTGGATAAGAATCCATCTGCCAATGCAGGGGACACGAGTTCCATCCCTGGTTCAGGAAGATTCCACATGCCCATGTGCCACAGCTACTGAAGCCTACATACCCTAGAGCTCATGATCTGCAACAAGAGAAGCCACTATGATGAGAAGCCCAGGAACTGCAATGAAGAGTAACGCCTGTTCACTGCAACCAGAGAAAGCCAGTGTGCAGCAATGAATAACCAGCACAACCAACACACACACACACACACACACACACACACACATATTTGGACATTTGGAAGTTCTTTTGAGGCCCTGGATAAGTCATTTCAGCTTTCCAAGCTTCAGTCTCCCTATGAAATGAGAGATACTAGGTCTTTCCCAAGTCTCAGAGCTCTAACTTTTTCTTTTGAATTCTCTATTTTAATAAAAAATTCTACAAATTCTACATCACTGAATAAGTAAAATTTGATTGAATTCACAAGGACCTTGAACTTTATGTGTCTTGCTTTTTGGAGTAAGGAGCCCTTGTGAAAAATCACACACTCACATGAATTCAAAGGAAACCCTGACTATATTTGAGTTTTGACCATGAAAGTGTTAGTGATTGATTTGCCACACATATAACATTTATAAAGCTATGATCCAGATGGTCCAGTTCTAGGATGGCATCACATTTAAAGAGAAAAAATATTAAAAAAGAAAATTAAAAACAGATTCCTGAGATTTAAGATGCCTTACTGCTTCTACTTGCATTCTTGAACTTTGCCATCACCATGAGGAGGATATACCTTAACTAATTCACTGGTCCCAGGAGGAGAACCACACCCACCTGAGTTCAGCCTACATTAACCAACATCAGCTAACTGACAGATCCATGAGAACAATGAGTGTTTTACGTCACTGGGTTTTGGTGTGACTTGTTTCACAGCAATTCTCTGCTGAGAGCTGATACAGTGCTGTGCTGTGTTTAGTTGCTCACTCATGTCTGATTCTTTGTGACTCCATGGACTGTAGCCCACCAGGCTCCTCTGTCCATGGAGGTTCTCCAGGTAAGAATACTGGAGTGGGTTGCCATGCCCTCCTCCAGGGGGAACCGAACCCAGGTCACCCACATTGGAGGCTGATTCTTTACCATCTGAGCCACCAGGGAAGCCCAACTAAATCAGAGACATGGCAACGCAATTGGTAAGCTCCTGTTGAACTCTGCACAAACTTTACATGGTGTAGGTCACCAAAGAACTCTACAGCTCATTATCTCATTTATTCATTAGAATAACTCTGTGACATGCATGTTATCACATCTACTTCACAAATGAGAATGCCAAAGTTTATGTTACACTGTATACACTGCTTGTTCATGCCTCCATTCCCTTACATGGGAACTCCCTGCCTTAATACTTGCTGAATGGACTGGCCTGAAACATTAGTTCTGAATTACACTGCCCAGCTCCCTTATGGCTCAGACACAGCTGATTAGACCAGCAATGAGGACTGGCTTAAGGTCAACCAATTAGGGCTGACCAATGGCCAATCAGCTTTTTCTCTCTTGCGAATTTCAATTTAAGACTTTAGAGACCAAAACTGTTTAACGTAAAAGATCATATTATCTTGAGACTAGGTGTCTTGTTGGACCCCATGGAAATAGAAAACAAGACAGAAGGAGAGAGAAACAGAGAGAGAATATGAATAATAAAGCAGTGATGAGAAACATGTTGGGAGAGCTATGGAGACAGGACAGATGGAATTCAGTTCCTGTCTCAGGGGATTACACCTTGCAGCTCTCCAGTAAACTCTCCTTTTGCATGCAGTGGCTTAAGTGGGTTCCAGTTCAGTGTATCCAAAAAGAGTTTTAATCTGCTTGAGTGGTCCGGAGCCCTATTGGTGGGATCACAGCTTATAAGAAGCTCTTACAGGCTGAACTGTGTTTTCCAACTTCATATGTTGAATTTCTAACCCACAGTACTTCAGAATGTGGCTATATCAGAGATAAAGTCTTTAAAGAAGTCATGAGGGCATTAGGGTGAGCCCTAATCAAATATGACTGGTAACCTTATAAGAAGAGATTAAAACACAGACATGCACAGAGGGATAACCTTGTGAAGACAAAGAGAAATGATTCTCATTTGCAATCCAAGGAGAGAGGACCTCAAAAGAAACCAATTCAGGGACTTCTTTGAAGGTCCAGTGGTTAAGACTTCACCTTCCAGTGCAGGGGGTGTGGGCTTGATCTCTGGTCAGGGATAAAAAATCTTTATAAAGTTATGAAGAATTAAAAAAATGGTCCACATTCCTCCCCCCCCCCCCAAAAAAAAAGAGAAAGAAACCAACTCCACTGGAACCTTGATTTCAGGCTTCCAGATACGAGAACTGTGAAGCACTGAATTTCTATTGTTTAAGCCTCCCTCTTGAGAGTCCCTTGGACAGAAAGAAGCTCAAGCCAGTCAATCCTAAAGGAAATCAATTCTGAATATTCATTGGAAGGACTGATACTGAAGCTGAAGCTCCAATACTTTGGCACCTGATGCAAAAAGCCTACTCATTGGAAAAGACCCTGATGCTGGGAAAGATTGAAGGCAAAAGGAGAAAAGGATAGCAGAGGAAGAGATGTTTGGATAGCATCACTGACTCAATGGACATGAATATGAGCAAACTGTGGGAGACAATGAAGGACAGGGAAGCCTGGCATGCTATAGTCCATGGGGTCTAAAAGAGTTGGAAATGACTTAGCGAACAATAGCAACAAGCCTCTCTGTGGTCCCTTGTTACAGCAGCCTTTGCAAATCAATACAGGGGCAGATCCTTCCTTGCTGCACCTTGAGGACTCTTCTCGTCTGCACTGCCTACACCCCATTTCCCAGCAAACGATGTTATTACCAGGCACTAATCTGCTCAAAAATCTCCAAGCCAGGCTTCAGCAATGCGTGAACCATGAAATTCCAGATGTTCAAGCTGGTTTTAGGAAAGGCAGAGGAACCAGAGATCAAATTGCCAACATCCACTGGATCATGGAAAAAGCAAGAGAGTTTCAGAAAAACATCTATTTCTGCTTTATCGACTATACCAAAGCCTTTGACTGTGTGGATCACAATAAACTGTGGAAAATTCTGAAAGAGATGGGAATACCAGACCACCTGACCTGCCTCTTGAGAAACCTATATGCAGGTCAGGAAGCAACAGTTAGAACTGGACATGGAACAACAGACTGGTTCCAAATAGGAAAAGGAGTACGTCAAGGCTGTATATTGTCAGCCTGCTTATTTAACTTATATGCAGAGTACATCATGAGAAACGCTGGGCTGGAAGAAGCACAAGCTGGAATCAAGATTGCCGGGAGAAATATAAAAAACCTCAGATATGCAGATGACACCACCCTTATGGCAGAAAGTGAAGAGGAACTCAAAAGCCTCTTGATGAAAGTGAAAGTGGAGAGTGAAAAAGTTGGCTTAAAGCTCAACATTCAGAAAACAAAAATCATGGCATCTGGTCCCATCACTTCATGGGAAATAGATGGGGAAACAGTGGAAACAGTGCCAGACTTTAACTTTCTAGGCTCCAAAATCACTGCAGATGGTGATTGCAGCCATGAAATTAAAAGACTCTTACTCCCTGGAAGGAAAGCTATGACCAACCTAGACAGCATATTAAAAAGCAGAGATATTACTTTGCCAACAAAGGTCTGTCTATCAAGGCTATGGTTTTTCCAGTGGTCATGTATGGATGTGAGAGTTAGACTGTGAAGAAAGCTGAGCACTGAAGAATTGTTGCTTTTGAACTGTGGTGTTGGAGAAGACTCTTGAGAGTCCCTTGGACTGCAAGGAGATTCAACCAGTCCATCCTAAAGGAAACCAGTCCTTGGTGTTCATTGGAAGGACTGATGCTAAAGCTGAAACTCCAGTAGTCTGGCCACCTCATGTGAAGAGTTGACTCATTGGAAAAGACTCTGATGCTGGGAGGGATTGGGGGCAGGAGAAGCGGATGACAGAGGATGAGATGGCTGGATGGCATCACCGACTCAATGCACATGAGTTTGGGTGAACTCTGGGTGTTGGTGATGGACAGGGCGGCCTGGCGTGCTGCAATTCATGGGGTCACAAAGAGTTAGACATGACTGAGCAACTGAACTGAACTGAACTGAATCAAGTGAGGATGGCAGGAGAAAAATATCAAAATCAAAGCAGACAAAATATTGAAAGGAAGATGAGAATATATCAGTGCCTTCCACGATCCAGAAAAGAAGAGGGATATTGAAAGTGAAGAAGACAAGTAACCTTGTTGAGAATTTGCGAGTTAATAAGCTCATTGAAAGCATATAGTTAATGAATTATGAATTTCATCACCGATTCTCCTCATTCAATTACTTATTTTGGACACATATTAATCAACATAAACTACACCTTTGTGGTGGTAGGACAGAATTCCTCAGTAGGGAGGAAGAAGGCTCACATTTACTGAGGACTGACTAGATGCCAGCAACATGACCTACACTGAATCATTCAATTTTCACCATAATCCTGAAAAGTAGGTCTGTTATCACCCACAGTTAATACAAAGGGTGTAAGCGAGGCTCAGAGACATGGAGTATTTTGCCAAGGTGCCAGCATTGGAAAGCAGCTCTGTGTGACATGATAGTCATCAGCGGTCTCCCCTCACTCAACCTCAATATTTAATCTCTGTTTTTTGGCAGTAACACACCCTAATCTAAATCTTCCTCCATTCACTCCCCACATGGTTTGATTGGGGCTGGGTTTTCCAAAAGGACTGATCAGGAATGAGCACATGAATTGAGCTGATCTGATTAGAGGTATTAGCTAACCCTGGAAAAATGACAGAAATTTCAGAAATATGTCTTTTTTTATCCCCTATGCTATGGGCTTCCTAGGTGGCTGAGTGGTAAAGAATCTGCTTGCCAATGCAGGATCCCTGGCGTGGGGAAGATCCCTGGCGGGGGGAAGATTCCTCAGAGAAGGAAATGGTAACCCACTAAAGTATTCTTATCTGGGAAATTCCATGGACAGAAGAGCCTGACAGGTTATAGTCAGTCGATGGGGTCGAAAAAGAGTCAGACACAACTGAGCAACCTAACAACAATGCTACCTTCCCTAAAGCACCCATACAGAAAGTCCCGGTCCCGCCTGCCCTTATGTGAGAGGGATGGTCAGCCCCATAACCTTGTCCATTATTTCATTAACTTCTGTTCCCTAACTCATACTTCCTTGGTTTCCCTATTGTCTCCACAGCTGATTCTCTACAACACAGCTCTCTGAGTTTTTCACGGCATTTCCCCTCACCTCCATCATTCCTTTTCTCTGATCCAACTCAGATGTTTCCAGCACTGTCTTCAAATGGCTCTTCTTGCCATTTGTTCTTTCCTTCAAACCTGACTTTCTCCCAGTTCTCTAGCAGTATGTTCACCAGTTCACACCAACAATGGACCCTTTTTATTTTTATTTCTATTTTTTTTTTTAACCCTATTTTTCTGTTTTCTCTGTATAGTGCCTGTCTGAGCCTGTCTGGGTTGCTGTAACAAAGTATCCTCAACTCTTCAGCTTCTAAATCTCTCTCTCAGTGTTCTGGAGGCTGGACGTGTGGGATCAGGGGGCTGACATGATTGGATTATGGTGAGGGCTCTTCTTTGGGTCTTATGGATGTTGAGAAATGGACCATAAAGAAGGCTGAGTGTCAAAGAATTAATGCTTTTGAACTGTGGTGTTGGTGAAGACTCTTGAAAGTCCCTGGGACTGCAAGGAAATCAAACCACTCAATCCTAAAGGAAATCAACCCTGAATATTCATTGGAAGGACTGATGCTGAAGTTGAAGCTCCAATACATTGGCCATGGATGCAAAGAGCCAACTCATTGGAAAAGACCCTGATGCTGGGAAAGACTGAGGGCAGGAGAAGAAGAGGGGGGATAGGGAAGAGATGGTTTGATGGCATCACCAACTCAATGGATATGAATTTGAGCAAACTCCAGGAGATTCTGAAGGACAGGGGAGCCTGACGTGCCACAGTCTGTGGTGTCTCCAAGAGTCAGAACTTAGCAAATGAACAATAGCAATGAGATATACTCTTTATCACAAAGTAGATGGATGGTTCAAAATCAAGTGTAACATAAGCCATCCTATCAGAGCAGATTTTCTCAAGCTTTGTAAAATCACTATCATCTCTCTAAGGAGTCTTTTCAGACAGTTTTTTCTTATTCACCAGCCCATCCCATGAAATGTTAATACCACACATATACTATATATCTGCTTATGTATTGTGGCCCTTTAGAGGGCCATGAAATAAAAACATATAAGTCTCCCCTCCCAAGAGCCAATTTTCACCCGTTTGGAGGAATTTTGCCCCAATTAAAAATGCATGTTTGAGAAAGAGAGAATTAAAAAATAAATTTAAAAAGGTGATTATAGGTTTTTCTATTAAATGGTAGTTTTAGTTATAGAAAGAGAGAGAAGAGAAAAAGAAATTAAGCCTGGTAGGCTGCAGTCCATGGGGTCGCTAAGAGTCAGACACGACTGAGCGACTTCACTTTCACTTTTCACTTTCATGCATTGGAGAAGGAAATGGAAACCCACTCCAGTGTTCTTACCTGGAGAATCCCAGGGACGGCGGAGCCTGGTGGGCTGCCGTAGCCTGGTGGGCTGCCGTCTATGAGGTCGCACAGAGTCGGACACGACTGAAGCGACTTAGCAGCAGTAGCAGCAGCAGCCAAATCTAATTTTACTTATACTAGTATTAGTTGCTTAGTCGTGTCCAACTCTTTGCAACTCTGTGGACTGTAGCACGTCAGGCTCCTCTGTCCATGACATTCTCATGGCAAGAATACTGGAATGGGTTGCTATTTCTTACTCCAGGGCATCTTCCAGACCTAGGGATAGAACCTGTGTCTCTTCTATCTCCTGCTTTGGCAGGCAGATTCTTTACCACTAGCACCACCTGGGAAGCACTGATACTAATGTCAGCTTAATTATTCTGTACTTTATAATGGGCAGAGGTGGCCCCAGTAGCGAGTCTGGTAATTTGTGCTCAAACATACTGAAAGACATTAAAAATCTTTCATTTGCTTCTAGCACATTAATGACTCTGAGCATGAGAGATAGGCTTATTCTGGCTTAGGGTACTGTTCTTTGAAAAATGATGGAAGTTGCTTTTTTAAATTAAGGTAGCAACACCATTGATAATTTAAACATTGCAGGCATTCCAAAATGCTGTGATTTGCAACACCAGTTTTAATTAATGCCTGCAACCCGGCTGTGAAAATTGGGACCTGTAATTTGTGAGTTACAGTAACTGCTAGTGTTTATTAACCTAGCAGGTCAAATTCTGGTTTCATGCTCTTATAAATACATATATATCATCATCCTATTAAACTTCAAGTTGAAAGCCAACGGGAGAGGGGAATGATCACCCACAGGTAATGTTTCACCTTTGAAAAGAGAGGTGAGAGCACCTCCCATCCTGATTCTCCTGCTTAACTCTTTCCTCTCATTGTGTTCTTTAATTTCTTCCTCTTTTGCTACATGGCTCAGATGATAAAGAATCTGCCCACAGTGAGGGGGACCTGGGTTTGATACCTGAGTTAGGAAGATCCCCTGGAGAAGGGAATGGCTACCCACTCCAGTATTCTTGCCTGGAGAATTCCATGGACAGAGGATCCTGGCGGGCTACAGTCCATGGGGTCACAAGGAGTCAGACGTGACTAGTGACTAACACTTTGCTGCATACTGGCAGCCCTATTACTGTATTGTTATTCTTCTCTTCCAATACAAAAAGTCCCCTGGTTTTCAAGCCATATTATCCAATAACTCCTGAGACTTCCTAACTTCCCTCCATTCTTTTGAGGATGAGCACTCACTATGTGCTAGTCACTACCATGGACCCTGGATACAATGAGAATGACATTAATACCACAGTTAGCTCTTACAGAGCACTGTGGACCGGACACTATGCACATCGCTTTATATATATTAACTTGTTTAGTCCTGGCAACCTCCTATGAAAAATCAGACCTAATCATCAACCTCTGGGTGTTTATTATGCAAGAGAATCAACTGCGTTAGCCTAGCTTGACTGCAGGTTCCTGAACTGTTCTCAGGACCTTGCACAGTACAAGGACTAGGTCCAATATATGTTGACTGATCCAATTTAACTGGAAGGAAAATAGCTTGAGAACCTCTCCAAAGTGGGGCAGGATGGGATGTAATAGAGAGACTTTAAATACTGCTTTTGCCTTTGAAGAGACTTGTAGCATGGTAATTAAAAACACAGGCTAAGATGTCAGGCAAATAGTGGCTGGCTTGCTGGTCCCAATATTTATGAGTTGAGTGACCCTTGAGCAAGTTTTTCAATCTTTCAAAGTTTGTTTCTTTATCTAAAAAATGGGGATGATATCATTCCTAACACATAGGACCATGTCGTGATTCAATGACACAGACATAAGAAGGGCTTAATGCAGTGCCTGGCACTGACTGTGCTGTCAGCCACAGTCAATATATTTAGCTACTATTAGTCTAGTAATCCATCATGTTCCTTATGACAGCCCAGGGAGAGCCTTTCTGTAATATCAAGGCACTTGGAGCTGTCAATTAAGTGAACATTTTTGAGCATCTACTCTTTACAAACCACAATGCAGTCATGGTGGGGGTTGATTCAATGTCTTATAATTTGCCTTATGGAATCTGAACTAATCTCAACTGTGGTTATAGATTTGTGTATGTGTTCGTATCTGTCTTCTTCCTCCAGGGCCAGCTGCATGGATATGTAACCTGTGCAGTCACACAGGGCCCCGTGTTTGGTAGGGGCTAATGCCTGGTTTAATGCTCTGTGGTTACCACCTTGAATTTCTGCTTTTGAACAATGGGTCCCCTATTTTCATTTTTCATTGGGCCCACAAACAATGTCCTGACTCTATTAGACTGTAAACTCTGTGACAATAGGTTCAAAATCTGTTTTGCTCACCCTTGTACCCCAGGTCCCAGCAAAGTAAAGGGTCAACGAAGTTATTGAATAGATAGAAGAATGCAAATGCCAATGCAGACACACTGGGAACTGGCACTCATGCTTTGGCTCCAGAATATCCTAGATGGGAATAGATGAAGGGCCACTAAAAACTCCATTGTGAGTTGTTGAGGGCTTGGTCCTAAGAAATACTGCCTTAAAAAAAAAAAATAAACCAACCACATGCAACTTTGTTAATTAAGCCAACCCTAACAAGGCAAGAAATGCCAAAGTATAAATTTTAGTTTCATTTGGGTTATGTCACAAAATTAATTTATTTTTAAAATATACTATCATCTCTAAGGGGGTATTGGTGGACAATAAAAGATATATAAATATATAAAGGAACAGACATAACATTTTTAGGAGAGCTGATGAGAAAAATATTGGCTGTGTTGGATGTGTGGGGATAAAAGAATAAGACATTTAGATGTTTCTGTCCTTGGAAGGAATTTTTCTCCTTAAGACTTTAATGGTGTAGAAACCCCTTAAGTATCATCGTGCTTTTTATGAGTCCCTATATTCATTCAGCAAAGAGGTACTGTCAGGCTAACATGTGCAAAGCATTGCATCCCTGTGTGCAGCAATAAAAAGAAGACTCAGACATGGAGACAGATGTCATTCAATCATTCCGGTGCTTTCAGGGAGAGATGTATTGTTGTTGAGATATCACAAAGAAATAAGTAGGTGACCTGATCTGAAGGATCAAAGGGCTTCATCAAGAAGGTAGCATCTGAGCTGGCTTCCAACTTATTTGGGACCTCGACTTGATTTCCTCATCTAAAAATGGGCATGACAACTTCTACTTGAAAAGGTTGCTATGATGATCAGAAATAGTAACTGCAATACCTTTGCAAAGAGCTGGACCATTGATATGCATGAAAGTGAAAGTGTTAGGTACTCAGTCATGTCTGACTCTCTTTGTAACTCCATGTAAGGTAGACTGCCAGGTTCCTTTGTTCATGGGATTTCTCAGGCAAGAATACTGGAGTGGATAGCCATTCCCTTCTCCAGGGGATTTTCCTGATTCAGGGATCAAACCTGGCTCTCCCGAATTGCAGGCAGACTCTACGATCTGAGCCACCAGGGAAAGACCTGATGTGCACGAGTAGATATCAAGGGGCATTGTCCCAATGTCCCAAGGCACCAATGTTGTTGCTCTTGAGAAGGACCCCTGAAAACTCCTGGCTCCTATTAAGGATCTCTTGTGCTTGCTCATAATCTCACTTGCCCACTAGCATATTTGTTAATCAGGAAGATAAAAGTTGAACAGGGAGGAACCCTTAGAAAGAGGAGCTATGAAAGAGTAATTTACAATTGGAAAGGAAATGGTGTTGCAGAGAGACACCCAGGGTAGAGAAGTGGGTTTTGATTCTTAACCAGCAGTGTTAAAAACCACCAACAATGTCCTCTCTTTACTCTTTTACCAGAGCACAGAAGAGTGGTTACCTGACATTAAAAACAGACAAAAACAAAGCAAAATGTCATGAACATGATAAAACAGCACACTCCTTATCAAATTAAGGGTGTGCATGTATATTTGTGTGTGATAGCAAAGAAGGTGGAGAAAATGTTAATTACCCTCTGCCACTAATCTAATGAATAATGTCTAACAGTGTAGGACATTCAGGATTCTGATTCCACAGGAAAAGATAAGTAGTTTCAAGAACACAAACCACAAAAATGGTTTTTCTGCCATGGTAACTTGGATATTGTTTCTTTTGTTCTTTTAATGATTATATATTTTCTCTATATAATTTCCCCACCAGGCTCCTCTGTCCATGGGATTTCTTAGACTTTGGTTATATTTCTTCTTAGATCAAAGATACTGTTCTTTTTATGGTTGCTGAGGGGGAGGGATAGTTAAGGAGTTTGGGATGGACATGCACACCCTGCTATATTTACAATGGATACCTATTGAATAGCATATGAAACTCTGCTCAGTGTTATGTGGCAGACTGGATGAAAGGTGAGTTTGGGAGAATGGATACATGTATATGTATGGCTGAGTCCCTTTGGTGCTCACCAGAAACCATCACAACATTGTTAATTGGCTATGCTGCTACTGCTGCTAAGTTGCTTCAGTCATGTCTGACTCTGTGTGACCCCATATACAGCAGCCCACCAGGCTCCTCTGTCCCTAGGATTATCCAGGCAAGATCACTAGAGTGGGTTCCCATTTCCCTCTCCAATGCATGAAAGTGAAAAGTGAAAGTGAAGTTGCTCAGTCATGCCCGACTCTTAGCGACCCTATGGACTGCAGCCTACCAGGTTCCTCCATCCACGGGATTTTCCAGGCAAGAGTACTGGAGTGGGTTGCCATTGCCCCAGTACAAAATAAAAAGTTTTTAAAAATTCATCTTTTTAATCCAAATCTGCATTTAAATTAATTTTTTCCCCTGTCTTTGGCCTAAAAATACCATTCTTTTAATCTGTGTCTTTTATAATGTGAGAGCAATGCCAGCAATCTTGATATGGTTACATCTTGGCTGCATGATTAAGTTTAGCATCACAAATAGATATAGGTAAAGGCATGCCAGGGGGCACACTGGTGGCTCAGATGATGAATCTTCCTGCAATGCAGGAAAGTCAAAGAAAGTGAAGTCACTCAGTCGTGTCCAACTCTTTGCGACCCCATGGACTGTAGCCTACCAGGCTCCTCTGTCCATGGGATTTTCCAGGCAAGAATAGTGGAATGGGTTGCCATTTCCTTCTCCAGGAGATCTTCCCAACCCAGGGATTGAACCTGGGTCTCCCACATTGTAGGCAGATGCTTTACCATCTGAGCCGGTTTCCAGAAGCAATGCAGGAAACCCAGGTTCAATACCTGGGTTAGAAAGATACCCTGGAGAAGGAAATGGCTCCCACTCCACTATTCTTGCCTGGAGAATCCCATGGACAAAGGAACCTGGTGGGTTACAGTCCATGTGGTTGCAAAGTGTTAGACATGACTGAGCGACTAACACACAAAGGCATACCAAGTCATAATTATCCACAATATTCATCTCTCCATATACCCATCTACCTCCTCAGGCATTCATCTATCCATCTGTCTACCCATCCATCCACCCATTTATCTATCCATTTATCTATCTGTCCATCCAACCATCCATCCATCTATCCTCAGTGCCAGATACTGTAAGATATTCAGATCCAGTGGAGTCAGGATTCAAACCATCATCTTTGCTTTAAAGGAAATGATACTCCAGGGAGTATTCATTCTGCTGCTGCTGCTGCTAAGTCGCTTCAGTCGTGTCCGACTCTGTGCGACCCCATAGACGGCAGCCCACCAGGCTCCCCCGTCCCTGGGATTCTCCAGGCAAGAACACTGGAGTGGGTTGCCATTTCCTTCTCCATTGTGTGAAAGCGAAAAGTGAAAGTGAAGTCGCTCACTCGCGACCGACTCCTAGCGACCCCATGGACTGCAGCCTACCAGGCTCCTCCATCCATGGGATTTTCTAGGCAAGAGTACTGGAGTGGCTTGCTATTGCCTTCTCCGGTATTCATTCTAGGTAAGCTCCAAACTGAAATACCTAGCAGTTGTTCTCTTTGGAGAGTCATATGTGGTTAGTTACTTTTCTGATTGATTCACTAAGAGATGGAAGTGGAAACTAAGGGAAAATTTCAATCACTGCCTGATTGGTAACCTCCACTAGAGAGCATCCCCCCACTGGCTACAGTCAGTAGTCCTGAGTCCTGGTCTAATTTTTGTCATGGTGTCATCTTTGATGAATTACTTAATCACTGTCTGAATCTGTTCCTTCCTGAGTCACAGGAGGCTGTGGGAGAAAGGTAGAACACTTCCATCCCAAGGAATAGATTTCTGCTTCTCTGGCAGGGACTAGAGGAAATTTGCTTTCCCAACCTGTTGGCGTTAAGCTTGAGTTGAATAGAGCTGTTAGAAAGCACCCTGTTGACGATGCTCAATTCAGCTGCTTGAGCGCACCCAGAGGCACCTACTCAAGGACAGTGCTTTCTCTACTTTCATCACCACCGTGCATCTTACCATAACCAGCAGGCTTGGGTACCCTCTTACTATCAAATTTGTGAGTTTATATCCATACCTACTATGGTTGTCATGAAGTACATGTGGTATAATAATCTTGGTGCCTTTTATAGCCATTTTTTATATGATCAACTTGTCATATTTGATTAATTAAACCAATGTCCAGATTCCCAAAGTGCTAGCATCTCTGAACTTGCAAGACTGGACGTTTACTGGGAGGTCAGTCAGATGCCTTTAGACCAAGAACAGTAGACCCCTTTTTCTTTTTTACTTTGTGGAACCTCATTATTTTGAACCCCACTAATCTGTAATAATGAGTGGTAGCTGAGATACTGCCTGGGGCAAAATTTAACATAGTGTTATCTATGAAAATAGGCAGGAGGAGAAGGGGACGACAGAGGATGAGATGGTTGGATGGCATCACCGACTTGATGGACATGAGTTTGAGCAAGCTCCAGGAATTAGTGATGGGACAGGGAAGCCTGGCGTGCTGCAGTCCATGGGGTCACAAAGAGTTGGACACAACTGAGTGACTGAACTGAACTGATCTATGAAAAAGAAAGTGTTTGCTAAATTAAAATTATGAATGCAGATAAGATCCAGGGGAGAACATTTAAACTATATGAAACAAAATATTTTTGTGCATGTACTGTGCTGTGCTTAGTCGCTCAGTCACGTCCGATTCTTTGCAACACCATGGACTGTAGCCTGCCAGGCTCCTCTGCTCATGGGGATTCTCCAGGCCAGAATACTAGAGTAGGTTGCCATGTCCTCCTCCAAGGGATCTTCCCAATGCAGGGATCAAACCCAGGTCTCCCACATTGCAGGCAGATTCTTTACCATCTGGGTCACCAGGGAAGCCCAAGAATACTGAAGTGGGTATCCTATCTCTTCTCTAGGGGAACTTCCCAACCCAGGAATCCTGACCCTGAACTGGGGTCTCCTGTAATGCAGGAGATCCCAGCTGAGCTACCAGGGAAGCTCTTTACCAGCTGAGCTACCACGGAAACTCTTGTGCATGTACATTCATGTGGAAATAACTGTTTATCTGTCTCAAAAGATGTTTATGCCCTAACCCCTTGAATCCTGTGAAGATGTTCTGTTACATGGCAAAAGGGATGTAGCAGAGATAACTAAAGTTATAGACCTTGAAACAGGGAGACAATCTTGATTATTGGGACTGTTCCAATCTAATGACAAGAATCCTTAAAAGAAGAGAACTTTCTTCAATCGGGGGCAGAGAGTTGAGGCAGAAGAAGTTGGAGAGATGTGGAGTGTGAAAGGGGACATGACCAGCTATTGCTGGAAGCAGGACACATGGAAAGCATGAGAAGGGTGCAGATAGCCTCTCGGAGCAAAGACCACCTCCTGCCCCTTGTCGCCCTGACAGCCAACAAGGAATGGAGACTTTAGTCCAACTGAAAGGGACTGAATTTGACCAGCAACCCAAATGAGCTTGGGTGCAGATTTCTGTCTAGTATTTCCAGAAAGAAACATGGTCTTGCCACAGATTAGATTCGGTCTCCTCAAAGCAGAGGACCCAGCTGAGCCACAGTGCACCAAGAGTTCTGATTTACACAAGAGACCTTAATGAGTATCAAGATCCATTAATGATCATAAATGAGATCATATCAAGCTGCTAAATTTGTGGTAGCTTGTAATAGGAGCAATAGAAGATGAATACAATGGGGGAAGTGGCTGTTAAAAATATTTGGTAGCAAACAGAGCCTAGGAACTGATGGCCTGTACATCAGAATGGCCAGAAGGTTGATTGGCTGGGTCTCGTCTGAATTATCAGTCTTGCAGATGAAGAAATTAAAAGATGGTGAGGAATCCCTCTTAGCCATTCCTGCCAGCAGGTCTCTAAAAGCGCAGTTGTTATTGTTGTTTAGTGGCTAAGTCATGTCCCACTCTTTTGTGACCCCATGGATTATGGTCCATCAAGTTCCTCTGTCCATGGGATTTCCAAGGCAAGAATACTAGAGTAGGTTGTCATTTTCTCCTCCAGGGGATCTACCTGACCGAGGGATCCAACTCCTGCTTCGCAGGAGGATTCTTTACCACTGAGCCAGCTAAAAGGACATCCCCAGGGGAAGACCTTCTAAAAGGATACCCTAGGCAACATTCTATCAGTTTAGGCTCTGTGTAATCCAAGTCCTTAAAAGAAATAAAAGGAATATTCCTTAATAGTGAAAGTGAAAGTGAAGTCGCTCAGTCGTGTCCGACTCTTTGCGACCCGTGGACTGTAGCCCACCAAGCTCCTCCGTCCATGGGATTCTCCAGGCAAGAGTACTGGCAATTCGGTTTACCTTTCCGCCTCCTCCAAACAAAAATCATCCTGTTTGCATTTGCAGTTTTGATTTGACACCGATCTTCCCCAGCACACACCCTCTCCCCATCCTCTCCAGTCAAGAACCCTGCACCCACAAACCATTTCTAGATGGAACCAGACTTTGGTCTTTGAGTTCAGACGCCTTCTTCTCTGTGCCACAGGGGCCAGTCAAGGCTGACATGGTTACATGGAAGCTCCATGTTGCCAGCATCATATTAGTGTGAGTGAAATGAGGCTAATATGTTTGTCAGCCGCCAGCAAGCTCAGCCTCCCCAATTATCCTGTCTAATTAGATTAGAAGCTGACAGCTGAGGGCACACCCTGTGACATTTCAGCTTGCCATCTAGAAATGAGGAACACACAACCCAGCTTGTTTTCCTCATTTAACCCAGTTCCTCTTTCAAGTTGTTAGAAGTGATTTTTGTAATTAGCTGTTGTTTGTATTACATCAGTTTATTATCTTTGCTCAATATAAATCATGCCTAGAGGGGTAAAGAAAGATGATATGAAACCCTGGGCAGGAAAGCTGAGCTCCAGGAATCTTCAAAGGACTTTAGAAAATGCATAGGGTCAGTTAATTTGGGCTTGCCCTAACATCTCAGAGTAAAATTGCAAAAGTCATTACAAAAGTCGCAAGCGGTCGTCGGTGGTGTGTAAATCAACTTGTAGATTTGCAAACTGACACACACGCATACCTACTACATGATCTGAGCCAGAAATAGAGCTCATGGATTGCACAGTGGGAATCGTCTGGGTTATACAGTATTATAGGGAGGTTGCACAGATGGTAGCATATTTCCTCTCTGGTTTTAAAGAAGAATGAAACAGCCAACTCTCAGATGCTAATCTCAGGTCTAGCTGCAGGTCTGGTATTGCTGGAGGTTTCATTATAACTCCTCATGGCCACAGCTGAGCGATTTACAACTCCTACAAACCTTATAAGAGAGAGCTTGAGGAATGGCTCGCAGAAAGGCCTGTATTTCTTACTACAGAACAGTTTCAAACAGTAAACTTGGAGAGAAGGCTCAACAAGGGTTTTTAAGAGAGATTTAAAGTGGTTTTTTATCAGGGGGGTCCTTCCAGGAATGGATGACATTGGACAAGGTCCAAGGCAAGGCGACCTCCCTGACTTCCACAGCATAAAATGAGAACAAGATAAAATGTTCAAACAAGGCTCTAGTTCAGAACTTCGTGAGCAAGGAAAGCACGGTGATGGAGCTGATATCACTAGCAACATGTAGAAAGTCTATCTCTTGAAAGTCGTGATTATCAAAGTGGTGCCCCTGTGTTTAAGGGCCCACATGGATTGTCTAGTACCTCATGTGTTTTTCCAAATTTTTGTCACTTTTCCCTGCATACCATTTGCATGATTTGTTTAACATTTTCAAAATGCAGCTTCTTTTTCTTTTTCATACAAATTTAATTCAAAAAGTGGGCCCCAGGACTTCCCTGGTGGTCCAGTGGTTACAGGTTTAATCCCTGGGAGGGGAATTAAGATCCCACATGCTGTGTGGCCAAAAAGTAATAATAATGAAAAATAAAACAAAAATTTAAAATAAAATGCTGAATTATAAAAACAAAATCTAAAGTTTGCACTATTTGTTTGATGTGCTGGTCATATTATTGTCTACTGTATGTCAGCTAAATGTATGACTATTAAATTCTTAATACTTCTCCACGTGTGCCCTAAAAGCACTCCATGGACAGCAGTCATCTGCTCATCACCACTGGGGCCTCTGGCATTGGGTAAAATGAGTCTCCAGGTATCTCCCTGCCGATATCAGCAGGAATTGAGTCAGAGTTGTTGTGACTTTTCCTATCAAATTCTGGAACTTCTCAGGCAAAGAGGGAGGCAGCTGTGTGGAACTCTGGCATGCCAGAACTTCCAGAACAGTTTGTTTGAAACTGTAGCTCAAATCACAGGACACTCTTAAGCTAAGACAGTGACCTTTGGAAGAGGAGAAGAATCAGTCTTGGAGAGTGATGGGAAGGAAGGAGTTATGTCTTATGGTGACACGCATTTTCCACCCTCAAATGTCAAAGTGATCTTACAAATGACCATTCAACCTGCTCACAGCCTTCTGGAAGGGTCTGGGTGGAGAATGAGGACAAAGGGAGGTGAAGCAACTGGACAAGCAGCCATGTGGTGAATCGATAGCTGAGAAAACAACTCTTGTGATAACAAATTTGATTGCCTGTGGGAACTGCCTGGCTTCAGTCCTGAGGACTTAGCTCACCTTAATCCAAGGCCTGGGCATTCAAACATAGTGGAGAGAATGTTAGGCAAGGAAATGGGGACGTGAGATAAAAATGATGATGGTAAGATTATGGCTAAGATCAGAGCTGAAATTTACTGATTTCTTTTTTTTTTTAACTGTGTTCCAGGACTTTAGGGCTTCCCTGATAGCTCAGTTGGCAAAGCATCTGCCTGCAATGCAGGAGACCTCAGTTCAATTAGGGATACGCTACCTGCTCCAGTATTCTTGGGCTTCCCTTGTGACTCAGCTGGTAAAGAATCCACCTGCAATGCAGGAGACCTGGGTTCTATCCCTGCATCAGGAAGATCCCCTGGAGAAGGGAATGGCAACCCACTCTAGTATTCTTGCCTGGAGAACTCCACGGAGAGAGGAGCCTGATGGACTACAGTCATGGGGGCACAGAATCAGACACGACTGAGCGACTGACACTTTCACACAGAACTTGGGGATGCATTGTCTAATTGGACCCTAGCCCTTCCTCCTGAAGTTCACATTCTGTTACCTCCACCTGTAATTAGTGTGTCAGGCTGCTGTAACAAGGTGCCACAAGCTGGGGGACTTAAACAACACACACGTGTATTGTCTCACAGTTTGCGGGCTGGAAGTTCAAGACTGAGGTGTTGCAGAATTTGTTCTTTCCAATGCTCATGAGGAAAAGACCTGTGCCAGGCTATTCCCTTAACTTGCGGTGCTTTGCTGGCCATTCTTAGCATTCTTTGGGGTGTAGATACATCACACCAGTCTCAGCTTTCATCTTCACATGGTGTTGTGTGTGTGTGTGTATCCAAGTTTCCTTTAAAAAAAAAAAAAAAACTTGCTTATGCATTTAGTCTATGCCAGGTCATAGCTATGGCATGTGGGGTCTTTAGTTACAGCATGTGGGATTCTAGTTACCTGGCTAGGGATCGAACCCAGGCCCTCTGCACTGGAGGCTGGAGTCTTAGCCATGGACCACCAGTGAATTCTCTAGATAATCTTCTTTGATAAAGACACCAATCATGTTGGATAAGGGACCCATTCTCCTCCATTATGACCTTATCTTAATTTTAGTTACATTTGCAAGAGCCCTACTACCAAATTAGGTCACACGCTGAGGCACTGGAATTTGGACTTGAATTTGGGGGGAGGGGTACACAATTCATCCCCTAACATTATTTTCAGTTGTCACTCAGTTGTGTCTGACTCTGAGACCCCATGAACCGTGGCACGCCAGGCCTCCCTGTCCATCACTGACTCCCAGAATTTACCCAAACTCATGTTCATTGAATCAGTGATGCCATTCAACCATCTCATCCTCTGTCATCCCCTCTCCTCCTGCCCTCAATCTTTCCCAACATCAGGGTCTTTTCAAATGAGTCAGCTCTTCACATCAAGTGGCCAAAGTATTTTACAGCTACAGAAACTGTGTCTCAGAATTTTAGATCCCTTGTCCAAGGTCACACATTATGGAGCCAGAATTGGAACCCAGAAAAGTCCAGTTCCCCATCCCATCTTCTTAAACAGTACTATAGGCAAAATGTTTGTCTTTCCCCCAGATTCATATGTGGTGGTATTTGGAGGTGGGGCCTTTGTTTGGTTATAACCTAGACAGCATATTAAAGAGCAGAGACAACACTTTGCTGACAAAAGTCCGTATAGTCTCAGCTATGGCTTTTCCAGTAGTCATGTACAGATGTGAGAGTTGGACCATAGAGAAGGCTGAGCATCCAAGAATGGATGCTTTTGAGCTGTGGTGTTGGAGAACACTCCTGAGAGTCCCTTGGACTGCAAGAAGATCAAACCAATTGGTCCTAAAGGAAATCAACCCTGAATATTCATTGGAAGGACTGATGCTGAAGCTCCAATACTTTGGCCACCTGATGAGAAAAGTAGACTCATTGGAAAAGCCCCTAATGCTGGGAAAGATCGAAGGCAAAAGGAGAAGTGGGCAACAGAGGGTGAGATGGTTAGATAACACCGACTCAAGGGACATGAGGTTGAGCAAACTCTGGGAGATAGTGAAGGGACAGGGGAGCCGGCGCGCTGCAATCCATGCAGTCGCAAGGAGTCGGACATGACTTAACAACTGCGCAATAGCAAAATGTATACATATCAGTGCTCCTCGCTCAGTTCGCCCCACCCCCTCCTGCCCTGTGTCCGGAAACCTGCTCTCTGCATCTGCGCCTCTATTCCTGCCCTGAAATAGGCGTGATACAGTTCTGATTTCCTACTATTTCCCACCCATGCTGGCTCCCCATCCCCACCCCAAACCTGCGGGAGTTTGGTAACTGGTCTCCTATTTCCATCCTCACCACTTCAGGACATATTCTCAGAACAGCAGCCAGAGGGAGCATTGTAGCACAGAAGTCAGGTCATGTCCCTTCTCGTCTCAAAACCCTCCACCGACTCCCACACCAGTTAAGGTCAGCTCACACCCTTTGCCATGGCCCCTGTGTGATCTCTCTCCTCTCTCCCCACTCCTCCTTCATGTCTTGCTCTGTTCCAGGCAAACTGGCCGTATGGCTGCTGCGAAATACACCTGAATGCTCCTGCCTCAGGCCTTTACAGGTGCTGGTCTGCCTGCCTGGCCTGCTCCACGGGCGGCTCACCTCCTCAGATCTCTGCACAATGTCCAGACTGCCTTCCCTCCCTTAAGGCTCTTCACGTTCTCCGTGCACTTATCCCATCTGACATTCTGTGTGTTGGGTGGGCCAAAAAGTTCTTTTGGATTAACCTGAATGAACTTTTTGACCAAACCAGTATTTGATTTGTCTCTTGTCTCTTGCCTGCCTCCTGCACTGGAATATCAATTCCACAAGTGTGGGTATATTGATCTTCTTAGCTCATTTCTGTAGCCTCAGTGTCTAGAAGAGCATGTGACATATCCTAACAAGCATTTGTTGAATGAATAAGAAATAGAGAAGCAAAGAAGGAGATGTCCTGCAAATTTTGCCGAGATACTAGAATGACTGTTTAGAGAAATCAAAAGGGACTTTCTTGGTGGTTCAGTGGCTAAGAATCCACCTTCCAACGCAGGGTATTTAGACTTGATCCTTGTTTGGGAAACTAAATTCTCACATGCTGTGGGGCAAGTAAGCCTGCCCACCACAAGGAGAGAAGCCCAGCCACTCTAACTAGAGAAGCGCGTGCTCCATAATGAAGAGTCTGCATGTCAAAACAAAGACCCCAAACAGACACAGAATACATAAATCAATAAACAAAATTTAAAAAGAAAATACTCCTTATCAAAAACAGTGATAACAGACGACTCAGAAAATAGAGTTAGCAGTGTACTCCATTTTCAAAAGAAACACCCACTTGCTTTGTGCCTCTGTAAAACCTCACAATTTGGCAACAGCACACTTGTGCATTCAAGGAGAGAGTGAACAACATCTCAGCAGCTCTTGTGTTTCCTAGAATCAGTCAAAAGGCTCGAAGTTACCCAAAGTCACCATCACACAGTAGAGTGGGATTAAGTCACAGAATTTCTGGAGCTCACAGAGGAACCCCCCAGTTCTTCCAAAGCCTTCTCAAGGCTTAGAAGCGGCTGTCTGTCTAGGCTTGAAGTAAAGATTCCTTTCACATCTCTGTGATTTCTTGATCTGAGAGATGGGAGCATTCAAGGGAGCCACGTCTGCTGAAAGTGTGGCGTTTCTGACACCTCCTTTGGGAAGGCTGATGAACCCCAGACGAGTGCAATGAATGTGCCGCTTCCAGATGGTTACTGAACCAGAGCCAGGTCAACGTGATGGATGAGGGTCTTGCCAGGACACCTGGGGAGGGGTGCTAAGCCTGGAAGAGAAAGGCATCCCACAGAGGGCTGGGAAGTTAAAAAGGAGGCCTTGGTACGGGTGTCTGGGGAGCCTGGGACATCACGTGCCTTTTTCTGTGCCATGGCCGTTGTCCCAGCTCTGCACAGTGAGAGCCTGTGCTCGGCTCCATCTGTCCCAGTTGGGGAAGGAGAGAGGACAATATACCTCCTACAGAGAGCCTGAGCCTTGGCCCTCAGAGGCTCACAGCTGTGTGCATCTGGGACAGACTGTCCCGTCCAGAGCCGCACAAGCAGTCCCAAGACTCTCCAAGCTTTCATGGCTTCATCTTAGGGTTGAAGTCATGCCTGCGAGTCATTCACCTGTTCTCTGTCAATAACCTGAGACCTTGGGATCTCGCTACCAACCCCAATTATTACTTCTCCCTCCCTCCTGAATTTGAAGCCACTCTGATCTAAACTCCAACACGAGACATTTATTAAACACTTACCAAGANATGGCTTCATCTTAGGGTTGAAGTCATGCCTGCGAGTCATTCACCTGTTCTCTGTCAATAACCTGAGACCTTGGGATCTCGCTACCAACCCCAATTATTACTTCTCCCTCCCTCCTGAATTTGAAGCCACTCTGATCTAAACTCCAACACGAGACATTTATTAAACACTTACCAAGAAGTCAGCAATGTTGGTTTCTCTCACTTTTATTAAATCATATAACCCTTACATATTTCTGTGAGGTCACAAACAGTTACAATTCAGGTGAGATCCCAGAGCAAAACCCACTTGCACGAGGCTTCACAGCCAATAAGTGGCAGAGCTAGGACTTAAACTCGTCTAACAATACCCCTCCTCTGCTGCTCCATCCCAGCTGCCGTAAAATTCAGTCCTTGAGAAATGAATTTAATATTCTGAAGCCAAGTATCTCAACTCACCAATGCATTTGGCTCTCCCTGGTAAAGATTCTCAATTAAGCTAATGGCAAAAGAAATCCCTCTCCCAAAATTACAGTTGACCTCTGTCTTAAGAAAAAAACAAAAAAGAAGCAATAATCTAAAATACAATTTTAGGACTATGGATGGTTCATTGTGAGATATTGCAATGAGAGTCTCTATCTCTCCTTCCCTGTCTTCTTTTTTTATCTTCCCAGCTCTGACACTTCACAGAAACAACTAGCCTTCCATTAAATTGCATAATTTTTCCTTTATTAGCCTTCCCCCTTCTTTGCAATGCTGCTTTGAAAAATAAAGACAAACTACATTCAGGGCTGAACAAGCAAAAAATAAACTAAATTATAGCAGAAGGGACTTAAGAGATAAGGATGAACTTTCTGGTCAAAAGGGTAATTAAGCATTGACATGGCCTTAGAACAAAGCATCAGCTAGTCAGACATGCTGATTGTCATGTTGGGTGAATACAGCAAGGACTCCAATCGTACCACTTGGGGCAGGGAGGGGGAGAGGAAAAGTTGCTGAAGAAATAGGATGAATGCCTATGTCTTTATAAATCTTGCAATTCAATGATGAATTCACGAGTAGGAAAGACTCAAGCCCTTCCTGGGAAAAGAAACAAAATTTGGGGGGCAGGAGGACCTACTCTGTGCCATATCCATTGAATAGTTATCCCATTTAATTCTCCCCCAAATTCTTTGGGGTGTATGCCATTATTATTATTATTTTTTTAAACCACTGAACAGATGACAAAGCCTTCCTTCCTCCCTTCTCTTCTTCCTTTTTCCTTCTCTCCCTCCCTTTCTCTCTTTCTTCCTTTTGATATCAAGATAAGACCATTATTTCATTACACAAAAGTTGGTGGGGTGAGATGGGGTATCTATTTTCTGACATCCATATGTATATTAAATGTTAACTGTGGGCAAAGTCATTTGGCTAATCCTTGAGGGTACAAAAAGCACTGTGGTAGGTTGTGATTCCATGTATTGGAAAAAACCTTTGTAACTCAAATCAACCAGTAGATGGAGGGTTAGAGACTGTATCCTTCCTGAGCTGCAGGCATAGAAGGATACTGAAGAGAACCAGGTAAGATGTTTTGATACTAAGGAAAGAGAAACTCTAGAAATGGAATCTAGAGTAATGAGCACTTTATTTAGGACTACTTGCATGTAGAAACCTAAGGATGAGAGAGGCTGGAGCAGGGACACTCTATGCCAGAAATGAAAAACCAAGCTTCTCTTCTTGGTTTAGCTCAATTCTACCCACCCTCTTGCCTGGCGTGAGGTCATTAGTGATGACTTGCAAGTAGTGAAGCACTTCCAAGGCAACCAAGTCTTGGTTTGAATTATTTTGCTCACTATTTACTTAAGCAAATGATACAACTTTTCAGTAATTCAATCAGGCTACCTTATCTATAAAACTACCTAACTCATTAGGTTATTGAAAACATAAAATGATATCACACTTGTAAAAGATTAGCCCAGTGTTAGGCACATCGTAAGTGCTTAGTGAATGATCATTGTCTAAGTCATACCACCTATCACTTACTTAGGGTGACTTCAAAAGTGTAAATGTGAGATAGATGGATAGATCATTCTGATTGTTACAAGTAAATCCGCTCTCATTCCCCTCAATGTGCCGCAAAGTGGGAGATGGCAGAATTACATGTGATTCCTTCATAGATCTCAGTTTCTGTCGTTCTCCATCTTGCTGGGAGGGCTACATTTGACTGTATGTGTGTGCCTATATAAAAGCTCCTGAGGAACTTCCTGGTAGTCTAGTGGTTAAGACTCAGCACTTTCAATGGAGGGGGTCCAGGTTTGATCTCTGGTCAGGGAACTAGATCCTACATGCTGTTACTAAGAGCCCTCATGCCACAACAAATATCCTGCATGGCACAAATACAGCCTGGCACAGCCAAATTAAGAAGAAAAGCTCATGAAATAAGTTCCCGTCTATTTCACCCAGCGCTTGGCCATCAGAGAGCTATCTGTCCCAGTTCTAGGAGGAAAAGGCAATATACTGTATGGGCAGTTTAAGAGACTACATTTTGACCATTTGCAGTCTATTCACTAATTTCTGAACCTGTATTGTGATTGTTACTGATTTTGGGGTAAATGGGTCATTAGGAGGGTTGCCTTGAGTTGCCAATAAAAGGAATGGTTTCATGCATCTTTGACTTCTACAAAACCATGTGGAGAGTACATTCAGAGATGCAGGTCATAAATGCCGAGGTTGGGCCTCTCTGACTTCCTGCAGATGTCAGTGCAAACTTCAAAGAGATGAGATTCCAAGTGCATCTTATTAGCACAAGTTGCTGGATATAATAAAGTCTCTCAAATTATTTGATAAAGATCTATTCATTATCCTTATCCAGCCAAAAGAAAAATATAATTGAAACACGGTCACACGCTATAATGGGCACGGGAATAAAACTGCCTCTTCTTGCCTCCTAATTAGAAAACCAGAGGCTTAGAAAGATGCAGAAAGGCAGATCAGATAGAACAGATTTTTTTATTTGTTTTTGTTTTTTAGATAGGAAATCTTTTCTGAGAGACTTGCCAGTTAAAACATTTTATAAACTCCAAAAATGAAATAGCCTGAACCCAAAATACGTGTTCCTCCCCTTGTGTTACAGAAACGGAATGACTCCTTCACTCAAAGAAACCACTCATTAAATATTTGTTGAGTGTTCCGTGATGGATAACGGCTGGAGGAGCTCACACATCTGCAACATGTCTATCCAGTCAGGGAGGGCTCTGTGAAATGAGAGGAAGCACACTGTTCAGGGCGTCCAGGTCCTAGTTTGTATGCAGAAGGTGCCCTTTCGGCAGTCTGGAGAGGGGAGAATAAAAGATTCTACAGTGTGGGCAGTAGAAACCCAGGGCACATGGAGGCAGGGAGGCAGCCTCCCCTACCCAGAAGTGCCTGTTATATCTTGAAAGGAGGGAGGAAAGAACAGTCTGTCATCAAGGTCTCCACTTGAACTTCACCTGCAAGGACAAAGTCACACCTTGCAGAAAGCCCAAATAGCTCCTCCTTCTCCACGCCTCCCCCACCCAAGATTCTTATTTCAATTATACATTATACATTAACCCATTACTAGCCAATCACTCAGAACTAATGACTTTTTTAAAACGTTGTTTTCTAATACGGGGGGCATTTCTCTGTGATCATGGTTCTGAAGTTCTAAAGAAAGAGGATGCTGGGCACATAAGTGTCAATGGTTAGGAGGGAACTTAGGAAAGGCAGGGTACTTTCTAGGGAATACATGCCCAGATGGATTGCTAAAATGGGCCAATGGGCTTGGGAATAGCTATTATAATTGTAATAATGTAGCAGAAAACCTTAGTGCTCACTAACATCCACAGCTGGTTCTTCTCTTCTTTCTGGACATATAGCTAGACTACATACATATCCATATCCCAGGTAATAATGTGGGGCTATGCGGGAAGCCCAAGTGTTTGCTACTTCCAGGCCAGTCTGCAAAATCTCTTACACAATCCTCTACCCTCTCTCCTCTTACTGTCCACTGATGCAAATAGTTAGTGGTAGATTCTGCAGAAGATGATGGAGCTGGACAATGAATGGAGTCTGGAGCCCTGAATGTCGCAAAGAATTGGGCCCCTCTGCTGGTCCATACTGGATTGTGAGATGAGGGTTAAGCCCTTGAGATGTTTAGGTTTATTTGCTGAAGGAACTACTAGTTTAGTTCAGTTCAGTTCAGTCGCTCAGTCATGTCCGACTCTTTGCAACCCCATGAACTGCAGCTTGCCAGGCCTCCCTGTCCATCACCAACTCCCAGAGCTTACTCAGACTCATGTCCATTGAGTCAGTGATGCCATCCAACCATCTCATCCTCTGTCGTCCCCTTCTCCTCCCACCTTCAATCTTTCCCAACATCAGGGTCTTTTCAAATGAGTCAGCTCCTCGCATCAGGTGGCCAAACTATTGGAGTTTCAGCTTCAGCATCAGTCCTTCCAGTGAATATTCAGGACTGATTTCCTTTAGGATGGACTGGTTGGATCTCCTTGCAGTCCAAGGGACTCTCAAGAGTCTTCTCCAACACCACAGTTCAAAATCAGCAATTCTTCAGCACTCAGCTTTCTTTATAGTCCAACTCTCACATCTATACATGACTATTGGAAAAACCATAGCCTTGACTAGATGGACGTTTGTTGGCAAAGTAATATCTCTGCTTTTTAATATGATGTCTAGGTTGGTCATAGTTACCCTAATAATATAATAATATTTAAGATGACATTAAATTTAGTATTAAATATTTAATTTAATATAATAATATCATAATAATTATTAGAATTTCCCAGGTGGCCTAGTGCTAAAGAACCTGCTGGCCAATGCAAGAGATTAAAGAGACACTGGTTTGATCCCTGCTTTGGGAAGATTCCCTGGAGAAGGACATGGCAAGCCACTTTAGTATTCTTGCCTGGAGAATCCCATGGACAGAGGATCCTGACAGGCTACAGTCCCTGGGGTTGCAAAGAGTCAGACATGACTGAAGCAACTTTGCATGCATGCAATTATTATAGCTAACACCTACTGGGTAGTATCCAAGGGTTTGTTTGAGTATTTTAATCCCTTCAATAGGCACATGTAATATGTACTATAGATGCATGCTTAGTCATGTCTGACTCTGCAACCCCATGGACTGTAGCCCACCAGGTTCTTCTGTCCATGGAATTTTCCAGGTAAGTATATTGGAGTGGGTTGCCATTTCCACCTCCAGGGGATTTTCCTGACCCAGGCATCAAACCCGAGTCTTTTGCATCTCCTGCATTAGTAGGTGGATTCTTTACCACTGGTACCACCTGGGAAGCCCAATATGTACTATAATCATCCCATTTCATTGGTTGGGAAACTCAAGCTCAGAGAGACTAAGTAGCTCGCCTAGGACCAGGCAGCTAGAGAATAATGAAAACCCTGGGTACAAACAGTAGAGAAGACAAAACATAGAAATGAAGACAGGTGGGTAACAGATGACAAAGTTTACAAGTTTCCTGAGTTCATGAGGAAGGCTTAGGGCTCTGTGGAGACATGCTGTGTTATATTCAAGGGGCCAGGCTTTAGCAGCAGATCGAAGTGGGTGCTGATCCTGAGTCATTCATAGGCCACCTATGTGCCCCTGCCCAGACACCTAGCTTCCACAAGCTTCTGCATCATCACCTGACAGTGGGGTCAGGGAAACACCCTCCTTGGATGCCTGTGAGGATTACATGAGATCAGTGTTCATTGCCCCTATGGAACTGGTTGTGTGGTAGAACTGAATGAACGCTGGTTCCCTTCCTGCATGGCTAGGAGGTATTTTTGATGGAAGAGGATTATTAGGGGCTGGTGAGAGGCCCGTTGTCCCCTGTGCTTACAGGTCCCAGTTGCACACAGAGAGCCTTGAACCCACAAGAGAGGTGGCTAGTGGCTCACGGGGTCCTCAGCAATGCCATGAGATTTGTAATCCAACCAAATCAGCAGCACTCGCCTGATGCTTTCCTCTGGGATCCTTGCCTTGAATCTTTTCTCATGTATTCAGTCACTTAATTCAGGTTTATTGAGTACACACTTGTGCCAGGCACAGGAGATACACACAGTGGTGAACCACAGAGGGAACACACCTGCTCTCATGGACCTGACTTTGTCACCGGGGCTGGAGGATGAGCAGATAGCAAGCAAACAAACCAATGAGGTAGTTATACTTGCTGTGTCATATGTTACAAAACATATAAACAGAGACATGGGAGAGAATAAATAGAATGGGGTTGGGCTTTATGTCAACAGAGGGACTAGAAGAAGTGAAACCTTGAACTAATGTTTGAAGGATGAGCGTGAATCCCCCATGCTGTTGGTGGGAGGAGTGTTCCAGGTGAAGGGGACAGTGTCAGCAAAGGTGCTGGCTTAGGAAAGACCTTGGTATGTTGGAGATAGAAAGAGGCCAGTATAATTAAGAGAGCAGGGGTGTGAGTTTAGCTTCTTTTTTTTCCAGGAAAAACTCTGTATCCCTCACATTCTGGGCTGTAATTAAAGCCATGGTAATGAAATTCTGCTGCAGACTAATCACACTGGGTTGTGTGGATTCCAGTTTATCCAGCAGCTTGTTACTGCAGAGGGGACAGATCTGAATATAGAATGAAGCTACATGTCCAACCCTGTGACTAAGATGGAAACCAGATGGGACAGGCATCCCTAGGAACATCTGGATCCTTAGAAAATAGTTCCTAGCTTGAAAAACACATTTCCAGATAAAAATCATACTGCCATGAAGACACAGATACAATACATGATGTAAATGCAAGAGAGGAATGGGTTTATTCCCTCTCACTCTTGACCCTATGTTGGGGTCTGGGCTCCTCTGGCCAGACTGGGCTATCCTCTGATCCTGGCCATTGTCTAGCAATTGGAGAAACTTGGGCTTCGCCTTCATGATCTGCCCTAGGGATCCAGGAGGAACTTCAGGCTGTGCCTGGATGTCCCTGTACCAATGCCAGAGACCAACTTGGCCTTCTGAGTCTTCCCAGATGTGACATGAAGGAAAATCTCAGAAAAGCACAGGAGGCTTCCTTTTCTCTTCCCTAGGATGTCTAACATGGAGTCTGAGCAATTTGACAGCAACCTGATTCTCTCCCTTTTCTCTACCCAAATGATAGTGGATCCAACATGATGAGAGGGGGAGGGGAGGGTGCCTTCCTGAGGTGATGGCAAGACAAGGTCAGATCCAAGGGAAGGAAATGGTTGAGAGCTTGCTAAGACTGAGAGAATTTTATATCAACCAACATCATATTTAAAGAGGATAGGAGCCTTTTCTTCATGTAATCAAATGATGGCAATTCATGGGGTCGCAAAGAGTCGGACATGACTGAGCGACTGAACTGAACTGAACTGAACTGAATCATAACAGATCAACAGATGCTGATTCAGGCAGTAATATCAATGCTATCACTTTTGTGGGTGGGAATTCTAAGACATCCCCAAATGAGGAAGATCCCTGAATTATGCCAAGGAATTAAACAAACATAGGTCACATATGTTAGGTTCAATTCCAGGGCCAGAATCTTTCCTGCCAGTTAGTTTCGGTTCACTATCGAGCATGGCGCTTGCCAGGAGGGGAGACGTGGGCTTTTTGTTGTTGTTGTTTGTTTTTTTAACTCTCATCAAACAGTTTCTATCATGCAAGTTGTCTTTTTGCCTCCTTAGATCTTTGTGTTTCTGCTTCACCTTTTATCCATAATGTATAAGCTATCTCTTGAAAGACTTGCTGACTTTGGTTCTCTTTTTGTTCCATTTTATTGACTGGTCTAAAGACAAAAGTTCTAGTTCTCATGCATATGTGTTTTGGAGTCCTGAAGTTGACAGTGAGATCCAACATGGAGAACTTGAAGCAAAGGAACATGAATAAAAGGTGTATACAGAGCTTGGCAGCTGTACACTGTATTGTTTGAGTAAAACATAATGATTCGAATAAGATCCTTGAAACTATTTTCTGATTTTTAACCAGAGACTATTACTTGGAAGGAAATTGAGATAAACTATTTCAATGTTTAGTACTGAATAAAAGTGTGCAGAGAAGAACTCATTAAAATTCAGAAAAAGTGAAGTGAAAGTTGCTCCATTGTGCCCGACACTTTGTGACCCCATGGACTATATAGTCCATGGAATTCTCCAGGCCAGAATACTGGAGTGAATAGCTGTCCCCTTCTCCAAGGGATCTTTCCAACCCAGGGATTGAACCCAGGTCTCCTGAATTGAAGGCAGATTCTTTATCAGCTGAGCCACAAGGGAAGCCCAAGAATACCGGAGTGAGTAGTCTATCCCTTCTCCAGTGGATCTTCCTGACCCAAGACTCGAACCAGAGTCTCCTGCATTGCAAGTGGATTCTTTACCAACTGAGCTATCAGGGAAGCCCAAAATTCAGACATGTTTATTAATTAATGATGACAACAACAAAAAGAATGACAAAAAGAATGGATTAGTATTATAAATCCTCAAAACTCTAAAGTCTGAGAAATACTTTTCTATAGCCTATATCAGAGATCTGTTTTGTTGCTTTGGTGTTAACAAAACCCATACAAAGGATAGTTCTATGAAGCTTGAGTAGTTTTAGGTTATGCCAAATGGGTGTCTGGTTCAAACAGAACAAGAAGCTTCTGCCTAAGAGGATGTGTGTGTATATATATATATATATATATATATTTAATTTGGTAAGCAACCCTGGTTGCTAAGTGGTAAAGAATCTACCTTCCAATGTAGGAGATGCAGGAGATATGGGTTTAATCCCTGGGTGGGAAGATCCCCTGGAGTAGGAAATGGCAACCCATTCTAGTATTCTTGCCTAGGAAATCCCGTGGACAGAGGAGTCTGGCAGGCTACAGTTTATGCAGTCACATAAGAGTTGGACACGAATTAGTGACTAAACAACAGCAAAGCATCTATTTCTCCTTCTGATAAAACAAGAAATGGGAACCTTGTTTCTTCCACTGTTGGGAAATCATAAACAATGTCTTTTGACTCAAAGGTGGAAATGTGGCCCAGGCCTGGCCAATCCAGGTATTTCTTTCCCATGGCTACAGTCATGGATCAAAGATAGCTGTGGAATCTGAGTGGGGTCAAGTCAAGACTAGTGAACATCAGTCAGCCCTGGGAGATGTGATGACACTATGGAGAAAGACACCCTTTCTTTCTGTAAATGCTGATAGTAACCATTTTACTACCACCTCGAGAGTGCTGACTGAAAATGAAGGCAACTCAGAGAAAAGCACAGGGCAGAATTGGAGAGAATCAGATTCTGATCATCACTTGAACACCTGGCAGCTGATCTGCTGGATTCATGCCTTGATCTTCCAGTTGTGTGAATCAGACTTTCTCTTTATGACTTAAATCAATTTGGGATTGTTTACTCTAATTTCTCTGGAGATTTCAGTGTCTGTCCTGATGTTTCTACAACCATTTCCTCAAACCAAAATTTCATGGAGTCAGAGCTTTCTTTTGGAAGAACAGAAGGATATATTTGGGTTTTACAGAACATCCAAATTTTAGAGCTGAAAGGGACTTGTCCTTATCCTTTATTGCTGCATGGAAAACCACCTCAAAATGTAACGGTATTAAAAAACCACCGTTGCAGGATTCTCCTGGATCTTATGGGTCAGGAATTCATAAAGCACAGCAGGGATGGTCAGTCTCTGCTTCATGATGTTGGAGGCCTCTGCAGACAATATGTCAATCATTTGAGGTTGGAATTATGTAGAGGTTTCTTTGCTTATACATGTGGTGCTAGGGTGCTAGGGCAGTTATGATTCAAAGGCTGGGCTCAGCTGGAATTTCCAAACAGAGCACCTACTCATGGCCTCCCCAAGTGGCTAGCTTCTGCTTCCTCACAGTATGGAGGCCCTGGGATAGCTGGATTTCTTACATGGCTGCTCAAGTTCCAGTGGATAAGATAAAATGTACAGTTAAGATAGATGGAACATAGACTTCCACCTGTCCATGGGAAGAATGTCAAAGAATTTAGAGCCATGTTTTAAGAGTACCATGCGTGTGTCTTTTTTTTTTTTTCTCTCCCTCTCTCACATTTCCTTGCCTTAGCACATACTTCTCCTGTTGGGTAATATTCTTCTTTCCCCCTTGTCCTCTCAGTGTCTCTCACTTCATCATTCATGGCTCTATACCATGTTACTTCCCAAACAAGCATCTCTTTAACTTCCTCCAAGTTGGCCTAGGGGTTGTTTTACTCTGCTGTATTCACACCTCTGCTTGTCTTGCCAAATTGAAATTGTCTCATTCTTCTTTGTCCCTCTTCTCTAAATTATGCATATTCTAAGCAGTGCAGATCATGCTTTTTATTATTACAAATACTTGTTGGCTCCTGGCATATAAAAGATGCTAAAAAAATTACATATTTAGTGAGAATATCTACCCCCCTCACTTTGCAAATGACAGAATATCTGTCCAGAAAGGGATGTACATTGTTCAAAGTCACACGACTCATTTGTAGTCATCTAGAATTCACATCTCCTGTCTGGAATTCTCATGGTCCTTCACCTATACCACCACAGTGTTTCAAACGTAAAGCCCTGAGCGGTGCTCGGAAAGGCTTGCATATGGTGGTCATGAACCCAGGAGCATCTGTACAGTCAGTCTCTGCCAGGAAAATCTCTGGCTTCCCAAACTAATTTGTGATGCTTTTAGACCGGGGAAAAAACACAATAGATTGAGAGTGGCATTGTACATTTGCAAAAACGAGAACCAATTGCGTTAGTTCACGCCTAATTACCTTATGCATTTTGTCAGCAGGCTCTGGACTTCTCAGCTGAAATGTGCAGTACAAACACCACTGGTTCCCTGCACATACGCGGCAGATGTTTGGCATGCCAACAGGCAGGCAGGTTATCACCAGGAAAAGAACAAAGGTGAACAGTTGTTCTGAAATGCTTTAGAAGTATACTCTGAGCAATTTTCATTTTCTATGAACCTGTCCCAAATGCAAAGTAGAACCATAATATCAAGGAAATCTACATATAAAGAATCTAAATAAAATCTAAATCTAAATTAAATCTGCAAGTCAATGGTATGAGAACCAAGCCTGATTACTTGACAACCATGAAAGTAGGTGAGCTACAGACTTCAAAAGGGGTTTCCAGGTGGCACTAGTGGTAAAGAACTTGGCCTGCCAATACAGGAAATGTAAGAGGCGTGAGCTCGCTCCCTGGGCTGGGAAGACCCCCTGGAGGAGGGCATGGTAACCCGCTCCAGTATTCTTGCCTGGAAAATCCCATAGACAGAGGAGCCTGGTGGGTTACAGTCCACAGGGTCACAAAGAGTCGGACACGACTGAAGTGACTGAGCACGCACACACACACAGGCTTCAAAAAGGAAGAAGCTCACACACATAACAGTGTTTGAAAAACACAGATCATGAATGATTATTTGCAGTGCAATCTTACTTACATAATGTGAAAAACCCTGTAAAACTAAAACCATGTTGTTCAGGAAGATGTAAGTGTTAGTTAAAACTATTAATAATGGCCAGGGAATCATCAAATTCAGGAGAATGATTAGCTTGGCTGAGGTGGGGAAAGGGAACTAATTAGAGTACTGGAAATGTTCCATTCCTCAAGATGGGTGATGGGTACACAGGAGTTTGTTTCATTATATTTTATACCTTTCATAAGTATCTTTTTTACATGCATGTAATATTTCATTATTTCTGAAAAAAAATGGAAGGATTATATTGAAATATCCTTAAAAATTTGTAACATCTATGACAATATGTCTTTAATATACTAAGTGCTCTGAAAAACTAATTTTAAAAGTTCAACAGCCCAAATATATATGTGCAATGTCATGAAATGGCCATAAAAACAACAAAAGATACCAAATTTTAATCTATGGAATTAGCAGAGAATAAAAATGGTGGTCATACCCAAAACTGGATGGGTGAGTGAGAAGACAGGCACACAGCTAGTGGGATGTCCTATTTGCCAACCTGAATATAAAGCCCTTGTGTATTGATAGACTTTGACCTAGTGATTCTATCTCTAGGACTTTATCTCAAAAAAATACTTGGAAAAGTAAGTACTCAGGGATGTATGTTTAAGAATGCTCACTGCAAGGATTGTTTATCACAGTGAAAAATGTGAAACTGCTGAAGTGTTTAATTCAAGACTGGCTAGATAAATTATGATACAACCATGCAAGAGACTAATACAAACAGATTAAAATTATGATAAAGCTCCATATTTATTGATATGGAAAGATGCAGATGACATATTGTTGAGTAAGTACAGTGATAGAATGGAATATGTGAGCACAAATTCATTTTGTTGCAAAAGTGTAAGTGTATGCACATGTGTGCTCCCAAACTGACGCCTGCCTTCACCCTCCCTTGCCAGGGTGAAGGTCAGGGCCTCCCAAACAGTCTTCTGCCATGTCTTCCTGCAGCCCCTTCTCAACACAGTAGCCAAAATGGACCTTCTAAAACACAAGCCAGATCATGTCACTCCTCTGTTCAAAATGCTCCAAGTGCCCTCTGAGTGTCAGCTCTTGGAAGCCAGGTCTTTTTTGTCTTCTGCAGTATTTCCAGAACAGCGCTCAGCACATGGTAAGCCTTCAATAAATAGCTATGGCATGAATAAGTCACTAAATAAAGGGGCAAATGAAGAAAGTCAATTCAGATGGTCAATTCAGATAGGGTCAATTCAGACCCTATCTTCTTCATTCTACCTAATGAAGAAGATAAACAGATTAGAGAGTCCCTGTGAAGCCAGGCAGGCAGGTTGCTTCTTTAAATCAAGTGGCCAGAGGTGGCTTCTCTGACAAAGTGTCATTTGAGCATGACATGAATGAAGAGAAGAAGCCAGGTGTTCAAAGACCCAGAGGGAGAATGTTCCAGGCGGAGGGAATAATGAGGCACAGGTACGTCAAGCCAGGAGTATCTGGAAGTGTTTCAAGGGACTAAAGAAGGCAATTCAGTACCCTAGGAGGTTATCTTGTTTTCTATAAAAGCTATGACAAACCTAGACAGTGTATTAAAAAGCAGAGACATCACTTTGCTGACAAAGGTCCTTCTAGTTAAGGCTATGGTTTTCCCAGTAGTCATGTATGGATGTGAGAGTTGGACCATAAAGGCTGAGTGCTGAAGAATTGATGTTTTCAAACTGTGGTGCTAGAGAAGACTCTTGAGAGGCCCTTGGACTGCAAGGAGATCAAACCAGTCAATCCTAAAGAAAATCAGTCCTGAATATTCATCAGAAGGACTGCTGCTGAAGCTTAAACTCCAATACTTTGGCCACCTGATGCAAAGAACTGACTTGCTGGAAAGACCCTGATTCTGGGAAAGATAGAGGGCAGGAAAAGAAAGGTATGACAGAGGATGAGATGGTTAGATAACATCATCAACTCAACAACATAAGTTTGAGCAAACTCTGGGAGACAGTGAAGGACAGAGAAGCCTGGCATGTTACAGTCCATGGGGTGGCAGAGTCAGACAGGACTTAGCAACAACAACACAGTGCCAACATTGCAGGTGATTATGAATGATTATTTTTTCTCTATTTAATGTTTTTTTTCCACTGTTTTAGCAATGAACATGGATTAACTGCAAAATCAGTAAGCTCAATTCTACTCATCTATCTGAGACTGAGATCTGGGTCAGGAAACCTGGGTTTTTATGGGCCCTGAGGGTAGCTGTGTGCCTTGTGATGATACATAAACTACACAATACTCTGCAAGATGACAATGTCAGGGCTCCACTGCCTATCTAGTTTGAAAAACCCGTAATTACATGTTTTCCCCATTCTCCCCAGAGTGAGATTAGAAACTCCTTTCCCCTGTCATGGAGCACAGACCCTATCTTAAATTTACAAAGAGATAAATAATGTTGTCCCTAGCAACAGCTGCAGACATTCCTTTACACACTGGTTCCCAGAGCCAGTAAATTCTATCATTTGTTTGTCTCTTTTATTGATGTAAGAACACTTAACATGAAATCTTTCCTCTTAACTAATTTCTAAGTGCACAATAACAGGGCATTGTTGACTACATGTAAATTTCTAACATGACTTTTGCAATTTCCTTCTCTCTTAGATTCACTAGGATAAGTTCTCATGGGAAGAAGAGTTATGTGAAATCAAGACCCAGTATGGCTGCTCCGATGGTCTAAATGAAGGAGCATAATTTTTTTGGTCGATGTTATAATAAATCACTCCATTCTCTCCCCTTCCTTCTTCCCTTCCTCTCCCTCCTCCTTCTTCTCCCACAGATGGGATGGGGGTGGGAAGGAAGAGAAAGGAAGGAGGTTTTGCTTTCTGCCTGTGGGCTAGGGCAGGGCCAGCCAAGGAACCCACAGGTCAGCAGACTTATCCAACTGATGCTTCAGGGTTTGCAGGAGCTCTGAGAGAAGAGAAGGTGAATGTGTGCTCCAAGAAAAAAGAAGGATGCTGAGTTTATGGAGGTGGCCCAAGAGGGAAAACGGTTTCAAACAAGAGAGAAGCAAACAGAAAACAGCAAAGCATTGTGTGTGTGTTGGGGGGGGCGGGCGGGGGGCGGGCAGGCGGTGCGAAGAGCTGGGGAGGGGGCAGGAAGTTACTCTATAGTCCCAGCTGGCAGAGTGGGTACTCAGTAAATATTTTAATAAACATGCAATTTTTTCCATGGATTTTCTTTCTCTTCTTCCTTGAGAAATGATGCACAAATATGCTGGAAGATAATTCTCATGCAAGTTGTATTTGACATTGACTGGGCTTCCCCACAAGGAAACCTCAGACAACCTCTCTGAATTTGCCCTCTGGCTTCACAGAGTGATTTTCAGGTTGCTTTTTTCCCCATCTGTTACCATTTCCCACAACTGGCAGCTACAAGGCGAGGTATTATCTGTTTATCTGTGTAACTCTCCTCTCTGTTGGACAGCTTACAATATTGGGATTTACTTCCTTCTCCACTATTTAGAATAAATTTTAAGTGTAGGAGTATGACATAACTTCAGAGGGAATCTGTGTCTTTTGGCCAAAGGAAAATGTGAGTGCAGGCCACAGTTTCTGGAAAGCATCATGAAGAGGATACTTCATGGAGCAACAGGTCAGAAAACAGAGCAGAGTCAGATCAGGCAAATGATTTGTGTAAACGATGCATGATTTCCCTGCAGCTGCTTTATGTAAGAGCCCCAAGCTGTTATCCACAGGGAAGAAGGTTTCACACACTTTGGAGGCAGGGTGGACAGGAGGAGATGGATAACGAAAAGCAAATATCATAACCACACTTTAAGAAAGTTTGGTTTCATATACACTGTTATATTTTAAATGGATTACCAACAAGGATCTACTGTATAAAACTCTGCTCAATGTTACATGGCAGTCTGGGTGAGAGGGGAGTTTGGGGAGAATGGATATATGTATATGTAGGGTTGAGTCCCTTTGCTGTGCACCTGAAACCATCACAATATTGTTAATCAACTATAGTCTAAAGTAAAATATAAGTCTTTTTAAAAAATTGAGTCTCTTTGAGAAAATAAGCATTATGAAACCCAAGTTCTGTTTTCTGACCCTTGTCAGGAATTCAATGTTTCTTTTAGAGCCCACTTTCTTGCTTGCTTCTGGACCACCCCCACTTGCCATAATGGTCCTGATCAAGTCCCTCTCTGAGCCTCTATCTCTCCTATCTGTAAAATGGGCAGAATGATAATACCACCCCGCTTCCCCCACACACATCGATTGGAAGAATTCAATGAGCAAAAAGCATGGGAGGGTAGCAGAATCAGTGCTGGCTCATGCAAGATATACAGGAACCACCTGGTAAAGAGATGAGTACTAACTAGTTTTATTAACAACTTTTATCATTACCCTTATTCTGAGGCTGCTTCCATCTTCCAAAAAGGATTGCTTTTGAAAGCTGCCTTCAGTGCTGTAAGCCACAAGAGGCAACATGAACTTTTCAGGACCACTAGAAGATGAAGGGCAGCGAGGGCTTCTAGTGGATGGGGTGGTTGCTTAATTGCTCCTTTTTAAAATTAAAAAAAAAAAAAGCCCATTGAAGTTAACTGATATTCTAAGAACTGCACACACTTAGTATGTATAGTTTGATGAATTTGGACATAGGCAAACACCAGTGATATCATCACCCCAAGCAAGGGAAGAGACATCTGAACAACTCTCAAACTTTCTTTGCATCCCTTCGGTTTTATGTTTCATTTTGTTTGTTTTGTGGTATGAACATTTAACATGAGTGCTACCCTCTTACCAAATTCCAAAGTGCATTATACCATCATACTAACACTAGGCATTGTGTTGTACAGCAGATCTTCTAGAACTTACTCATCTTGTATAACTGAAACTTATACCAACTGAACAGCAACTCCCCACTTCTGCCTTTCCCCAGAGTCTGGTAACCACAAATGTATTTGCTGCTTCTATAGGTTTGACTATTTTAGATGATTCATACAGGTGGAATTATGTGGGATTTGTCCTGTGTTTGGCTTATTTCATTTAATATAATGTCCTTCAGCTTCATCCGTGTTGTCTCAAATGGTAGGATTTCCTTCCTTTTAAGGCTGAATAATATTCCATTGTATGGACATATCACATTTCCTTTATCCATTCATCAGTCAGTGGACCCTTGGGGGGTTTTCACATCTTGGCTATTGTGAATAGTGCTGCAATGCACATGGGAGTGTAGATTTTTAAGATCCCGATTTCAGTTCTTTTGGATATATACCCAGTAGTGGGACTGCTGGATCATGAAGCATTCACAACCTTGAAGAGACAGCAGAGCTTTGTAGTGGAAGCCAGATCATGGTAGAAACCAGAAGTCGAGTACTTGTACTGATTCTTCACTTCCTAGAATATGACCTCTCTGGACATTGCTTTTTGTATCTGCCAAATGAGAGTGACAACAAAACCACCTTAGCCCAAGGTTTCTCATCACACTTGACAGATGAGACAAGTGTGATAGAACCCAACACCCCAACACAATAGCCTCCGTAGCCGCCTTCATTTAGCCAGGGCTTAAATTAAGCAGCTGGCATTTATGATTTCATTTAAACCCCATGCCTACCTTATGAAGGGGGTACCACTGTGATCTCCACTTTACAGATGAGGCAATGAGGTCTTAGAGAAATTTTTTTAAAAACTTGTTGCAGGTTATATCCTCAGTCATGGTGGAGTTGGGATGTGAACTCATGAAGTGTGTATCCATGGTACTTCTGTTCATGAAATGTCCCTCAGTCAACAGAAATGGATTGTTCCTGATTTCCTGCAAAGCTGGCTCCTTTAGGAGATTCTATAAGCTCTAGTCTGACATAGATAAAATGAGATGGCACAGCTATGGCCCAGAAGGAAACTTGAGATCCCAAATGTGGACAATAGGCTCAACAGATGAGGATTTCCAAGTTGAAGAAAGACAGCTTCCCATGATGGCCACTGTGGATGCTGATGAAGTAGGTTCTTGAAGCAACAGTAGGGATCCTGGCAGTGGGGTCAGGGATGGGGATGCCTGTCTGAGTCCTGTTATTCCTTTGTTTGGGGCACCTTGGGCCAGGTAGATGTCTCATCCTGGGCCAGCTATCATCACCCCTCCTGGCATCTCCATGAGGAACAGAAAGAGAAACCAAGCAGGCCCCTTCTGGTGGCTGCCTGGTGGAAGTGTATGGAGGAGCTGAAATCTAGAGATGCCCTGCCTCTATCCTGTGCAGCTGGTGGGAATTCCATCTGTCTGGAGGATGGTGCCCACAGGGCAGAATAAGCATCCTTGTCACAGAGATGTTCCATGAGCATGGGAGGGCCCTTGTACCAGGGAGCTTGTCCTTGCCCAGATGTTTCCTGTCTTCCCAATCCTCAATTCATTTTTGCTGCTGATACAGTTTGGGTACATAAATGACTAGGATCCATGCCCTTCATCTCTGTTATCTCTGAACCCAGTTCCAGGCCTCTCAGATTCGAAGTACCTTCTCTGATCACTGGGCCATATTGTCTGTCTATGAGATCAAGTCTCACTGGGTAAGGCTAAGAGACAAAAGACAGAAAGTTGATCATCATCACCACTGGTCCAGGTGTCCATTAATATCTTCAGTAAACATACAATTCTGTCTCAGCCTAAGCATGGTTGACATTTGGGACCAGAGAACCCATTGCTGGGGGAGGGGGAGTTGTTGTCCTGTGCTTTGTGTCATACTCAGCAGCACCTCTAGCCTCCACCCACTGTGAGCTCAGTCGTTCACTTGTGTCCCATTGTTTGTGATCCCATGGACTGTAGCCCACAATGCTCTTCTGTCCATGGGATTTCCCAGGCAAGAATAACAGAGTGGGCTGTCATTTCCTACTTCAGGGGATCGTCCCGACCCAGGGATTGAACCCAAATCTCCTGCATTGGCAGGCATATTCTTTACCACTGCACCACCTGAGAAGCCCTCTACCCACTAGATATCTGTAACCCCCATCACCTCTACCACCCAACCAAAAATATCTCCAGCAAATGTCCCCTAGAGGCAAAAATTGCCCTCACATGGTCTAAAGAATGATCCAAAGAACTCCAACTTATGTTTTTAATTTACTGACAAGGAAAAAGAAAGTCAATTCAAACCCTTGCATCCTTTTTAGATTTTAGGTTCCCAAGCTTTGAGTGCTTGGAGAGCAGACAGCAATGATACAGAGAAAATGACACCAGGTGAACCAGACTCCAACAAGGCTTCTGGGGTGACAGCATGGAAAATAGAAATGATTAAAAATCACTCTTTTGCTGAAGACTAGAGTCAAGGTACGGTCTCTGCAAGTCCCTGTCCATTAAAGCAGACTATCAATTGCCACATTGAAGCAAAAAACAAAAGCATGAGTTACTGAAAATAAGGAGTTTTTTGCCTTGTTCAATTTTTTAGTTTTTGGGTTGGAAAACACACAGTTCAGCAATGGAGTGCCAGAAATAGAGAGAACCATTCATTTGAAATTGCTAGAGAATGTATGAAATCATAGCCAAAGTTTTCATCCAACATGAAAGTAATCAAAATCCCAAAGCCCTTGGCTACCTGGGTGCTCACAGAAGTGACAGTTTTGAGAGCTTGTTTGCCATTCAGAAGAAAATGGTCAGCCTTGATGATGGATTGTTCCTCTGCCCAGGGTAACAAATGCAAGAGTGGTATTTGTGCTGGTGATTCAGCCACACATAAACACTCTAAAAATAATGCTGAAACTGGAAGAGCCTACACCTTCCATCCTCTCCCCATCAGGACCCCAAACAGAGCAGTCCATTTGGTTTGAAATACAACTGCTGTGCTTGGCCCACATACCCTGTGCAGGCCAGCTGTACTGCTTTAGCAAATCAGAAACATCCAGAGGGATGTCTGGCCTCCCATGGGCTCCAGCCATAAGGGCTAAAAAGAACTAAATTTAGCTTAACTATTGTTCATCTCAGAAGTATGTTGCTGCTTGTTTGTTTGTTAACATGTTGGTGTGTCGCCGCCAGCCCTAATGATACGCAATTTTGAATTTAATTCACCCAAGCTAGTCCCAAATGACTCCCATTGAGCCATTTTAGTTGGCTTGATATTGGGGCTGGAAAGTAACCCACTAGCTGTTAAGACAGACAGTCTGTCACTCCCATCTGGTAAGGATACCCAGGCAGTGGATCCTGCGTGCTTCTTTCCCCTCACATTTGGCTCCATCACCTCACTTTTTCCATCTTCCATGATACAATCCCCAACTGCAACGGCAAAAACAATTATCTCCAGTAGCAAAATGCCTAAAAGTCCTGCACTCTGTCTCACGCCTCATATATGTTACCTCACTGAAGCTCCAAAATGATTCGATGAAGAACTGGTGATGGCGGCTACAGCTGCATGAGTCTGTGACATCCTCAACACCACTGAACTGTAGACTTTAAAATGGGTGTGCTGTCTGGTATGTGAATTATCTCTCAATAAAGCTGTTAAAAATGTTATTTAAAAAAATTTGGAGGCTGCCAAAGAGAGAAATGTAGAGCCTTAACTTTGCATGTCAGAGAAGAAAGAAGGCGGAAAATTAATGAGCTCAGTATCCCACTTTATATGCTGGGAAAAAAGAACTGCTTGAGGCAGAATTTATTCCTACAGCCAGGGTCACGCAGCTTGCATGTGCCACAGCCGGATTCCCAACCAGGCTTCTCTGGTCCTGTGGCTGACATTCTTATAGACCTTTGAGAGCTCTCGGTTGTCCACGGTTCTGGCTCAATCAATCGTGAACTAGGAGGGTAGAATGAAGACCAGGATGCAGTATTCGTCTTCATATTCCCACAGACTCACACTTAGTAGGCACTTAATAAACGTTTGTTGAATGGATTATCTGCTTGAATTATTTTATCACATTGATTACACCGATCCATTCTATACTCAATTGCTCCAATGCTTTCATGGGTAATTTATGCCTCCTTCTAACAGAGTATCTTTGTTCACTGCCAGGGAGAGGGCATCGCTAAATTAAAAATACTTAGAGAAAACTTTCTGCAAACTGAGCTCTCCAAATGGGTTTGGAAATGAAAGAGGCCAAAGATCAGGGAAGGCCTGAAATGATTTTCCTGGGACTAGGAAATGATTTAAAGCAAAAGGTCAGAGCTGTTTGCAATTAGTTTCCTAAGCTATTGGTACTCAGGGGCTTTCTAGGCCTGGCTCTCCCCTTAGCTAACGATCATGTTAATGGGAAAGTACACTGACCCTTCTGTCCAGGTCACTCCAGAGATTCATTAGCATTTCCTCCCCTCTGTTTCTTCTGTCCCGAACTCAATTTTCACTTTAGGAACAGGAAGAACTTCTGAAGATCAGTGAGTGAGATGTTAAAGGTCTCCAAACAAATTCATATCCCTAGGCCCTCTCTTCTGAAAACAAATCTTAAAAAGGGTGAGGGAAACACTGTAAAACAGGAAAGAGATTTTCTGATGACCTTGGGAGTTTTAAATTCAGACATTTCCTCCTTGGTTAGTTTATTTTTGTTGTTTGTATGTTATTGTTTCTTTCTTTCTTTATTTTAAAATTTATTTATTTATGTATTTGTGGCGGGTCTTCATTGCTACACTTGGGCTTTCTCTAATTGTGGTGAGTCGGGGCTACTCTTTGTTGATGTACGCAGGCTTCTCATTGCAGCGGCTTCTCTTGTTGCAGAAAACAGGCTCTAGGCCTTCAGTAGTTGTGGCCCATAGGCTTAGTGGCTCCACGGCATGTGGAATATTCCTGGACCAGGGATCGAATTCACGTCCCCTGCACTAGCAGGCAGATTCCTATCCACCGCGTCAGTCAATTTATTTTAATAACACTTCCTTTTGTTGATGCTTAATCTTTATAAACTATGATGGTGGGTGGGACTAGCCCCAAACTCTTGAACCCTTGATGAAAAGTACCTTGGAAAGGGGGTGGATGAAGCTGAGTAATGTGTTTCCTAGTCTGTTTCCACCCCTTGCAATAAGTCCTGAGCATAGCTACGCCATCATGGCTTCCCAAGTGGCGCAATGGTAAAGAATTCCCCTGCCAATGCAGGAGATGAAAGAGATGTAGGTTCAATCCCTGGGTAAAGAAGATCCCCTGGAGGAGGAAATGACAACCTGCTCTAGTACCCTTGCCAGGAGAATTTCATGGACAGAGGAGCCTGGTGGTCCACAACTCATGGGGTTGCAAAAGAGGTGGACTTCACTGAGCATCTGAGCACAAGTTACATACTAAAAAACTCACCTTGTAAAGCATACAATTCAGAGGTTTGTATCATATTAAGAGTTGCATAGCCATTGCCACCATCAAACTTTAGAACCTTTTAGTCATCCTCTAAAGAAACCCCATTAGCAGTCACTCACCATAAGCCATCCCCCATCCCCAGTCATTAATTTACTTTCTGTCTCTACAGATGACCTATCCTAGACATTTGATATGAATGGAGCCATACAAAATGTTGCCTTTTGTGACTGTCTTCTTTTACTTAGCACAATATTTCCAAAGACAATCCATGTTTAGTATTTCACTCTTTTTATGATTAAATAATACTCCATTATATGAATATACCCCACATCACCAATCCATTCATCAGCTGATGGAAGCATTTGTTTGTTTCCACTTTTTGGCTCTTATGAATAATGCTTCTGTGAACATTTGTACACAAGTTTTGGTGTGGACATATGCTTTCATTTCTCTTGGGTATATACCTATGAGTGGAATTGCTGTGTTATATGGTAACTAGATGTTCAATATTGTGAGGAACTGCCAAACGATTTTCCATTTTATAATCCTATCAGCAATGGAGCTTTTCCCATTTTGAGGATTCCTTCCATACAATAGATTTCCAGACGTGGAATTCCAGACTCTAAGGGCATGCACATTTTAAAGCCTCTTGATACAGACTGTCAAATTTCTTTGCTGAAAGGTAGCATAAACAATTTTTTAATAGTTTTCTTTTGGCTTCATTAACTCAGATCCATCACCTTCCAAATCAGGCACAAGTTTCATTTGGTTCAGGAACCAAAATTTATCCCAACTTGTCTTTTACTCTGCTCCCTGTGTACCACCCACATCTGCCATCATCCCCACCAACCTCACACCCTGCCCAGATCCTCAAGTACAATTTGTAAATTAGTTTGGAATTTTCTCAAACAGTCTTCATTTGTATGTGCTTTTCAAGCTCCTTAAGGTCAGGTACCATGCCTTCAATTTATTTTCTCTTTTGGCAGAACAAGCAGAGAAGGGCTCTGCATACAAAAGTCACTTAGTGAAGGCTTTCTGACCAGTAATTTAAAAAGCATGTGAGTTGGGCAAGTGGCACAGAATTTATATTATTAAGAACACTGCCCAGCAGGACAGAAGTTTGGGCTTCTGGGTCTTCTGCTGGATTGAGGAGCTTTGCAGGCAGAGAATCAGCCTGCTTTGGCTTTGCAATTCCACCAACCATGTCAGAAGGTGAGGAAGTGATTCTGCAGTCGGCAACTACCATGTGCCAGATGATTTTGCTATATGCTTTATAATTTTCCTCATTTAATCTTCAAAAAGTCAATGCCGAATTAGCAGCCAAGTACCACTGTTGTCATTTAGACATGAGAATACTGAGACCAAAAAAGTACATAGTCATGTAGAACACAGGATAGCTGTGCATGGTCCACCGTGTCCGACTCTTTACAACCCCATGGACTGTAACCCGCCAGGCTTCTCTGTCCATGGGATTCTCCAGGCAAGAATACTGGAGTGGATTGCCATGCCCTTCTCCAGGGCATCTTCCCAACCCAGGAATCGAATCCATGTCCCAGCATCTCCTGCACTGGCAGATGATTCTTTACCATTGAGCAATCTGGAAGCCCTGTAGAACACAGGGGTGACCACAAAACTGGATCTCATTTGATGTTCTATGCTGTTTATAGGTACACATACAGACCCTTAAAAATCTAGCCCACCATTAAAGTTATAGAAAAAAAAATCAGGCATTCCAAGTATGAAAGAAGATTCATTATTTTACCTTTTCTTTTATCTTTTCTAAAAGTTATTCACCCTGAAAATGGTGAGCATATTTGCATGTGATATCACTGACTTCTTACCTAGCTTTTTCTTGTAACTATTATGAGTCTAGAGAAATTAGTATATTAACCTATTTTTATTTTTAAATATTTGTTTTCCTTAAATTAGAAGTACTATGAAAGAAAACTAATAAACCAGTAATATAAGAGAGAAAAATCAAGCAACAACAATTAAGAACAGTGACAGGAGTATGCAAGAGGATTGGGATGGTACAGAACATTCTTCTAAGCCAGAGAGAAATGCTTTAGAAGGATGCAGTGAGGAAAGGACCACTGTACCTCAGTTCTGTACCAGTTGGAATAAAGTCCTGTGCAAGCAGCCAACTCAAAGAGAATCTGCACAGCCCTGAGAACCTAGACTGTGTGGCAGAGTGTTTGTGTTCTTGGTACCAGGTACTAGCAACAGGGGATGGAGTTTCCAGGTGATTTGTCAAGAAGCTAAAATCTAAGAATAATTCACCAACTATTCTTAACATTTCAAAAAGTTTGATAGGAATGTCATATCTCCAAGCCACCCATAGATAGATAAACATATACACAAACACACATACACACACAAGCACCAAACTACCCAAAGCTTCAAGTTTCGTTGTTTTGGCTATAATAAGAGAAACCGAGGGTGTGGAAAATTCTGAAAGAGATGGGAATACCAGACCACCTAACCTGCCTCTTGAGAAATCTGTATGCAGGTCAGGAAGCAACAGTTAGAACTGGACATGGAACAACAGACTGGTTCCAAATAGGAAAAGGAGTATATCAAGGCTATATATTGTCACCCTGCTTATTTAACTTATATGCAGAGTACATCATGAGAAATGCTGGGCTGGATGAAGCACAAGCTGGAATCAAGATTGCTGGAAGACATATCAATAACCTCAGATATGCAGATGACACCACCCTTATGGCAGAAAGTGAAGAAAAACTAAAGAGCCTCTTGATGAAAGTGAAAGAGGAGAGTGAAAAAGTTGGCTTAAAGTTCAACATTCAGAAAACAAAGATCATGGCATCTGGTCCCATCACTTCATGGCAAATAGATGGACAAACATTGGAAACAGTGACAAAGTTAATTTTGGGGGACTCCAAAATCACTGCAGATGGTGATTGCAGCCATGGAATTAAAAGATGCTTACTCCTTGGAAGAAAAGCTATAACCAACCTAGACAGCATATTAAAAAGCAGAGACATTACTTCGGCAACAAAGGTCTGTCTGGTCAAAGTTGTGGTTTTCCCAGTAGTCATGTATGGATGTGAGAGTCAGACTATAAAGAAAGCTGAGTGCTGAAGAATTGATGCTTCTGAACTGTGGTGTTGGAGAGGACTCTTGAGAGTCCCTTGGATGCAAGGAGATCCAACCAGTAAATCCTAAAGAAAATCAGTCCTGAATATTCACTGGAAGGACTGATGCTGAAACTGAAACTCCCATACTTTGGCCACCTGATGCAAAGAGCTGACTCATTGGAAAAGACCCTGATGCTGGGAAAGATTGAAGGCAAGAGGAGAAGGGATGGCAGAGGATGAGATGGTCGGATGGCATCACCGACTCAATGGACATGAGTCTGAGTAAGCTCTGGGAGTTGGTGATGGACAGGGAGGCCTGGCGTGCTGCAGTCCATGGGGTTGCAAAGAGGCGGACACGACTGAGTGACTGAACTGAACTGAACTGAACCGAGGGTGTTAGCACTAGTCATCTAATACTAATGAGAGGCTTTAGCAAAGGCACTAGTTGTTTACCACATCTATTTCCTCTTCCTTCTGGGTGCTCAGCCAGACTTATATTTCCCAGTCTCACCTTGTGATGAGATGTGCTAGTAAGCCTGAGTTCTACCAATGGAATGTAGAATGTAGTTCTACCAATGGCCTGGCCCATAACCCCTCCCCCAACTGCCCTCCACCAAGCCATCATTCAGAATCTTCCTAGAAGTTGGCAACCTTGGTATGAATATTGAATACTTCAGGGCCACAAAGCAAGAAGACCCTAGATTCCTGCCGCTGCTGCTAAGTCACTTCAGTCATGTCTGACTCTGTGTGACCCCAAAGACAGCAGCCCACCGGGCTCCCCCATCCCTGAGATTCTCCAGGCAAGAACACTGGAGTGGGTTGCCATTTCCTTCTCCAATGGATGAAAGTGAAAAGTGAAAGTGAAGTCGCTCAGTCGTGTCCAACTCTTTGCGGCCCCATGGACTGTAGCCCACCAGTCTCCTCCATCCATGGAATTTTCGAGGCAAGAGTACTGGAGTGGGTTGCCATTTCCTTCTCCAGAGGATCTTCCTGACCTAGGGATCAAACCCAGGTCTTCCACAATGCAGGCAGCCACTTTACCGTCTGAGCCACCAGGGAAGCCCTTTACCATGCTAAGCTACTGAAATTTGGATAATGATACAAGAGTTGGACTATAAAGAAGACCGAGCACCAAAGAATTGATGCTTTCAAACTGTGGTGCTGGAAAAAACTCTTGTTGAGTCCCTTGGAATGCAAGGAGATCAAACCAGTAAATCCTAATAGTAATCAACCCAGAATATTCATTGGAAGGACTGATGCTGAAGCTGAAGCTCCAATATTTTGGCCATCTGATGCGAAGAGCCAACTCATTGGAAAAGACACTGTTGCTGGAAAAGACTGAGGACAGGAGGATAAGGGGATAACAGAGGATGAGATAGTTAGATAGCATCACCAAGATGGTTAGACAGACTCAATGAACATGTTGCTGCTAAGTCGCTTCAGTCGTGTCCGACTCTGTGTGACCATAGACAGCAGCCCACCAGGTTCCCCCGTCCCTGGGATTTTCCAGGCAAGAACACTGGAGTGGGTTGTCATTTCCTTCTCCAATGCATGAAAGTGAAAAGTGAAAGTGAAGTTGCTCAGTCATGTCCGACTCTTGGTTACCCCATGGAATACAGCCCACCAGGCTCTCCATCCATGGGATTTTCCAGGCAAGAGTACTGGAGTGGGGTGCCATTGCCTTCTCCACAATGAACATGAATGTGAGCAAACTCTGGGATATACTGAAAGACAGGGAAGCTTAGTATATTGCTGTCCATGGGATTGCAAAGAGGTGAACCAGACTTAGCAACTGAACAATAATAATTATGGTAGCTTGCATTGCCCTCACTCACCCAGATATAATTAAATGGCTGTTAATAAAACAGTTTTTGAATCATGATTGGTGTACTGGACACAAATAACCAGCTATGTTATCACTATGGAGTGTGTGAGGATTTCTGGGGTTTAAATTCTTCATCTCACAGATGGATCAACTGAGGACTCCCGTGATTTGCATGGCGCCGTAGAGCTGGGAGTTCCCTGGAGGCTCAGCAGTAAAGAATCTGTCTGCAATGCAGGAGACATAGGATGCTCTGGTTCAATCTCTGGGTTGGGAAGATCCCGTGAAGGAGGGCATGGCAACCCACACCAGTATTCTTGCTGGGAAAATCCCATGGACAGAGGAGTCTGGTGGACTAGGGTCTATGGTGCAAAGGGTCAGACACAACTGAAGTGACTGAGCATGCAAGCAGGGCTGGGACTCAGATCCTAGTTTTTTTTTTATTCTTCCACAGGCTCTTTCTATTTGGAATCGGCCTATTCCAAACTTGACCTTTCTTTATATTCTGCATGCTACACCAGCGTGGACAGATACAAGCTAGAGATGAGTATTAAACAGCCAAGAATCTGGGCCATGCTGGGGAAATGAAAATCAAAAAGAGCCTCCTCTTCTTTGAGCATTTTGTTAATTACAAGGGAAGCTAGGATTTTCTCCTGTTTTTTCCCATTAGATACAAACCAGCAATTCAGGGACTAATTTTACTGTATTTACATCTCAAAAGAGAGAAAAAGTTAGCTGACAACATCTCACTGGCATTGATTCATGTGCTTTCTATTGTCAAGATCTCTTTTCCCTGCTAGTAAAAATCAGGTAAGAGATGAACAGTCAACCCAGTATCAGCTGAAATGGATCTAGAATAATAACAACAACTAACCTTTTAACATTTACTGAGCACTGACTTTATATTAGGCATTGTGCTAGGTACTTCAAATATATTCTTTCATTGACTCACAGAAAGGGACTCATGAAGTAGGAAGTATTATGCCCATTTTACTAATGACAAAACAGAGGTTCCAAGGATGAAGTAACTTGTCTGAGTCTACACAATGCCCTTAATGTATCTTTGAGACCATAATCTGCGACCTAGCATGAAACTGGACTGCCATGTGACTATATAAATGTGCAAATGCAATGTTTTTAGCATCTCAAGAGGTCATGGATGATTTCTATAACTTTCGTACTGGAATAAATATGCCACTGAGGGGCTAGCAGACATTTCAGAAACTTAAAAATTACAGTCTTAGGGTCACCGCCATGGTAGGGCTTATAATCTTATGAAAAGAATTCCATGTGGAAATAGAAATTTCCGGTAAAAAGCTGTTCAGTCAGTAGACCCTTTGGAATTTTTAATTAGAAGAAATTGTGAATTCTGAAAAGCTATGAGAGTCCCTTGGACACTAAGATGATCAAACCTGTCAATCCTAAAGGAAATCAACCCTGAATATTCAATGGAAGGACTGGGGCTAAAGCTGAAGCTCCAGTACCTTGGCCACCGGATGCCAAGAGTTGACTCATTGGAAAAGACCCTGATGCTGGGAAAGATGGAGGGCAAGAGGAAAAGGGGAAGACAGAGGATGAGATGGTTGGATGGCATCACTGACTCAATTGACATGAGTTTAAGCAAACTTAGGTAGACAGTGAAGGACAGGGACCTGGCGTGCTATAGTTCATGGGGTCGCAACATTGAACATGACTGAGCAACTGAACAACAACAATTTAAGAATGTGAAGCCCTGTCTCAGGGCTTGCACTGGTCTCAGACCTGAGTTCACAGCCTCACTGTGCCCAAAACAAGCTGTGGCCTGAATCCTTTTAAGCCACATTTTTTTCATCTGCAAATAAAAAAGGCGGGGCGAGATCATAATGCTTCCTTCATAAGGAGGTTATGAAGGTTAAATAAATGAATAAAAGAAAAATGCTGCTGCTAAAGCTTTTACTTTACAACTTGCCTGGCTCTTGGATGGTGCTCGTTAAGTAGCAGTATTTCAAACGTTATTAGTTTCTTGAAAAAAGACAACCTCTCAGGTAATCCTGGAAGTTTTATTCAACTCAGATTGAGCTGATTGTAAATATTAACCTTTGGGTCTCCCCCCACCACAACCAAATTCCTGAACTGCATGTTCAATAGGTCAATATGGTAGTCACTAGCTTCACACATGAAGCTATTTTAATTTAAACAAATTCAGAAGTCAGTTTTTTGGTCACATTAGCCACATCCAAAGCATTCAATAGCCACGTGAGGCTCATGGTTACTGTATGGGACAGAGCAAATATAGAATATATCCATCAGTATGGAAAGTTCTGTTGGACATCCTGGGTCCAGAGAAAGAAAAGAGTCAGAAGGAATTTAGGGAACATACTCATTTGGAAAGGGCAGTTTGTAGATAGCTCTGCTGAAGGACGGTTGATGGATCAGATAGGCCAAATGGGTCCCTCTGCATCGCTGAGAATTTAATGCTCCTTGGAAAGCTAATCAATTTTTTTTTTTTTTAGAACATCTCCCTATGTGGATATTTCTTAATAATGACAGTAGATTTCCCAAGGCAAGAAATCTCAGAAACTAAGGTTGAAATCTCCCAAGTACTTGATTCCTGTTCAGCGCTTGAGTCCTGAATGGATTTAAGTGACAGTCAAGATATAGCTGAGGACATCATCAGGGGGCCCTTGCATAAAGAAGATATGCATATATTTTGTGAAAATACCATTCAAGGAAAACAAGACATTAGAGACACTGTGTGCCTTCGAATTAATGGTCCGAAAGCAAACAGGAGTATGAATTTTCTTTACATCTGTTCATCTTTTGCATTTTCCCCCACAATATGACCATATTTTTATATAAAATATGTTACATGGGCATAAAATATGTTATATTCAGGCTGTTTTTTTCCTTTAATTCAGAGAACAACACCAAGATAACACTTATTTATAAAGATGTTGTTATATTTCCAAGAAACATGTGAAGACTTTTACAAACACACTTCTATAAAACAGATATGCAATGTTAGAGCAGGATATGTTATGTGCCAAAAAAGCATTTATAAATTTTTTTTTAAGCCAAAAGAGGAAATCCAGCTGGCTGCAATTGAATTAAAGAACGGTATGATATCTTTCTTTCTGTCTTTTTACAGTACACGGTGCAGTTTTATTTTTCCCATTTTTAAGGATTATACAAAATAGAGTTTATAAACCATTTTCTTGCTAAATGAAGGCAACTAACTCATTAGTAGATATGCTGGTGCATAAAATGTTTCTACGGCTTTGTATTTTCTTCAGTTGAGCCATAGATCTTCAAAGCTCTTCTGCTGGCATGTAATGGTGAGACACATGGATAATATCCTGAGTGCAGTTCTGGAAATATGGACCAGTGGAGACAAGGAGAATGATCTAGGCAGAGATAACTTGTCCGCCTAATAGTACACAGAAAACATTGCAGAGACCTCCTTGGCCAGGCACCAGTAAATAGACAAACATGACTTCCTTTTTCAAAACACGATCTAGAATTTTTCATCAGGCTAAAGTAGAAAAACTTCACCTGCCTCCTTTTGTCCAGTATTAGAACCACATTTGCTTTATTTTCTAGGATTTCCAAAGAATATGGGTGGGATTCTGCCATCTTCTCAGAGAGTCTAGGAGATAATTTATCTGGTCCAGGAGAGCAGGCTAAGGTTTCCTGCTAATTTCCACAACTATTTTTAAACTTTAATTTCCTCTCGCTCATTGTACCAGAGATGCTGATCACTGTGCCTGCCTGTCTACAGCCCCTCTCTGGAGGGAATCACTCCCAGTTATATATAGGACACCACTTCTTTCCCCTCAGCCAAAGCCGATTGGACAGAATCTCAATGTCACCTGGTGTTGTCCAGAGCCCTGGAGAACATCTTGATTTCCTAGTTTCTAAACTTGTGATCTTATATAGGTTAAGTTTTCTAAGCCTTAGTTTCTTCATCTGGAAAACAAAGACAATGATGCCTGCCTTACAGTTCTTGTCAGTGTACACTGAGATGGTGCACACTGACAGAGTCCCTGGTGAAATGGAAGCCCTTGGGTAAGGTTAGCTGCTGCTGGCACTGTCATGATCATCGCCAAAATCATCAACAGCATCAATATCATCACCAATATAAATATCAGGATCATACCATCATCATTACCGTCCTGATCATCATCATTGTCATGGCCAGCATCACCCTCTGAACCCAGTCGACCAGGAGCAATAAACTGAAAGGCTTGTAGATTCAGGGTTGAGAATGCCAGTTTGGTTTATAATCAACTTACTGAATAAGCAGAGGGAGCCAGTCGGCAGGAGAAACATAAATGACCATATTGACAGTACTGGCATGTAGTGATCAAAGGTCAAGGATACACAGAATCCTGCAATGTACAAGAGTATTATATACAACAAGGAAGCATCCGTGTCCTGCACAATCTTCAAAAGTCCTACTGGACAATGTGTATAAAGAGTCAAGCCTAGAATCTGACTCTATATTACATATATACATACCATGTTGTTTACAAGGTTTTAATACATGCTGAATTTGCCAGGAACGCAATTCATGTGTAACTTAAAGAAAGGCCCCAGTTTGTCTTGCCGGCAGTTTACTAAGAGCCAGTCACTGTGGTGGTTGCAAACAGAACTGCAAATTCTTTGTCAGTCCTTCCATCAAGAGGTGGGATCTCTAGAGTCACTTCTTCCTCCCTCCACCCCCAACCCCACGTGACTGCTTTGACTGGGACTATGGAAGAAATGATGTGACCGTCAAGGCTAAGTAATAAAAGCTTAGGCAGCTTCAGCTGGATCACTTGTCCTAGGAGCCCTGACTGTCCTGTATGAAGCCAGAAGGCCCTGAGGCTGTCATGTAGAATCACCACATGCAGGCAGCATGCTCTTCAACCTTGCAGCTCAGAGGCCAGATGAGTAAGTGACGTGGAACCATCTTGGATGATGCCTGTTCAGCTTCAGCTCTTCCAGGGTCAACCACTGGAGTCCTCCCCACCGACATCACAGAGCTAGGCAGAGTCATTCTTGCTGTGCTCTTTCTGAATTCCTGACCTACCAGACCCATAAGCATCATAGAGTGATTCCTCAGGGATGTTGAATTTTGATTTGTTATACTGCAATAAACCACTGAAAGAATCACCCTTTGGGAAAATTTATCACCAGCACAATCTGACTTTATCAGTTTATATTTGAAGTCATTTATTCATGGTGATTCTACACACAGGTGCAAATGTGGGGCTGTTTCATTTTTTCCATCTAAATGTTTATACAGTAAGCTATACCTTACTTTTTGTTTTAAATGAACTACTCTCCTTGTAATATTTTATCTTTCAGTTAGAACATTGTATCAATTTTATTTTATTTATTTATTTTAATTGGAGGCTAATTACTTTATTGTATTGTAGTAGTTTTGCCATACATTGACATGAATCAGCCATGGGTGTATATGTGTCCCCCATCCTGAACCCCCCTCCCACCTCCCTCCCCATCTCATCCCTCAGGGTCATCCCAGTGCATTGTATCAATTTTATTTTAAGATTGTCTATGAAGTTCATTCCAAGATAGGGAAGGGGATGCTGTAAAAATATCTGTTACAAAAAGGGAGCATTTGGTCCAGTAGATCAAAGCACTTTTCCCCCTGAGACCTGGAGAGGGCAGTCATTTTTGTTAGCATCTTTCTTTCTGGTTCTCCTGAGGTCCATCTGTACTTGGTTACCCTCCTCCAGTTACTTGAGACTTTCGTTAGCATTCTCTTATTTTTTGCCTTTTTATTGGAGTTTCTTTGCTTTATAATGTTGTGTTAATTTCTGCTGTACAATGAAGTGAATCAGCTATGTGTGCCTGAGTACTAAGTCGCTTCAGTTGTGTCCAACTCTTTTGTGACCCCATGGACTGTATCCTGCCAGGCTCCTCTTGCCATGGAATTTTCCAGGCAAGAATACTGGAGTGTATTGCCAAGCCCTCCTTCAAGGGATCTTCCCAACCCAAAGATTCAACCAGCATCTTTTATGTCTCCTGCATTGGCAGGTGGGTTCTTTACCACTAGCACCACCTGAAGTGAATCAGCTATATGTATACTTATATTCCCTCCCTCTTGGATCCCCTCCCCCACCAGCCACCCATCTAGGTCATCACAGAGCACCAAGCTGAGCTCCCTGTGCTAGACAGCAGGCTCCCACTAGCTATCTTACACATAGAGGGAGAAGGCAATGGCACCCCACTCCAGTACTCTTGCCTGGAAAATCCCATGGACGGAGGAGCCTAGTAGGCTGCAGTCCGTGGGGTGGAGAAGAGTCAGACATGACTGAGCGACTTCACTTTCACTTTTCACTTTCATGCCTTGGAGAAGGAAATGGCAACCCACTCCAGCATTCTTGCCTGGAGAATCCCAGGGATGGCGGAGCCTGGTGGGCTACCGTCTATGGGGTCACATAGAGTTGGACACAATTGAAGCGACTTAGCAGCAGCAGCAGCATTGTATATAGAAAGTGAAAGTCACTCAGTTGTGTCCAACTCTTTCTGACCTCATGGACTGTAAAGTCCATGGAATTCTCCAGGCCAGGATACTGGAGTGGGTAGCCTTTCCCTTCTCCAGGGGAACTTCCCAATCCAGGGATCAAACCCAGGTTTCCAGCATTGCAGGCAGGTTATTTAACAGCTGAGTCACAAGGGAAGCCCAAGCACACTGGAGTGGTAGCTTATCCCTTCTCCAGCAGATCCTCCTGACCCAGGAATCGAACCAGGGTCTCCTACATTGCAGGGGGATTCTTATATATGTTGATCCTAATCCAATTCATTCCACGCTCCTCCTTTACTCAGGGTCCACATGCATGTTCTCCACATCTACATCTCTCTTCCTTCTCTGGAAATAGGTTCAGCTATACCATTTTTCTATATTCCACATGAATGTGTTAATATATGATATTTTTATGTTTTCCTCTTTCTGACTTTACTCTGTATGACAGTCTCAAGGTCCATCCACATTCTTTCCTTAGCTATCTGGGATAGGTTCTTTCAACCCAGGGAGCCTTGACTAGGATGACCAATTTAGATCCAACCTCCATAGGCTCTTTCTTTTCCCCTGACAGAGACAATGAAAGCTCAAAGAGATTAAGGAAAGCTATGTTTTCTCCAGCATCTGTTGGCATTTCTCAGTTAGATCCAGGTGTCCTAGGTGTCCTCTTCCACCTTTGTCTTCTTATTCCTGATATAACCCTTAAAAGTTCAATTATATTTCTTTTGGTTTCTCTTAGACTCTTCTACTCTTCTTTGTTTGATTTACTATTACCTTCAAAACCCAGACAATATTTCTCATGGTTTCTCTCAGCACGTTTCTGCTCTTTATTCTGTGCTCTGGTTTGTCTTTCTTCCCACTGGTTCCAGGCTTACATTTATCCTTAACTATGCCCTGCTCCTTTTATTAAGTCTGAGCTCATTGCATGTATCCTGGGTATTACATTAATATACCTCTTGACTTTCACATCAAAAGCAGTGGCAGTTCGGGTGTCAGAAATTCATTTTTGACAGTCATTCACCCTTTGGAGTCTTAAAAAAAAAAATCTCTGCCCGTGGACATACTTTTTTTTTTAAGCTTGCCTTGCTGAAATACAAAAAGGCTGTATATCCTGTTTTAGGAGGTCAGTGCCCAAGCCCCAGCTGTCATAAATTCTAAATGGCACATGCAATCCCTCTGTGTTTGTTGAGGAGCCTTTTTGTGGTGCGTTCCCATCTTACGTGAATTGCTTTCCTTGTCTACTGATGTGGGATCCCACCTACTCTCTTTGTACCAAATATGACTGTGCCCCTCTGACCACAGCAGTTTAGGTCCACAGTGGACCAATGATCAAGTTATACCAACAAGAATCCCTTTTCAGTGCACCTCAAATCGATTCTTAGAAATCAACAAGATTTTAGTGTAGTTTGGCCTGGTCACTTGAAGGAAAAAAAGAGGAAATGCAGGGACCGTGGTTCAGAGATGATCTCTCTCCAGAAAAAAAAGAAAAGGTCAGACACGTTGCAAGAGGCTTAAATGAAAGATAGACAGAGGGCCCTGGTGCTTTTGAGTTCCTGGTTTTAGTACCTAGCCAAGGACCAGGGACCTTGGGTTCCATTAGAAACTTTATAATAATCTCCTCTTACTTTTTGTTCTCTCCCACCCAATCAATGACATTTCCCTCAGATGCAAAAAGTCTTATGTAATCCAGAGATTTCCATTTTGGATCAGTTCAAAGAAATTTAACAGCAATTTAAGCACAATTTCCTATCAAATTTAGCCTAATATTTGGAAAAAGAATAGCAATTTGGGAGACATTCAAATTTTGGAGTTTTTTCTTAGAGGAAAAAAACAAAGTGACCAAAGAATGCAAGGGAGTGGGATATACACAACTGTAAATTGCTGAGTTCTGTCACACCAAAAGGAGCATGGGCAGGCAGCTCATGTTGCAGGTAAGCCAGTATCTAGCAGCACCAAGTGGCTCTCTGTCAAGTGGCTTGTTGATGACGGTTCATAAAACCTGGCTTCATGCACACCCCAAATAAGTTCCTCAGGCACTGATACTGGGTTCACGGCTTGTGCCAGGAAAAACGCTACTATAGTTTTTTTATTTTTGCAAAGCTTAAGGAAGGAAGCATATTCACAAATCTTGCTGTTAAGTAACCATTCCAGGCCGCCATCTTTGTTTCTGCAAGATTACAAGATAATAAGCTTTCCTTGCCCTCTCCAGTTGTTCCTAATTTTTCTGATGACTGTGTACCAGCTCTGCTCTTACTCACCAGAGGACTTCTCCAAAATCCAGTGCCTGAAACCACACCTTCTCCAACATGAGCAAAACCCCATCCTGGGGGAGGGGCCCACATTCCACGTTTGTCCTTCCAAAACTCTCTTCCTCAGCCCAAGTATATCCTGCAGGGTTCTCTTTACATCTTGGCAGTCAGTCTCCTCCCATAGCTTAACAATAATTTCTCTAGTTGAAATAATGATGATGATAAAAGGTTTTGGTTTTAGCTTACTAAATACTAAATCATAAAATTATGTCAAAATATCTAGGCATCATGACATTTGCAAATTCAAAATACAGATGGCATAGGACCTTGGTCAATTCAAAGACCAAATCTGTCATTTGAAGACTGCTATCCTTGGATTTCAGAACAAATAACCTGACATCCCTCTTGAGAGATCTGTATTTGATCCTCAATGCCAAGACTTCCTCTGTTTCACAAAGTAAATTTATTTTAATTCTGAGGAGGGAGACCATACCAGCCAGATAATATCCCACAGTACAATGAAGTATCATACTGATGTCCAGAAGGTTCTACAAATGTTTGGCCGTGAAGCCAAGTCTGATGGCCCCAAAGGTAGGCTGAACTATGACTCATAACCATCACCACCTTCACCCAACCCCACCACAGACAAAAAGCTGGAAAATGTGTTCCTTTATGAAGGAACAGCAGGCAATTAAGCAGGCAATTACTAGATATTGCAAGGCATTTATGGAGTTAAGTGTTAGCATTAGTGTTAGTCACTCAGTCGTGTCTGACTCTGCAACCCCATGGACTGTGGCCCACCAGGCTCCCCTCTCCATGGAATTCTCCAGGCAAGATTACTGGAATGGGTTGCTATTCCCTTCCCCAGGGGATCTTCCCAATCCTGGAATTGAACCCAGGTCTCCTGCATTGCAGGCAGATTCTTTACCATCTGGGCCATCAGGGAAGCCCAAATGCAAAGAGGGGAGTGTGGAAAGAGGCTCTTAATGTCAGCTTCTAATAAAGCATTGGCCTCCAATACATTCCACATCTCCCAGGGGCAGGGCTGCAACCAGCTGGAACATTAACCTTGCAGGTATAATCTTATCACACGGAGGATGGAACTGGTACCCCCTGAAGAGATATCTGGAGCCAGAAATTCTGAGATTTTATACCTTCCAGGCCTAAATTTGTCAAGGAACCCAGAGGAAATTAACCTATTTCTCTACTCAGGAGAGAAGACAAAATATTTCCATCTTCACTCACAAGGTCTTCTGGCAATTTGGATGAATGACGCTGAGAGCATAAAACGATGGAATATGAACTTCCTAAATGAATTTCAAAAGAAACCCCAAACGTCACGAACCACAGCTGCTTTGTTTTCTTATTCATGACCTTCATCCACCTTCTCTTCCATAAAGCAAACGGAAATGTGTCATTCTGATTAACGGTGATTGCCTCCTTGTCATACATCACCTAAAATGAGATGTTTTATTGTGACAGATTTAAGGGGACATGGGCATATATTTAAGAGGCACTTAAAGAAAAACACTCTTGATTATCCACAGCACTTAAAACACCCTGTTATCTTCTTCCAGCCCACCCTGCTTCCTGAAAATCCTTAAAGGTAGAGAAATTACATGGCATTCAGTAGTAGCTGATGACTGCCTTGTTTGTGTAGCTGTATGATTTAAAACACTGCTCTAATAATATTGACCAGTATCAGGACTGTGATTAACCAGACTATAATCCTGCCTGGCAAGCTCTGCAGTGATTTTTCCTACAGAAAAAAATAATCCCCAAATCCTGTTTTTAAGGAGAATTTTTGTGTGATGTATTATTTCCCTTCTTGGAAACAAGAGAAAACTAAAACAGTTTAGACTGGTCATGGTTACTTCAGGTATGATTTTTTAATATAACTTCCTAGAAGGCAAGGAGAATATGGAGGCCTGTGTAATGTTCACAGAAAACCATTAGGCCTGGATCATGCTATTGGTTTATTACTGCATTCTCAAGCTCTTGCACCACATCTGTATAAAGTTTGAGACCCAGTAATTATCTGCTGAATGTACTTGTGAAGGTCAAGCAAGGAATCTAAACATCTACAAAGGGAGAGTAGCTAAGGATAAGACAAGAGGAGGAAACTGGAAAGGAAGTGAATGGAGGAATGAATGAATGAGTGACTGATTATATCCTCAAGGCCAATAACCATTCAGCAAGCAGACTGAATCAGTACAACCATTACCTAGAAAAGGAACTCCTTGGGGGCAGGAAAAGAACCACACCATCCATCTGAATGACCATCACAAGTACCAAAGTCAGCTTTCAATAATGCTTGTTGAATGAACAAACAGATGGATAAATGGATGAAGCTGATTCAACCTAAACGTTTACCTCCAGGCACAAACAACATCTGCTGTGCCTGTAATAAATTAAAAACAAAACAAAACAATGTAAATTTAGGTTATTTCTTCTGCAGGAAAAGAAAAACCTGACAAGTATGGTAAGAAACAGAAGCCTTGAAGGCTAACCGTGGGACTGTCCATGCTTGACATCCACCTTCATAGAGAAGGTATTTGCAACTTTGTTCATTTTAGGCTCCTTAGGTAGCTTTGCTGGTCATGATAACTCTGGTACTCATTGCCTAGGCCAGAGCTATAAAATACGTAGTATTTATCTGGAATCTAAATACACCATCACCAAATGAGAGGCAGACATGACATGATCCAGCAAAGAATGAGGGTAGATTTTGCCAATTAAGCCACCACAGGGAATCTTTTCATTGGGTTTGGAGGAAGTCTGTTTAAAGCCTTGCATAGAGAGGCTCCAAAGAGCTCATAAACAGACTTGATACAGAGAAATAGAAGCTGTCCACTTTGGGAACAGCAAACATATCCACAGCATAATTAGGGATGAGTCACAAAACCATTTGAAGTCAAGACCAGGAAGGTGGAGAAGCTATTCACTGAACTGGCAAGGTCAGGAGGACGATTTGTTTCGGGGAAGAAAGTGGATTCAATTTGGGGCATGTCAATTTCGATGTGACAGATCAACATCCTGAAAGAAGTGATGAGTCAGAAGTGTATGTCTGGGGCTCCCGTAGGGCAAGAGTCTGATAGATATTTCACTGTTGATAGCATATGGAATGGCAGATGAAGCCAAGGGAAGGGAACAGAGAGAGAAAGAGCAGAGGGCATAACCATGGAGGTGGAAAGAGCAGCCAAAGAACCCTAAAAGGGCAGTTGGAAGATAGGAGGGAGGCCAGGGTATGTGATGGTTCAGAAGAGTTTCAAGGAGGCAATATTCAACACTGGTGATTTTGGCAGAGTTTATAGTGGTAAGATTTCACTTGAGCAACAAGGAGATCAAACCAATTAATCCCAAAGGAAATCAACCCTGAATATTCATTGGAAGGACTGTTGCTGAAGCTGAAACTCCAATACTTTGGTCACCGGATGCAAAGAGCTGACTCCTTGGAAAAGGCCCTGATGCTGGGAAAGACTGAAGGCAAAAGGAGAAGAGGGCAGCAGAGGACTGGTTAGGTATCTATCTAACCAGAGATGGTTAGACAGCATCATCGACTCAATGGACATGAATTTGAGCAAACTCTGGGAGATAGTGAAGGACAGGGAAATCTGGCATGCTGCAGTCCATGGGGTCTCAAAGAGTCAGACATGACTTAGCAACTCAACAACAACAACGCTGTTACAAAGCCAAAGCACAAGTCCCACTGTCATTGGCCAGAAAAGATCAATCCTGTGTAACAAGTTAAGGCCACTCAAATGAAACTCAGTGAAATATTAAAATTCCATCTTAAATGATACTGCCAATCCATGGCTTCAGAATATCGGTAGGTACTAGAATACTTGGTTTAAGGACTGGTGGTACTAAAGCAGACCTAACAATTCTATGATATTCACATAGCTCTAAGTCTCTTCACCTCATATTAACTTAATGGGTTGGTGTCAAGTACAAAAAATTACTGGAAGATTTTCTAAAGCATTTTGTCACTCCAAACCTAAGCTTTGCCTATTTTATAGCTTCCAACACTAGAAATGACTCTTACAGTGAATGCCTAATAATGAATTACTAATTAATAAATAAAGTGAATTAATCATGGAGTTTCTCAGGTGATGCTAGTGGTAAAAGATCCCACCTGCCAATGCAGGAGGCATAAGAGACTCAGGTTTGATCCTTGGGTCGGGAAGATCCCCTAGAGGTGGGTGTGGCAACACACTCCAGTATTCTTGCCTAGAGAATCCCATGGACAGAGGAACCTGGTGGGCTACAGTCCGTGGGGTCTCAAAAAGTCAGACATGACTGAAGTGACTTAGCACACATGCATGAATGAATGAATCTCCAAGAATATTTCAATTAGAAACAAGAGAATTTGTTTATTCATTATTTCAATAAGCATTTATTGACCACACAGTGTTTCAGATGCTGTCCTTGTGCTGGGATAAAGCTGGGCACAAAACTGAGTCCCCACCTGCATGATCTCACCTTGAGCTGGAGGACACTAACAGAAAACAAGTAAGGAAAAGCATATGTCCCTCCATCTCAGGTAACGACACACACTCTGAAAACGAAGCCAGAGGGGGTGTGGTGGAATAGCAAGGGACAAAGAGTGACCCTCTATAGGAGTGAAAATTCAGCAGAAAGAGGAGTGAAATGAGGAAGTAACCCATACACCTATTTGGAGAAACAGGGTTCCAGAGAGTGGGAACAGTAAGTACAAATGCCCTAAGGTGGGAATGTGGGCCAGAGCAAGGTTCTTGGAGCATTTTTCCAATTCCTTTACACTCACAGTTTTCATGATCTCATCCACTCTTAAGGCTTCAAGCACCAATGATAATTTACAATCCTCAAATTGAAATTTTCAGACTTACATGTCCAAGTGCCTACCCTGACATCTTCCCTTGGCTGTCTAACAGGCATATCAAACTTGGCATTTCCAGATCTGAATCCCTGAACTCCACAGCGAATCTGCACCATCTTGACTTTCTTGGCAAATGGCCAGCTCCTGGCCACCTCCATCCTTTCATTTGTTCCTGCTCTTGCACATTCCACAAACTCGACAATCCATCCCTAAATCTTGTTGGTTCTTTAAAATAGGCCTAAACCCCTTCTTTGACTGTTACTGTGCTAATCCACGTTGCCACCATCTCCCCTCTGGATTACCACTGAAGCACCTTAACTGGTCACCTTGCTTCTCATCTTCTTTATTCTCACATCGTGTAGACTCCACCCAACACAGTTAGAATGTTATTTCTAAACCTCAGTCAAATCATGTCACTCTGCCTCGAAACCCTCCACTAGTTTCCTGGAGTAAAATCCAAAGCCCTCATTAGGGCCTAAAAGTGACCTTTGCACCTGGCCCATCTCTGCATCCTGTCCAGTTTCTTCTGCTTCAACCACACTGGCCTTCACGCTGCTCTGCAAGCGTAGCAGGTGTACTCTGGCTGCAGGACCTTTGCATTTGCTGTCTCAGTCCTAAATACACCTACCCATACATTTCCAGGAATATTTGCACCTGGCCCGTCTCTGCATCCTGTCCAGTTTCTTCTGCTTCAACCACACTGGCCTTCACGCTGCTCTGCAAGCATAGCAGGTGTACTCTGGCTGCAGGACCTTTGCATTTGCTGTCTCAATCCTAAATACACCTACCCATACATTTCCAGGAGCCACTCCTTCATCTCCTTTAGGTTCAAAAGAAGCTTCTCCCTCATACCTGTCAGAACAACTTTCATCAAAAAGTCCACCGATAGCAAATGCTGGTGAGGATGTGGTAAAAAGGGAACTCAAGTACACAGTTGGCAGGAACATAAATTGGTGCAGCCATGATGAAAAGAGTATGAAGGCTCCCCCCCCCCCAAAAAAAAACCTAAAAGAACTACCATAGGATCCAGCAGTTACACTAGTGGGTATATATCAGAAGAAAATGAAAACACTGAATTGAAAAGATACATGCACCCCAATATTCATAGCTATTTTACAATAGCCAAGCAATAGAAACAATCTAAGTGTTCATCAAGATACGAATAAGGAAGGTGTGATATATTAATACAGTGAATACTACTCAGCCATATGAAAGAGTGAAATTTTGCCATTTGCAACAATATGAATGGACATGGAGGGTATTATGCTTAATGAAATACATCAGACAGAGAAAGACAAATATTGTATGTTTTTATTTATATGTGAAATCTAAAAAACTACAACAAATGAACATGTAACAAAATAGAAACTGACTCACAGATAAGAGAGAACAAGCCACTGGATGCCAGTGGGGAGAGGGAAGATGGGAAGGGATAAGAAAGGGATAAGAGATAGGAGGTACAAACTACTGTATATAAAATAAACAAGCTACAATGATATATTATACAGCACAGGTAATATAGTCAATATTTCATGATAACTTTAAATGAAGCATAGTTTGAAAATACTGAATCATTATGTTGTGTATCTGAAACTAACATAATATTGTAAATCAACTATTGTTGTTTTTGTTGTCCAGTTGCTAAGTAATGTTCAACTCTTTGTAACCATATGGACTACAGCACACCAGACTCCTCTGTCCTCCACTACCTTCCAGAGTTTGCTCAGATTCATGTCCACTGAGTGAGTGAGGCTCTCTAACCATCCCATCCTCTGCCACCTCTTTCTCCTGCCCTCTACCTTTCCCAGCAGCAGGATCTTTTCCAATGAGTCAACTCTTCACATCAGGTGGCCAAAGCATTGGAGCTTCAGTTTCAGTCCTTCCAATGAATATTCAGGGTTGATTTCCTTGAGGATTAACTGGTTTGATCTCCTTGCAGTCCAAGTGACTCTCAGGAGTCTGTGCTGTGCTTAGTCTCTCAGTCATGTCTGACTCTCTGCAACTCCATGGACTGTAGCCCGCCAGGCACCTCTGTCCATTGGGATTCTCCAGGCAAGAATACGGGATCAGGTTGTCATGTCCTCTTCCAGGGGATCTTCCTAATTCAGGGATCAAACCCAGGTCTCCTGAATTGCAGGTAGATTCTTTACTGTCTGATCTACTTCCATCACCATAATTTGAAAGTATCAGTTCTTCAGCGCTCAGCTTTCTCCAAGATGCAACTCTCACATCTGTACATGACTAATGGAAAAACCATAGCTTTGACTATATGGGCCTTTGTCAGCAAAGTAATGTCTCTGCTTTGTAATATGCTGTCTAGGTTCATCATAGCTTTCCTTCCAAGGGGCAACTATACTTCAATTTTTAAAAGGAGGCCTTCCCTGATTATCCAAGCTAAAATTGCATTTCTACCTCTGTGGTAACCTCCACCATGCTTCCTGCCCTAGCTTCCTGTAGAATTGGAAGAAAACTAGTAAAATAAACATATTGGTAGTATATAGAAGTGCCCTGCATGGACCAGCAATGATGCAGCCAGCACCTGGAACAGTGCAATAAATTCAACCCTGCACGTCTGATATTCTTAAAATAAGATCCAACTGCTGTAAAAATAAATGACTTTCTCTATCTACTTAAGAAATAATATGAGATTATCCAAGCTAAAATTGCATTTCTACCTCTGTGGTAACCTCCACCAGGCTTCCTGCCCTAGCTTCCTGTAAGAATTGGAAGAAAACTAGTAAAATAAACATATTGGTGGTATATAGAAGTGCCCTGCATGGACCAGCAATGATGCAGCCAGCACCTGGAACAGTGCAATAAATTCAACCCTGCATGTCTGATATTCTTAAAATAAGATCCAAGTGCTGTAAAAATAAATGACTTTCTCTATCTACTTAAGAAATAATATGCTAAATAAAGAAAGAAAATATTTATTCTTTAAATAAATAAAGAAAAAAATTTATTCTTTAAATAAATAAATTTACATGTAAGGAAATTTTCCCAAGTAAAGACTTAAATACAGGTGTACACTCTGCTTTATAAAATCAACATGTTCCTGAAAAGTAGAGTGTATATTTAATTTCTGAATACCAGATGTCATTTTGAATTCATTTTAAGAATTTATTATATGAAAGAATTCTCTAAGAATGCTAATGTAAAGTGAACCATCAGTATCTTCTTTAACTTCATGTATAAAACTAGATTTTCATGTATTCACATTGCATAAAATCAGGGTAGATAGACCCTAGAAGTCACTTGATGTGAAGTGACTTTTCATCGGAAAACACCCTGATGTTGGGAAAGATTGAGGGCAGGAGGAGAAGGGGACGATAGAGGATGAGACAGTTGGCTGACATCACTGATTCAATGGACATGAATTTAAGCAAACTCTGGGAGACAGTGGAGGACAGAGGAGCCTGGCATGCTACAGTCCATGAGGTCTCAAAGAGTTGAACATGATTTAGCAACTGAATAGCAAAAACTGAAACTAGATTTTCATGTATTCACATTCAGGGTAGCTGGCCCTAGAATTGACTAGGTGAGGTGGTGTGTTTTCACAGAAATTTTAAGGACAAAATTCATAAGATTTTCTACTAGCAGAGATAGACACGTATAATCTGTTTCATTCCTGGAAGCAGGAAGTTAGAAACAGGAAGATTTCCTGATTTGGGAAGGTGTTGGCATCTGACGACTAGATAGAATGGAATTCCTTCAGATTCACCCTACCTGTTCTCATTTCCCTGCTAGCACAGGCAGCCTGCAAAATTCATCAAACAGATCTCAAAGCTACCTGATGTCACTTTCCATACATTCAAAGAGAATCATTATTTAGGGCTTAATTAAAAACAAGCCCAAACAAAATCTCAATTTACTCTTTTTCCCCTGGTTTATCATCTGTACTATTTCGACCCACAGAAAAAGAGCTAGTCTTTTCTTAAAAGCCTTCTTTTGCTTTTCTCCAAAATGAAACTTTAAAGAGAATTTGTGATCGTTTAACATAATTTCCCTTAATTTCTAAGGCAGTGAAAGCAGTGCCTAGAAGCAAATGAACAGATGGTAAGTGAGAGATCTGTAAATCACAGCTACCCATTCCCCCTCCTGAAAATATGGAGCTCTCATTAATTTCCAAATAATAGTAAATCCTTGCAGGGGATAATGCCAACCGTCTGCATAAGGTAACCCATGCCAGGCCCTGGTGCGACTTTGTCTTCAAGTGAAGAGGGTGGGCTGCAGTTCTTAAACCGTTTCACCAAAACATCAGAGCCAAACACCATCCCTATGACATGGGCAGGAGTAAAAAGCCATTGACTTTTCAGAAGAGACATTCCAACCCCCACACATAGAAGGGACACATGGAACCACAGAGAAAAACATAAATGCCTATGAGGTCAGGCTTACAGGAAAAGTGTCCACATCAATGTATGAATCAAGCTAGGGGTTAGAACAACAACAACAACAAAAAAACAACTATATGAGGGAGCTTGTCTGCCTGTGTACATGGCAGATTAAAACAATACAAACAAAATAAAAATCTACTATAGCCCATTAGCTCGGTGGGTAAAGAATCCACCTACTATGCAGGAGACACAGAAGATATGGGTTTGATCCCTGGGTCAGGAAGATCTCTGGGAGGAGGAAACAGCAACCCACTCACAGTATTATTGCCTGGAAAATCCCATGTACAGAGGAGTCTGGTAGGCTACAGTCCATGGGGTCGCAGAGTTGGACGTGACTGAGCACGTGGAAAATGCACACGCACCCACTAACAACAAACAACAAAAAAAGTGGGGTGGGTTATGTCTTTGGCCGCCATGTTGGATCTCCGAGTGCAAGATCTGTACGTGGTGGGCGGCTAAAGCAGCTCTCTGAGAATAAAAAGGCGTGGATATGCAAACTTCGCTTATTTCCATGGTATAAATACTCCCGCTGTGGCAAATTCCCAGCTACTACTAATAGTTTAACAACCGGCAAAATTCCTGAATGTTCAAAAATCAACCAGCTCCAGAACACCACTGTCCCTCATTTTCTGCTATCAATCTTTTGTCCAATCTCATTTTTCCTATCTTGGTAATGAAAATTAAAAATTAAAAAAAGAAACAGGTTTACACTTTGAACAAATATGTGAATACTGTGATTCAGTTCCAAAGAACCCTATCACTTTTGGGCGCTTGAGTACCTTCAGTAAATGCACACGTATGATAGAATTCCATACAACTGGCATTCCCAGAGTGTCATCTGAGCAACACTAAGGGGCCCCCAAATCCTTTCATGGTATCTGTGAGATCAAAACTATATTTATGATAATTCTAAGATGTCAATTTGCCTGTTCACTCATTCTCNTGAGTACCTTCAGTAAATGCACACGTATGATAGAATTCCATACAACTGGCATTCCCAGAGTGTCATCTGAGCAACACTAAGGGGCCCCCAAATCCTTTCATGGTATCTGTGAGATCAAAACTATATTTATGATAATTCTAAGATGTCAATTTGCCTGTTCACTCATTCTCTCATTAGTATACAGTGGAGTTTTTCAGTGCCTATGTAACGTGATATTGCAACAGAGTAATTGTAGAAGCAGATGTAAGAATCCAAATGTCCCCCATTAAGCCACACATTAAAGAGATTTGCAGAAACATAATGACACTCTTCTCAAGATTTTTTGTTTAGTAGGATAGTAATTTTTCATAAATTATTTATATTAACATAATACAAGTTTTATGTTGTTTTAAAATAAATTAATAAGCAACTATAAAATTCCTCAGGTTTGATTGCTGTGATGGTAAATTTAATGGACATAAGCAAAATATTTTAGGGGCCATTAGGATTTCCCTGGTGGCTTAGATGGTAAGAATCTGCCTGCAATACAGGAGACCTGGGTTCGATCTCTGGATTAGGAAGATCTCCTGGAGAAGGGAATGTCTACCCACTCCAGTACTCTTGCCTGGATAGTTCTATGGGGTTGCAAAGAGTCAGATATGACTGAGCAACTAACACTTTCACAGACAGACAGTAATAAAGAGTATAACGCAGTTGGTTTTAAGACCAAGTTTAAAACCCACTGCCACATAGTAATGCGTCTCCAATTAATAATTAACATCATTAGAAAAAATATCTAGGTTCCCTTGCTCCAGGTGTTTCACCTTTGCAGTAGCTGGTATCCCAGGGGAGGATGATTATAAATGGAAGTGTCTTCCACTCTCTCTAGGTTACAAGAGCCAGTACCACCACTGGCCCAGAGCAGGTATTCCAGTGCTCTTGAAGGCATGAACAGGAGCAGGAAGAAAATAAATTCACATCACAGGCAAATATCAAACCTAAGAATCAGTCACCCGTTCCCATCATCCCAGCCTCTTCATTCTTTCTGGAGTTTCTCCACATAATAAGGAAGGCTGAGCACCGAAGAATTGATATTTTTGAACTATGGTACCGGAGAAGACTCTTGAGAGTCCTTTGGACTGCAAGGAGATCAAACCAGTCAATCATAAAATAAATCAACCCTGAATATTCATTGGAAGGATTGATGCTGAAGCTGAAGTTCCAATACCTTGGCCATATGATGTGAACAGCCAACTCATTGGAAAAGACCCTGATGCTGAGAAAGACTGGGGGCAGAAGGGAAAGGGGGTGACAGAGGATGAGATGGATAGCTGGGATCACCAACGCAATGGACACGAGGCTGAGCAAACTCCAGGAGACAGTGGAGGACAGAGGAGCCTGGTGTGCTGCAGGCCATGGGTAGCAGAGTCAGACATGATTTAGTGAATAAACAACAACAGCATGATTCCTGATCCTGAAAACAGTAGTGTTTCATCTGTAAGGAACATCTCTCGAGGGTACCAAGTAGAGAAACTGGCCCCATGTAAATGTTCACAGTCTCATCCTTGTGGGGCTGCCATCACTCAGGACACAGCACCTCCATGCAGGCCACCTTTGCCTGGGTCTACCCAGCCTGACGCATGTTAACTGGATCCAACTGCCATACAAAGAGCTACAACAATCCATGCCAGGTACATACACTGTTATTTTGTCCATCAAATTGGAAGTTGGGTCCAGATCTAAAGATAAACTGTTAGCAGTAAATGTATTATTGTACTACAGTTATCTACAAAAATCACCTACCTATTTAAAGTGGTGTTTGTACCTTTATTTATTATTGTACTTGTTGCTATGAAAAAAACACTCATAATTTCAGAAGTGTCTGTCAATGGCTGGCAGATTATTTTCAAAAGAAAAAAATCCAGTTGACAGAGTTTTACTTATTGTAAGCAAGAAGGGATAGACAGAGATGGGTGTATGTTGGGGAAAAAAATCCTTCACTGATTCTTGTATTTCCATATGGAGGGATCTCAAAAACACTCATAATTTCAGAAGTGTCTGTCAATGGCTGGCAGATTATTTTCAAAAGAAAAAAATCCAGTTGACAGAGTTTTACTTATTGTAAGCAAGAAGGGATAGACAGAGATGGGTGTATGTTGGGGAAAAAAATCCTTCACTGATTCTTGTATTTCCATATGGAGGGATCTCCAGGCCTTGTGGAACATTCCCTTATATGCCACACCAAGGAGTAGTGAGCGAGTCACTAAATCCATAGATGAAAAGTCAGTGGTCCCCGCTTCTCAAAGGGTGGAGCTAATCTAGAAAATATGTAAGCACTTGGGATGGGTTCTCATTTCAGTGAGTCAGAGTGAGGCTGTGATATGGGTGGCTACATACAACCCTTGAAGATTCCATAATTACTTGATGACCTACCCTCCATTCTAGAGTGGCATCATGGTCGGAGTACAGGGGGAAGGAAGCAGAGAGTAAACAACCATATCGGTTGCACAGCAAAACTGTTCTCCAAACAGCTTTGTGCAAAAGGGACATTGTGATGTCTGCCCACTAGGCTTCTGTCAACTCTCAGGGTAGTTCCAAACACAAAGGCAGGGAGGCAGGAAAGTCATTTGTAGACCTCTTAGAACCTCAAAGGGCTTCCCCATTGGTGCCAGTGGTAAAGAATCCAATTGCCAATACAGGAGATGCAACAGACGTGGGTTCCATCCCTGGGTTGGGAAGATCCCTTGGAGAAGGAAATGGTAACCCACTCTAGTATTCTTCCCTGGGAAATCCCATTGACAGAGGAGCCTGGTGGACTACAATTCATGAGGTTGCAAAGTGTCAGACACGACTGAGCACACACACACACGAACCTCAAAAGGGAGATAGGGTGGGAATTGGCTGATGAATGATTGGAGAGAAGCCCATAGGGAGATAAGACAAGGAGTCTGTCCGCTGGTATAAACCCACCTATACTTCTCCCTGGTTCTGGGAGACCCAGGGCATGCTGTTGGCCTATACCAGTCTTTATTTTCTCATCAGTTACATGCACGAAATTATACCAACACCATTGGCATTACTCCGAGGATGAAAACACACAGCACTAACAGCAGTGCACAGGCCATCTGAAGGCTCTCAGAAGACTCTGCTCTTTTCTTAGACTCAGTAAAACCTGTGATCACAAAGTGATGATTACAGTCGCTTATTATCTCTCTCTCCCACCCAACTGTCAACCCTATGAGGTTAGAGACTAGTGGCTTTTTAGTTCACCCCATTTACCCAGACTCTAGACACAGTCCTGGCATGGGATAATTGCTCAGTAAATTTTGAATGAGTAATTTATGAATGGGAGTTATTATTTACTGTCCCATAAATTACCTTTATGGAGTATTTTGTAATAGCTATTTTTAAAATCAGGGTATAGTTGTTTTACAATGTTGTGTTAGTTTCTGCTGCAGAATGAAGTGAGTTGGCTAAAGATGGTAAGAATCTGCCTGCAATACAGGAGACCTGGGTTCGATCTCTGGATTAGGAAGATCTCCTGGAGAAGGGAATGGCTACCCACTCCAGTACTCTTGCCTGGATAGTTCTATGGGGTCACAAAGAGTCAGATATGACTGAGCAACTAACACTTTCACAGACAGACAGTAATAAAGAGTATAACACAGTTGGTTTTAAGACCAAGTTTAAAACCCACTGCCACATAGTAACGTGTCTCCAATTAATAATTAACATCATTAGAAAAAATATCTAGGTTCCCTTGCTCCAGGTGTTTCACCTTTGCAGTAGCTGGCATCCCAGGGGAGGATGATTATAAATGGAAGTGTCTTCCACTCTCTCTAGGTTACAAGAGCCAGTACCACCACTGGCCCAGAGCAGGTATTCCAGTGCTCTTGAAGGCATGAACAGGAGCAGGAAGAAAATAAATTCACATCACAGGCAAATATCAAACCTAAGAATCAGTCACCCGTTCCCATCATCCCAGCCTCTTCATTCTTTCTGGAGCTTTCTCCACCTAATAAGGAAGGCTGAGCACCGAAGAATTGATACTTTTGAACTATGGTGCCGGAGAAGACTCTTGAGAGTCCTTTGGACTGCAAGGAGATCAAACCAGTCAATCATAAAATAAATCAACCCTGAATATTCATTGGAAGGATTAATGCTGAAGCTGAAGTTCCAATACCTTGGCCACATGATGTGAAGAGCCAACTCATTGGAAAAGACCCTGATGCTGAGAAAGACTAGGGGCAGAAGGGAAAGGGGGTGACAGAGGATGAGATGGATAGCCGGGATCACAAACGCAATGGACACGAGGCTGAGCAAACTCCAGGAGACAGTGGAAGACAGAGGAGCCTGGTGTGCTGCAGGCCATGGGTAGCAGAGTCAGACATGATTTAGTGAATAAACAACAACAGCATGATTCCTGATCCTGAAAACAGTAGTGTCTCATCTGTAAGGAACATCTCTCGAGGGTACCAAGTAGAGAAACTGGCCCCATGTAAATGTTCACAGTCTCATCCTTGTGGGGCTGCCATCACTCAGGACACAGCACCTCCATGCAGGCCACCTTTGCCTGGGTCTACCCAGCCAGACGCATGTTAACTGGATCCAACTGCCATACAAAGAGCTACAACAATCCATGCCAGGTACATACACTGTTGTTTTGTCCATCAAATTGGAACTTGGGTGCAGATCTAAAGATAAATTGTTAGCAGTAAATGTATTGTTGTACTACAGTTATCTACAAAAATCACCTACCTATTTAAAGTGGTGTTTGTACCTTTATTTATTATTGTACTTGTTGCTATGAAAGAAAACACTCATAATTTCAGAAGTGTCTGTCAATGGCTGGGAGATTATTTTCAAAAGAAAAAAATCCAGTTGACATAGAGTTTTACTTATTGTAAGCAAGAAGGGATAGACAGAGATGGGTGTATGTTGGGGAAAAAAATCCTTCCCTGATTCTTGTATTTCCATATGGAGGGATCTCCAGGCCTTGTGGAACATTCCCTTATATGCCACACCAAGGAGTAGTGAGTGAGTCACTTAATCCAAAGATGAAAAGTCAGTGGTCCCTGCTTCTCAAAGGGTGGAGCTAATCCAGAAAATCTGTAAGCACTTGGGATGGGTTCTCATTTCAGTGAGTCAGAGTGAGGCTGTGATATGGGTGGCTACATACAACCCTTGAAGATTCCATAATTACTTGATGACCTACCCTCCATTCTAGAGTGGCATCACGGTGGGAGTACAGGGGGAAGGGAGCAGAGAGTAAACAACCATATCGGTTGCACAGCAAAACTGTTCTCCAAACAGCTTTGTGCAAAAGGGACATTGTGATGTCTGCCCACCAGGCTTCTGTCAACTCTCAGGGTAGTTCCAAACACAAAGGCAGGGAGGCAGGAAAGTCATTTGTAGACCTCTTGGAACCTCAAAGGGCTTCCCCGATGGTGCCAGTGGTAAGGAATCCAATTGCCAATACAGGAGATGCAAGAGATGTGGGTTCCATCCCTGGGTTGGGAAGATCCCTTGGAGAAGGAAATGGTAACCCACTCTAGTATTCTTCCCTGGGAAATCCCATTGACAGAGGAGCCTGGTGGACTACAATTCATGAGGTTGCAAAGTGTCAGACACGACTGAGCACACACACACACGAACCTCAAAAGGGAGATAGGGTGGGAATTGGCTGATGAATGATTGGAGAGAAGCCCATAGGGAGATAAGACAAGGAGTCTGTCCGCTGGTATAAACCCACCTATACTTCTCCCTGGTTCTGGGAGACCCAGGGCATGCTGTTGGCCTATACCAGTCTTTATTTTCTCATCAGTTACATGCACGAAATTATACCAACACCATTGGCATTACTCCGAGGATGAAAACACACAGCACTAACAGCAGTGCACAGGCCATCTGAAGGCTCTCAGAAGACTCTGCTCTTTTCTTAGACTCAGTAAAACCTGTGATCACAAAGTGATGATTACAGTCGCTTATTATCTCTCTCTCCCACCCAACTGTCAACCCTATGAGGTTAGAGACTAGTGGCTTTTTAGTTCACCCCATTTACCCAGACTCTAGACACAGTCCTGGCATGGGATAATTGCTCAGTAAATTTTGAATGAGTAATTTATGAATGGGAGTTATTATTTACTGTCCCATAAATTACCTTTATGGAGTATTTTGTAATAGCTATTTTTAAAATCAGGGTATAGTTGTTTTACAATGTTGTGTTAGTTTCTGCTGCAGAATGAAGTGAGTTGGCTAGATGCATACATATATCCTCTCCCTCTTGAGATGGGAGCGGGTAGGAAGGAGATGTAATAGCTATTTTTATATATAGCCTTGAGCACTGACAACCATGTAGTATATATTTACATGAGAAACACGTTGGGATTAGAATGAGGTCTTGATTTCTAAATACAAGATGATCTTTTCCTTTTTTCTAGTTTGTTTCACTTTTTCTATTTCATATTCAGTTCTCCCATTTCATCTAGTTTATGTTTTTCAATTTTCTCCATCACTTATTTTTTTTTTTTTTAATGTTCTTTCTTAAGCTATTCCGAGAGATAGTGAAGGACAGGGAAGTCTGGCATGCTGCGGTCCATAGGATTGCAATGAGTCGAGTCAGACACGACTGAGCGACTGAGCAACAACTCAAGCCTTTATGAAGCACAGTAGAAAAGCTTTTGTATACATATATATATACATACTATGTATAATATATATATATTTTAGAAAGCTTGTGAATTTATGCCTAACTAAAAAATTTATGACAATTTGATTCTACTTGTTTGACTTAGTATGAATGCTAGATTGCTAATTTAAAAAATAGATATGCAACAAAGGTTTACTGTATAGCAGAGGGAGCCGTAGTCAATATCTTGTGATAACCTATAATGGAAAATAATCTCAAAAATAATAATGTGTGTATGTGTAACTGAATCACCTTGTTGTGCACCAGAAATATTTTAAGTCAACTATACTTCAGTAAAAAAAAAAATATATATATATATATATATAATACAAGACAGACAGCATGATATGACCAGCTAGCACCTCTCTGCTGTCCATTAGCCTCTGCCTCTTCCACGCCAGGGGATGGAGAAGCATCATTAAGGCCACAGGAGATAATCCTCATTTTCTTTGTTGTTAAATCAGCACAAACAGCAAAGGAGCTCTTTTAGTCTGTGATCAGATTCAAAGAGATCAAAGCTGAAACTAATAGGGTACATGGCTCCAGTAAACGATATTTAATGGATGAGAGGGGAATGGGAGTCTCGGGAGAGATCTTTGTGAAGTGTTTGCATTGGGAGAAGAAACCAGCTTGTTGCTAAAGCTTCAGGGCAAGTAGCAGTGAACTTCCATTCTCTGCCATATGCCAATTTAACCCCTCCTTAGCCTGCCCATGTTCCGCCACTTAGATAGTAAGTGTGCACACACATCCCTAAAGAGGTCTCAGAAAGCCCTCTGGTATTTGACTCGCCTTGATCTTTGCTTCTGCTTAGTCATATCTCTTCTCTGGTGCTATGTCCCTGAACACATCAAAACACCTATTGTGGGAGTTCCCTGGTGGTCCAGTGGTTGAGACTTCGCCTTCCAATGCACGGGGTTTGGGTTCAATCCTTGGCTGGGAAGCTAAGATCCTATACATTTCATGGTAAAAAAAAAAAAAAAAACAGAGAATAAATAACAGAATCAACATTGTAACAAACTCAATAAAGGCTTTAAAAACAATCCACATCAAAAAATAAGAAAACCCACCTATTGTACGTCCCAGTTTCAAACCACTAGGGTCAGGGCTACAGAGAGGTAAATGGGAGAAAAAAAATGTAAAGGATACCAACAACCTCAGTAATCAAGATAAATAATATTTTAATATAATTTTTTAAAAGTCAAGATTAATGCAAAAACAACCCATGAGATACAAAATATCACAATTTGAAATAAAGATAGGATCCAACACAGTCAGAATTAGGTAGGGGTGCTGCTGCTGCTAAGTCATTTCAGTCGTGTCCGACTCTGTGTGACTCCATAGATGGCAGCCACCAGGCTCCCCCGTCCCTGGGATTCTGCAGGCAAGAACACTGGAGTGGGTTGCCATTTCCTTCTCCAATGCATGAAAGTGAAAAGTGAAAGTGAAGTCGCTCAGTCATGTCCGACCCTCAGCGACCCCATGGACTGCAGCCCTCCAGGCTCCTCCATCCATGGGATTTTCCAGGCAAGAGTACTGGAGTGGGGTGCCATTGCCTTCTCCAAGGTAAGGGTAAGTGAAGTCCAATTGAACAACTGTAGTTTTGGATCCTGAATTTATTTCAGTTTTTGATATTTTGGTCATCATGACAAAGCTTTACAAAACATGAAGGTCTGGAGAGGATATTTACAACTGTTACCAGCAAATGCACTGGCATTCTAAAGGTCTGGAACTTGGCAATAAGCAATACAATTCTGTAAAAGTGTTCATTCCCTTTGACCTCCTAGAATCACCTTTAGCAATTTATTGGAAGGAAAGATTAGAAATGCACACAAAGATCCATTTCCAATGAGATTTATCACTGTGTTATTTATAGCAATGAGAAACCTGGGGGGAGGGGACCCTTAGTGCCCAGATTCGCGGGAATGGTTAGCTAAATGCTGACACAGCCACATGATGACATGTTATGCAGCTGAAACACTAGAAAACACCTACAGCTTTCTTCCTGAATAGGGAAGAATCCATTTCTTCTCTACTGTGGTTCTCTCTTGTGAGTCTCGTTTACTACTTAGAATACGTCACTTCTGACACTTCCAGTCACCAAATGCATATGGGTTTTTCACCACATCAAGTTAATTTTCTTCAATGGCAGTTGGGTATCATACAATCTAATTTACCTGGAGATAACCAGACCCCACAGGTTAAGGACTCAGACCTGTAAGGCTACTCTCAACTCACTTCAGATGCCAACTGCATAGTGGGTCCCCAGGTAACCCACAACTTCTGTCCAATTTGGCTACAAATTGGAGGTTCTCTGCCCTGACTCCTTCCTCAGTTTGATTAATTTGCTAGAGTGGCTCACAGAATTCAGGGAAACACTTACTTAAACATGTCAGTTTATTAAAGAATATGATAAAGGATACAGCTGAACAGCTAAATGAAGAGATACACAGGGAGGGCTCTGGCTGCAGAAACTTTTGTCCCCTTAAAGTCACAGTGTGTCACCCTGCCAGTGTGGAAGTGTTCACCCATCTGGAAGCTCACCAAGCCTCATATTTCCGGGATTTTTTAAAATAGAGGCTTCATCACATAGGCATGATTGATCATTAAGTCCTTTTCAGCCCTTCTCCCTGATCACAATAAAAATGAAGGTTTGGGGCTAGAGATTTTAAGCTTGGTCTTTCTGGTGACAAGCCCTCATCAAGAAGCCACCCAGGAGATCACTCAGAGTCACTTCATTAGAACAAAAGACACTCCTACCATCCAGGAAATTGCAAGGGTTTCAGGAACTCTGTGTCACAGATGAGGGTCAAAGACCAAATATTAGAACAAAAGATGCTCTTATCAATTAGGAAATTACAAGAGTTTAAGGACCTTTGTACTATAAACGGAAGACAGACACCATATATTTTCTATTGTCTCACAGCAGCCACCAATAATTCAATTTTGAGAAATGCTTAATGACATGAGGAAAATGCTCATGATGTTAGGTAGAAAAAAACAGTACAAAGTGTATGTACAGAGAATACTTAACCAGGGTGCAGGGTGGTGGTGGTGGTTTAGTCTCTAAGTCATTTCTGACTCTTTGTGACCCTGTGGACTGCAGGGGATGATGTCTGATCACTGCAGACTGTACAGCAGTTTCCAGGACACTCAGAGTAACGATGGGGGAGGGGTCGTTAGCGTTCACATCAAATCCCCAAACAGCCCACAGAGAACTGCCCAATTTTGCCCAAGATTTCCTTTCCTCCACTGGTATCAGCAAGGTTATTGCAGTGAACAATAAGCAGGGAGCACTATAATTTTTTCTCTTATTATCCATTGAAAACCAAAGCCGCACATAAGGTATAAATGCAACCACATGTTTTTGGGTGTTTATGCAGACACTTATATTCCTTCAGAAAAACAAACAAACAAAAAACACCAAACTGACTCTATGGACTAGAAAACAGATATGATAAGTCATTAAATCATGAAAGACAAGTAAGACAGATACCCACCATGACCCCCACCTCTTGCTTTCTCTTGTAAGTCTCCCTGAGTCCCAAAGAACAAATTTAGTCAGAGGAGTAAGAAAATACAGAAACAAAGGAAAACAGTCAAGTAAGACAAAATAATAACTGTTCAGCCATAAAACAAAGTCAAAACCTTTAGTTCCTTCTCAAGGTCTGTAGATAATATCTGAGCTATATCCCTGAGTTGTCTTTCAGAGACTAAAACCACCCCCAGGTGGAATAAGTTAACTGCTAACTATTAATACATAGGGGCTTCCCACAGGTGGATAATCCACCTGCCAATACAGGAGACACAGGTTCGATTCCTGGGTCGGAAGATCCCCTGGAGAAGGAAATGACCACTCTTTTTGCTCAACTCCAGTATTCTTGCCTGGAGAATCCCATGGACAGAGGAGACTGATGGGCTACAGTCCGTGGGGTTGCAAAAGAGCTGGATGTGACAGCAACTGAACAAAAACAGCAACCAGCACATAGATCCAATACTGGTTGGAACCAGAAGGTTGATGACTGAGATTTCTGAAACATCACCCTATTACCTCATCAACAACCAATCAGAGAACTGTGTACAAACCAATCAGGCACCTTGCAGTGCAGCCCTCTCCCTCACACTGTCATTAAAACCCTCCCCCAAAGGCACTGGGTCTTCTGAGTATGTGTTGCCCATTCCCCTCGCTTGGCCCTGAAATAAATGCTGTATTTTCCTTCACCACAATCCAGTGTCAGTCAATTGGCTTTGCTGCATGTCACATATGTAGATCCAGGTTTAGTTCTGTAAATCTTGTATTTTCCAAATTTTCTTTTACAGTTAGACACTGAAAGAAATGAAAACATAGATGGCTGTGGACTGGATTCTGTAATTATTCCATTGCTTTCTCATTAATTTTATGTGTGAGTATATACTGCCCATGCAGTAATGCTAACTTATCTTTGAAAGGAATTTTAATTAGATATATGTGTTTACCAATAGAATAATGTGTTCAAGTAATGTTAGTTATAGAGAAGAATCCTGCTTTTACCACTGTAATGTATGATTTCTATTTTAAAAAAATCTTTACAACAAACTAAGTTGGAAATTTTTATTTAGAAATAATGAAGATGCAAGGCTTAAAATTCAATATTCAAAAAACTAACATCATGGCATCTGGTCCGATCACTTCATGGCAAATAGATGGGGGGAAATGGAAACAGTGACATGCTTTATTTTCTTGGGCTCTAAAATCACTGTGGACGGTGACTGCAGACATGAAATGAAAAGATTCTTGCTCTTTGGAAGAAAAGCTATGACAAACCTAGACAGTGTATTAAAAAGCAGAGACATCACTTTGCTAACAGAGGTGCACATAGTCAAAGCTATGGTCTTTTCAGTAGTCATGTACAAATGTGCGAGATGGACTATAAATAAGGCTGAGGACCAAAGAACTGACGCTTTTGAACAACTGTGGTGCTGGAGAAGACCCTTGAAAGTCCCTTGGACTGCAAGGAGATCAAACCAGTCAACCCTAAAGGAAATCAACCCTGAATAGTCATTGGAAGGACTAATGCTGAAGATGAAGCTCCAATACTTTGGCCACCTGATGTGAAGAGCCGATTCATTGGAAAAGATCTTCATGCTCAGAAAGATTGAGGACAAGGAGGAGAAGGGGCCAACAGGGGATGAGATGGTTGGATGGCATCATCAACTCAACGAACATGAGTTTGAGCAAACTCCAGGAAATAGTGAAGGACAGGGAAGCCTGGCGTGCTGCAGTCCTTGGGGTCAAAAAGAGTCGGACATGACTTAGGGACTGAACAACAAAGATGCAAGGAGATCAAACCAGCCATATAATTGGATGATCTTCCTTTGAAGATTAAAGTCACCTGCACTAACCCTTTCTCTACACCTCTGAGATTTCTTCTTCAGAGGGCAGGTGTGACAAATGAATCTTGGCACATCCTATACAAGGCATAGAACAGAATTGTTCTATTTTTTTGTGAGGAGGAAGAATAACAGTAAAGAAGTAGTTTCTGGCGATTAGAAAATAATGAGGCAATTACAGTGAAATGGGAAAGAAACCTCAAGTTTAATAAAACAAGCAAATATTTCAAAAGGGAAAAATGTCAAGAACGGTTTAACTAGTCTTACCTTACCTACACTACTCCACTCCCAGCCTTTCTCCTTCAAAAGAGTGATGACATTTAGTTTACAAATCATACTTATTAATGGGTTTCCCTGGTGGATCAGTGGGTAAAGAATCTGCCTGCAATGCAGGAGATGTGGGTTCAAATCCTGGGTTGGGAAGAGCCCCTGGAGAAAAGCATGGCCACTCTTTTTGTTCAACCCCAGAATTCTTGCCTGGAGAATCCCCTGGATTGAGGAGCCTGGCAGGCTATAGTCCATAGGGTTGCAAAGAGTTGGACATAACTGAAGCAACTGAGCACACACTTATATTAATAGTAAACAAGCCATCATGATCTAATGCACAGGTTAACGAACAAGAGACAATATTGTACTATAATTATTTAATAGAACAAAGATTATTACATCAGCAACCATATTACAACAAATAAATGGATGAAAGGGACAGGTTGTACACCTTAAAGTTACACAATGTTTGCATGTCAAATGTATTCAATTTTTTTAAAATAGCAACAACCCATAAAATAAATGGGTAAAGCTTCTTTCTTTGGTTTTCTTTTAAAAGTTTAATTTGCAATGCATCCAAATATGGGTTCTGTTGCACTCTCTGGAGAAAACTGATGGACCCTCTGTCCTGGAAGGAGCACAGGTTGGTGGTTAAGGAGAGGCCCATTCATTTCCCTCCATGACAGGAGGCCAACCACAATGGTAGCTGCAACCATGCCTGCTCCTGTTGCTATGAACATTTGGGACACTAAAATAAATTGACTGCACAAAAAGATTCTTTCACTTTCCCCACCACATCATCTTAATGGGGAATTCATACCACTTTGAGCTGCATTTACTGCCGGAATGGAATAATGGCTTCTAAAATTACTTTAGCACATAATGAATTGTGCCTAAGTTTACTGGGTTATGGGACAACATTTTGGTTCTAGTGAAGGCCATTTTCCAGAAGGCCTTGGACTCTGAATCAATTATTCATTCATCGAATTCAGAGATGTGAATCTTTCCTTTAGCTTGAAATCTCCATCTCTTCTGCTTGAAATAGCTTCATTTCTTAAACTCACAAACATGTTCTCATAACAAAAACTAAGACTGAAAAATGTTACAGATGTCAGAAGTGGGCAATTAATTCAAATAAAATACAAAATAGAGGATAAAAAGAGTGAAGGCAAACAATTGCAGGGTAATAAGGGTAGCCTTCAGTCCTAAGTACACAGTTAGGTAGGAAAGGTCTTACAACTTAATTGGTTGTACACTGAAGTTGTGCCCTATTCTCCAATTTAAAATATTTATTGAGCCCCTACTATGTGCAGGTACTAGACATTTCATCTTGCACTCCCTTCTCGCAGGCAGATCTGCTTGCTGCATTACTTAGTATAATATGTGTTTCTATTTGAACAACTCCTTATATTTGCAGAGCACTTAATTCTGTAAAATACTTTGCTATTGATGATCATGATTTTTTAAAAAATTTTATTTATTTATTTTTGGCTGTGCTGGGTCTTCATTGCTACATGGGCTTTTCTCTAGTGGCAGAAAGCGGGGGCTACTGCCTAGTTGTGGTGCATGGGCTTCTCACTGTGACGGCTTTTCCTGCTTTGGAGCACGGGCTCCAGGGGGTGGGGCTTCAGTAGCTGTGGCTCTTGGGCTTTAGAGCAGAAGCTCAGTAGTTGTGGCACATGGGCTTAGCTGTTCCGTGGCTTGTGGGATCTTCCCAGATCAAGGATCGAACCCACGTCTCCTGCCTCGGCAGGCAGATTCTTCACCACTGAGCCACTAGGGAAGCCCAAATGATCATGATTTTTTTTAATGTATTTATTTTTTAATTGAAGGATAATTGCTTTACAGAATTGTGTTGTTTTCTGTCAAACCTCAACATGAATCAGCCACAGGTATACATGTATCTCCTCCCTCTTGAATCTGCCTTCCATCTCCCTCCCCATCCCACCCCTCTAGGTTATCTTATGGTTATTGCAAACTTCAGGTGGAGAAATGTAAAAATATCTAGTGCAACAATATATGTCCTTCATAAATATTAGTTGCTTCCTTCATTACACTCTTGAGGCTGCTACCTAAAATAGTGGTGTCCCCATTTTTGCTGACATGAACACCAGCCCTGGAGACTAAAGGACATTTTAGAACGTCATCTAGTAAATGAATCACTGCCTGGAGCTGGAGCTTCTTCTCCCTCGCCTACCCCTTCCCTTTCCCCTGCGTTGGCTCCAAGTACCCAGGGCATTTCAGAGCTCTGAAAGAATAGGGGAGCAGACCCCCTTCTGACCAAACTCATTCACTGATAACTCCCTGCAAAGGCAAGATTGGGTCAGAAATACTGTCTCAGCAAGTTGCACAATATTTAGTATTAGAAAGCCTTCTCTGAAAACCTCAGTGAAAGAATGAGTGGAAATGGATGCCTGTTCCAAAGCCACCCCAGTTGTAGAGGAAGACGGCCAAGCCTCCAGAGGTTCTGACCAAGCTAAAGAGGACCCAGGGGTAGAGTGTGCAGGTTAAGTGCAGGAGCTTCTGAATCCAGTGTCTTGGTTCTAAGCATGCCTCCAGCACTTACTATCTGCTGTTGTTTGCACAGGTCAGTAACTTCCCTCTGCCTCTACTGTGCAATCATAATATGGGAAAAATTTACATCACTTTATTGCATTTAGCAGATACTGTGGGGTTTTTTTTTGGTTTGTTTATTTTTTTTTTACAAATTGAAGGTCTGTGGTGACCCTGCATGGAGTAAATCTTTTGGTGCCATTTTCCAACAGCATCTGCTCACTTTGTGTCTCTGTGTCACATTTTGGTAATTCTCAAAATATTTCAAACTCTCCACCAGCAAGTGATTATGACTCACTGAAGGCTCTGACGATGGTTAACATTTTTAGCAATAAAGTATTTTAAAATTAAAGTACAGCAAGTCTCCTACATATGAACTTTCAAGTTGCAAACTTTCAAAGATGTGAATGTGTGTTCCATCGATGTCAGGCACAAGTGAAACTGCAGCTTGCCCTCCATCTCCTATTGCTGACAATCCTTCCATTCTACCATCTCCCACCTCCTCCCCTCCCTCCTCGAGTCAGCAACTTCCAGCCTGTTCATTCCATACCAGCCCCTGTATGCCAGCTATTGAACTATACTGTTGTACTTTTCAAGGGGCTGTATTGTAATATTTAAAATGTTTTATTTTTTGTGTTTTTTTTAATGTATTATTTGTGTGAAAAGTATTATAAACCTATTACAGTACAGTACTATATGGCCAGTTGTGTTATTAATAGTTGGGTACCTAGGCTAACTTTGTTGGACTTACAAATTGGACTTATGAACAAGCCCTTAGAATGGAACTCATTTGTATGTAGGGGCCTTTCTGTATATATATATTTTAAGATATACTATTGCACACTTAAGTGCAACACTATTGTAGAGTATAAACACAGTTTTTATATGCACTGGGAAACCAAAAGATTCATGTGACTTTCCTCATTCACTTTCTTGGGAGTGGTTTGGAACTGAATGCCCAAAATCTCTAAGGTATGTCTGTATTTGCCTCATTGAGTTTTTAAGAGGATTAGATAAATAAACATGCTCAGAACAGACCTTGGCATTTAGGTAGCTCTTTGTATCTGTGAAAACAAAATAATTAAGTAAAATAAGGGAGGAACAATGTACCAGGGCAAAGAATCTCACTTGGCTTCTTAGATCAAGTGAGTTGGTACTGAAGGGATTTAAGTACGGAGTAAACTTATGCTGGAGCTTTGTGCATGGAACCCATCCACAAAGGCCCCTTTCAGGAGCAGGTCAGGCTGGCCCAGGTGGGATGTTGGTGGGGGAGAGTGACCCGACCTGTAGAATAGTTCTCTGCCAGCTGCTCCAGGGCAACCAGGGCCACATGCCAACCAGCCACCTTGTCTGAATTGCTAGGACTTTCCAAGGCCCCTGAACAAGAGAGCTGGGTGCCAGATTCCTCAAGTGATAAGCACCCCATCCACTCCATGGATAAAGAAAGAAAGAGACTGGAGATGGAGTGGGAGAGGTGAAGAAGGAAGGGGGAAGAAAGAAAGGAGAAAAGCACAGAGCTTTACCTGAAAAAGGAATGGCTCAAAAGAAAGTCTACTACCGGCATTTGGGAGCCAAGAATGTATTATCAGTCAAGATTCAAAGTCAGCCCTCTAAAGGCTATTTTTGCTCAACATTTATTATCTAACTCATTGCCCACCCTTCCCCCCTAGATTAATTGGGTTGAGAGAGGCCATGCACCAATCAAATGAGAGAAGCACAGGTGTGTTGGGAGCATTCTTAAGAAAAGATTGTGTCTGAGTAACAAATACTAATGATCCTGGCAGGGGCTCCCTGGTCCTTGGTGGAGTGAGCCAGCAACTGGGTTCATCACCTTTCAGGAAAGTCTTACCACCAACAAAAAAAGCAAAGTAAGATTATTGGTCCACATTCACTTCCAGCCCAGGTGTGACAAGAAGGATTAGGATATGAATCGATTATCTCAATCAGATATGCATTAAGCATTTCCTTTGAAAAATAAAAAATCAGCTTCCCTGGTGCCTCAGACAGTAAAGAATCTGCCTGCAATGCAGGAGACAGAGGTTGGATCCCTGGGTCTGAAAGATCCCCTGGAGAAGAAAATGGCAACCCACTCCAGTATTCTTGCCTGGAGAATTCCATGGATAGAGTCAAACCCACCTTTCTCTAGTAACTTTTCAATTTTTGTCTTTATTCTTGAAAACTGAAATGTCACTGTGCTATTTCAACATACGAGTTGTTTCTACTACTATTACTACTTGTACTATTACTACCACCACTATTATTATTATCCAGCTCTGAGAGGAAGCTGGAAGCCAGTTTAGTCTGAGAATACATGACCTCATTCACTCCATGAAAACTCCAGCTGTGAAGCCTTCCTATGTCGCCTGCTCTTCACCCCTTCGTTCTTTTCCCTGTTTCTCCTGTTACCTCTGGTCCACATTGCTTCACTTTGCTTTTAGAGTTTGCATTTTTCTCCCTTTATGCTGTGTTCTGGGAGAATCTCAGTCTGACATTCCTGCTGGCTCTTCATAAATGTTCATTCTTCTAGTCTCTTAGAAAATGAGGTGGTGGTTTTAACATTTGTGTTTTTTATTTCCAGGATCTCTAATGGGTTCTTTCTTAAACTTTCTCCTCTTTGATAATCTATGCAAGGAAACCACAGCTGCCACAGTCCCACTCGTTCCTGCATGTCAATCCTGCTTTTTCTGCTTGGTCTTTCTCATTGCTGCTGCTAAGTCACTTCAGTCGTGTCTGACTCTGTGCGATCCCATAGATGGCAGCGCACCAGGCTCCCCTGTCCCTGGGTCTTTCTCATTAGCAGGATGTAATATACCCAATTAAAAATAATGTTTTTAAGAAATTGTCTTATATTTCTTCTATAAGAAGTTTTTGTTTTAACAGAAAGTTTCTGTAAAAAAGAAGTCCCTGACAGACTGACCTTTTTGGGCAAAATGCATTTTCCAGTCAACTGAACCAACAGCTTAACTGTGCTGAAATGAAGCTACTCTTGAATCAAAAAGACAATTACACTTATAGCTGATTCATGTTGGTGTTTGACAGAAAACGATAAAATTCTGTAAAGCAATTTTCCTTCAATTAAAAAATAAATAAATACAACAAATAATAAGCATTGTGAAGATGTGGAGAAAAGGGAACCCTCATGCACTGTTGGTGGGACTGTAAACCAGTGTAGCCACTTTGGAAAACAGTATGGAGACTTTTCCCAAAAATTAAAAATAGAGCTATGATACAATCCAGCAATTCCCCTCTGGTTATTTATCCAAAGAAAACAAAAACATGAGTTCAAAAAACTACCTGCATTTCTATGTTCATTGCAGAATTATTTACAACAGCCAATATATGCAAGCAACCTATGTGTCCATCAAAAGGTGAATGGATAAAGATGTGGTACACACACACACACGCACTCACACACACACGCACTCACACACACATGCACTCACACACACACACTGGAGTATTCCTCAGATATAAAAGAATGAAATTTTGCCATTTGCAGCAACATGGATGAACCGGAAAGGTGTTATGATAAGTACAATAACTCATAAAGACAAATACTGTATGATTTCACTTATATGTGGAATCTAAAAAAAACAAACGAACACATACAACCAAACAGAAATGAAGTCATAGATACAGAGAAGAAACAGTTGGTTGCCTGAGGGGAGAGGAGAGGGGGAATGAGAGAACAGGTGAGGGAGGTGAAGAGGCACAAACTTTCAGTTACAAGTAAATGAGTCACAGGTATGAAGATACAGGGTGGGGAATATAGTCAATAATTATACAAAGTCTGTATGGTGACAGATGGGAACTAGACTTACTGTGGTGATCATTTGGGATGTATAGAAATATTGAATCACTGTTTTATAAACGAGGAACTAACGTAGGGTTGTAGGTCCATTATACTTTAAAAATAAACAAACAAACAAACTCAGGAAAAAGAGATCAGATTTGTTGTCACCAGAGGCAGGAGTTGAGTGGAAGGGGAATTGGATGAAAACATTGAAAAGGAACAAACTTCCAGTTACAAATAAATAATACATAACATGATTTATATAACTAATATATAAACATTAGAGAGTATATCCTAAAAGTTCCCATCATAAGGAAAAAAATTTTTATTAAAAAAATTTGTGATCTATATGAGATGATAGATATTCTCTAAACTTACTAGGATAATCATTTCATGATGTATATAAGTCAAATCACTATGCTATATACACCTTGAACTTATATAGAGCTCTTTATCAATTGTATCTCAATAAAACTGGAATTAAAAACAAATGCTATGCTTGAATACTCCAACAAAATCCAGAAACAGGTTGACACAAAAGAAACAAGATTGTGCTACAGTTAGACTAAGAAGACAGTCACTTAATAGGATGAGATTTCTCAACCCCAAATCTCTACCTACCACAGACCTTAATGATGTCCACACTAGTTGGATTCAAGCCTCTTGGAAGTACTGGCCAGCATCCTTCCCCCTCCTGTCAGCTACTCTGACTTGGGTTTCTTACTCTCTTCCCAGCTCTCTACATTTTTTTCTTCCATGCTTCTTTCCACACTACTCTGCAGGATTAGAAAGAATGGGCAGCCACACTGTCCAGCACATGCTGCTGCTGCTGCTGCTAAGTCGCTTCAGTCGTGTCCGACTCTGTGTGACCCCATAGACGGAAGCCCACCAGGCTCCCTCGTCCCTGGGATTCTCTAGGCAAGAACACTGGAGTGGGTTGCCATTTTCTTCTCCAATGCATGAAAGTGAAAATTGAAAGGGAAGTCGCTCAGTCGTGTCCGACTCTTGGCGACCCCATGGACTGCAGCCTACTAGGCTTCTCCATCTAGGGAATTTTCCAGGCAGTTGTGCTGGAGTGGGGTGCCATTGCCTGCTCCGAGCACCGGATGAGCATGAAGCAAACCCTTACTAGAAGAGTTCCATTTGTCCTGAGCCTTCGCTCCTTCAAAATGTAAATGCGAGAACAGATAACAGCCTTCCCAGGGCTTGGTGGGAGAGTAGGGGTCTGGGGATACAGAAAACAACGTGGGAGAGGTAAGCCTGATTGAGGGAGGCTCACTGAGAGTCAGAAGAGACAGAAGGCTAACGTGGATGAAGGGGGTGGCAGTCAGGGGAGGTGGAAAAGTCGAGGGGCAGAGATTTAATCTACACCACAATTCCCCCAAAGGCAGAAGAAGCTGGGGGAAGAGTGACAGCCAGCTTTGCCACACTGAGACAGATGCTCTTTCCTGGGAGAGAGCCAGCGTGCCTGTCTTGGGGTAGCAGCTGTGACTCTGTCTGAGGGCAACTGCACCAGTGAACTTTGCTAAGTCTCCATTTCACTTGTTTACTTGCCCCCAGAGTCCTCCGAAAGTATCAAAGTTCAGCTGAAACTGATTAAGAGGCCCTCCTGATGATCTGAAATGTCAAGTGCTTCTCCATCCTAATAATATGCATCTGGAATACTTCCCAGATGAGAGAAGACACGCTTCCCTTTGATTTAGAGTTGGAAAGATGACAGAGTGGAGGCAATAATGATGATAAAAAGCAAAGCATAAGCCAGGTGACAACTCCCACGATACAGAGAAACCAACAATAGGGAATCAACAAACTACGTGAGATGTTGGCATCCATGGCATAATTGTTTATGCCAGGGATAACACCTACAACAACTGCTGATAAAACACAGTCACCCAGTCCTTATCGGACCATTTGCTGAGATGAAATACAAGCTTCTAGGTCCAGCATTCAGGACTGTTACTGCTTGGACAGGAAGGAAACATGCATGCTGGTCTTCAATAGCAATCACTTTCATGCCATTAAGGAGCTTCCCCGGTGGCTCAGATAATTAAGAATCCACCTGCAATGCAGGAGACCTGAGTTTGATCCCTGGGTCGGGAAGACCCCCTGGAGAAAGGAATGGCTACCCACTCCAGTGTTCTTGCCTGGAAAATTCCATGGAGGGAGGAGCTTGATGGGCTACAGTCCATGGGATCACAAAGAGTTGGACATGACTGCATGACTAACACTACTGTATCATGCCATTAAACCAAAAACAAACAAACAAACAAACATAACAACCGAACCACACTGTACCTGGTATAAAAATGTCTCATTCCTTCTTAGTCTGTGATCTTTTCATCAGTAAGTGTGCATTAGTTTCCTGTGGCTGCTATAACAAAGTACCACAAACCAGATGGCTTAAAACAATAGTAACTTTTAATATTTTAATGTTAACTAATAATTTAACTAATGTTATGTTAGTTTCTGCCATACATCAACATGAGTCAGCCATAGGTATACATATGTTCCCTCCCTCCTGAACCTCCCTCCCATCCCTCTCCCCATCCAACCTACCCCTCTAGGTTGTCACAGAACACTGGGTTTGAGCTCCCTGTTTGAGCAAGTTCCCACTGGCTATCTATTTTACATGGTAATATATATGTTTCAATGTTATTCTTTCAATTAGTCCCTCCCTCTCCTTCCCCCACTGTGTCCACAAGCCTGTTCTCTATGTCTGCATCTCCACTGCTGCCATGCAAATAGGTTTGTCAGTACTATCTTTCTTTCTAGATTCCATATATACGCATTTAACATACAACACTTGTTTTTCTGACTTACTTCATTCTGTATAATAGGCTCTAGGTTCATCCACCTCATTACAAGTGACTCAGATGCATTTCTTTTTATGCCCGAGTAATATCCCATTGTGTATATGTACCACAACTTCTTTATCCATTTATCTGTCAATGGACATCTAGGTCATTTCCATGCCCTAGTTATTGTAATAGTGCTGCCAGGAACTTGGGATACTGTGTGTTTTTCAATGATAGTTTCCTCAGGGTATATGCCCAGTAGTGGGATTCTTGGGTCATATGGTAGTTTTATTCCTAGCTTTTTAAGGAATCTCCATACTGGTTTCTATAGTGGCTGTACCAATTTACATTTGCACCAAAAGTGCAAAAGGGCTCCCCTTTCTCCACACTCTCTCCAGCATTTTCTGTTTGTAAACTTTTTGATGATGGCCGTTCTGACCAGTGTGAAGTGATATCTCACTGTAGTTCTGATTTGCAACCATACTGGTTTCTATAGTGGCTGTACCAATTTACATTTGCACCAAAAGTGCAAAAGGGCTCCCCTTTCTCCACACTCTCTCCAGCATTTTCTGTTTGTAAACTTTTTGATGATGGCCGTTCTGACCAGTGTGAAGTGATATCTCACTGTAGTTCTGATTTGCATTTCTCTAATAATCAGCGATGTTGAGCATCTTTTCATGTGTTTATTAGCCATCTGTATGTCTTCTTTGGAGATGTGTCTTTAGGTATAGTGCCTACTTTTTGATTGGGTTATTGAGCTGTATGAGCTGCCTGTATATTTTGGAGATTAATCTAATGTCAGTTGTTTCATTTGCTCTTATTTTCTCCCATTTTGAGGGTTGTCTTTTTACCCTGTTTATAGTTTCCTTTGCTGTGCAAAAGTTCTTAAGTTTAACTAGGTCCCACTTGTTTATCTTTGTTTTTATTTCCATTATTCTAGTAGGTGAGTCATAGAGCATCTTGCTATGATTTATATCAAGTTGCTGCCTGTGTTATCCTATAAGAGCCAAAAATATTCCAACAAATAAAAACCAAGGGCCAGATGGCTTCATAGGTGAACTCTACCAAAAGTTTAGAGAAGAGCTAACACCTACACAGCTCAAACTCTTTCAGAAATTGCAGAAGGAAAACTTCTGAACTCATTCTACAAGGCTGCCAGCACCCTGATACCAAAACCAGCAAAGACGCCACAAAAAAAGAAAACTACAGGCCAATACCACTGATGAACGTAGATACAAAAATCCTCAACAAAATTCTAGCAAACAGAATCCAGCAATGCATAAAAAGGATCACACAGCATGATCAAGTGGGCCTTATCCCAGGGATGCAAGGATTCTTCAGTATGCACAAATCAATCAATGTGATATACCACATAAACAAATTGAAAGATAAAAACAATAGCAATGTATAGGCTCACTGTCTTGGAGGTCAGAAGCCCCAAACCAAGGTGGTATTAATTTTGGTTCCTGCTGAAAGATGTAAGGAATAACCTGGGCCATGTCTTTCTCCTAGCTTCTTGTAGCTCCAGTGATATCCATCACTCCAGTCCTTCTCCTTATGGAGGTCTCTCTCTATATCTTCACATTGTCTCCTATTTGTGCATGTTTGTCTCTGCCTCCAAATTTCCCCTTTTTATGAGGACACCAGTCATATGCAATTAAAGCTCTAATGACTTTTTTAACTTGATTACCTTGGTAAAGACCATATGTACAAAATAAGTTCACTTTCTGAGATTTAGAGGGTAGCACTCCAAGACACCTTTCTTTAGAGGACACAATCCAACCCATAAAAAAAAAAAAAAGGAGTTGGTCCATTTTGATGAAGCTAGAAAAAAAACATGTGGGCCATCCCTGTCCAAATTGTATTCTGCATAACTGTGGGGTTTTGAAGAGATATGCCAAAAGTTCTACACACATTGATTCAACTTTCATTTAAAAATACATTGAAAATTGGGACTTCCCTGGTGGTCCAGTGGTTAAGACTTTACCTTCCAGTGCAGGGGGTGCAGGTTTCATCCCTGGTTGAGGAGCTAAGATCCCATGTGCTTTGTGGCCAAAAAAACCAATCCAATACATAAAAGCAGAAGCAATATTGCAATAAAGTCAATAAAGACTTTAAAAATGGTCCACATCCAAAAAATGTTTAAAAAGTACGTCTAAAACCCACCAAAGGCATTCAAATGTGATGTACATCATTCATAAACACCAGAGTACAGCTTGTACTTCCAGAATAACACATGTCTTTTGACTGGTTGGTTTTTTGCCCAGGTCCAGAAATAAAACTCTTTGTGCCACATCTGTGATTATATTCAAACTTCAAGCTAGTAAGTTGTTGATTTAACAACACTCTGTACTGGTCTTCTTGGGATTCAAGCCCTGTGCTTGACTGCATAAGTATATAAACAAAGCGTATAATATCATGTGCATTTGTAAACGCATAGGCAAGAAGTATCCTAGAACTTAATCAAAAGTGTCCAGATGCCTCTGCTTAGGGTCCTTCCTTGGGTCCACTGTTCATCATGTAAGGGGACACATGGCATATTGACAGTGACAGTGGGCACACTGGGTAGGAAGGATGGCATTTCTACAAAACTCAGGTACCCTATTAATCAAGCCTATTTAGATCGCAAATAACAGATACTCAGGTCAATCTAGTTTAAGTGAAAAAGAGACTTTATTGGCTGCTCCCCGGAGTGTTTCTTCTCCTCTTCCTCACTGTGGAATTCCCCTGTGTGATTACCCCTGTGCTTACGTTGGGTGGGAGGTGGGGACCATGCACTGGCACATCCATACACGTTCCAACTCTCAGGTCCACGGCCTTGGACTACAGAATACAGAAAGCCAAAACTTCATTTCCCAGATTCCCCTGTGGTGAAGGTTCCCAGGTTCTTGCTGAATGAGGTGGAAATGGATAGAGAGGCAGCCACTGCAAGGGAGGAGACTGTCTCCTGCAGTGAGCTGCAGGCATAAGCACTTGGTTCTTCAGGGCATTTCTGGAGGAGGCTCTATAGAGTCCTGTGCTCAGTGTAGGGGTGCTGTGCTGTGTGAGGCAGTAGCTGTGGGAGTTAGATGGTGTCTCCTGGCTACTTTTATTCCTGTTTGCTGCTGCTGCTAAGTTGCTTCAGTTGTGTCCGACTATGTGCGATCCCATAGACGGCAGCCCACCAGGCTCCGCCATCCCTGGGATTCTCCAGGCAAGAACTCTGGAGTGGGTTGCCATTTCCTTCTCCAGTGCATGAAAGTGAAAAGTGAAAGTGAAGTTGCTCAGTCGTGTCCGACTCTTTGTGACCCCATGGACTGCAGCCTACCAGGTTCCTCTGTCCATGGGATTTTCCAGGAAAGAGTACTGGAGTGGGTTGCCATTGCTTTCTTTTTATTCTTGTTTCAGTTCAGTTCAGTCACTCAGTCATGTCCAACTCTTTGCGACCCCATGTATCGCAGCACACCAGGCTTCCCTGTCCATCACCAACTCCCAGAGTTCACTCAAACTCACGTCCATTGAGTTGGTGATGCCGTCCAGCCATCTCAAAACCTAGTTATCAAGACCTTCTGGAGATTCTGTGGACTACCAAAATATCTCAAAGGCTTTTATTTTTTTCTTCAAAGGCTTTTTTACTTAAGTTAGAGCAGATTCTGTTGCCTGCTGCTGAGAACGGACTGACAACTCCAATTACCGGTATATACACTGACGACACCAGCTCAGCTTTCTCTAAAGCTGGAGAGAGATATTTGACTGTTTCCTACCCAGTGCCATCTAGAGGTCCCATAAGCTCCTCAATCTTCATAGACCCGAAACCAAACTCCCCCTCCAAGCCCGCTTTTCCTACTTCCTTTATCAGATGCTACCATTTTCCCAAGTAGGCAAGCCAAAATCTAAGATCCATCCAAGACATGTCTTTTCTTTTTCCCACCCAAATGTCAGTGACAGTACTACTTAAACCGTTTCTGAGTGTTCCTTCTTCTTTAATCTTCCTGCCCCATGCCACGGTTTCCTGTCCTAACATCCCTTGCCAAAACAAACTGTCTCCTGTCTGCAGTCCCACTCTAATCCACCATCACACCTCCTCCATAGTGATCTTTCAAATACCCAAATATAACAGCGTCATTCCTTCACTTGAATGCATTAAAGATTTCTCCCACCATTATTATGGTTTCAAGTTGGATGAATGGTATGAAACCAGAGGGCATGTGTGGCAGAGATTGACTGCAGACTCACCAAATCCAGTTTCTCTTTCTCCTGAGTGCATGGCTAGACCACATTTCCCAGCCTCTCTTCCAGTCATAGGACTTAGTCATCAGTTAAATTGACCTTAGATACTGGCTTTTCTATTTTATCAGTTAGCTCCTGCCATGTAACAAACCACCTTGAAACTTAGTGGGTTACAACACCACCACTTGTTATTTCCTACAGGTCTACAGGAGGATTGGTGATTCTGCTGCTCTGGACTGAGTTTGGGTGACTTTAGCTGGGCTTGCTCATACACTGACACTTTAGTAGGTCAGCTGGGGGCTGCCTGGTCTGGGATGGGCTCAGCACGGAGATTCACATCTGCTTTACTCTGGAGATTTCCTCTTCTAGTTGGCTAGCCCAGGAGCAAGGTTTCAAGAAAGAGCAGAAAGAGGCATGCACTCCATCTTGAGGTTTGGGCATTGAACTGACTCACCTTTTTTTTCCAGCCAGATATTTATTTTTAATTGGAGGATAATTGCTTTACAATATTGTATTGGTTTCTGCCATACATCAACTTGAATTGGCCATAGGTATACATATTTCCCCTCCCTCTTGAACCCCGCTCCTGTCTCCCACCCCATCAAGTTATCATGAGGCCATCATCACCCTGATACCAGAACAAGACAAAGATGCCACACACACAAAAGAAAACTATAGGTCAATATCATTGATGAATATAGATGCAAAAATCTTCAACAAAATTCTAGCCAACAATCCAACCACACATTAAAAGGATCATACATCATGATCAAGTGGGCTTTATCCCAGGGATGCAAGGATTCTTCAATATACACAAATCAATTAACGTGATACACCATGTTAACAAATTGAAAGATAAAAACCATAATACCTTCTCAAGAGAGGCAGAAAAAGCTTTTGACAAAATTCAACACCCATTTATGATAAAAATTCTCCAGAAAGTAAACATAGAAGGAATCTATCTCAGCATAATAAAGGCCATATATGACAAACCCACAGCAAGCACTTTTTTCAGTGGTGAAAAACTGACTCACCCTTTTACCACATTCTTTTGACCAAAGCAAATCACAGGCCAACTCAGATTCGAGTGGGTGGGGAAACAGACTCTCCTTCTGAATGAGAAAGGCTGCAGAGTCAGTGCAAGAGAAGAAAGCAAAGGAAGGCAGCTATTGTTATAAAGTAGCACACCTACTCCCTAGATGCATAACCTTAAGTAAGTTTCCTCTCTGGGCCTCATTTCCTCTTCCATAAAATAGGAGAAATAACATGTACCTTACAAATGAGATAATGGAGGTATAAGATAAAGTCCTCATCAGAGGCTTTGGCACATAGTAAGTACGCAACGATCTTTTATTACTTATATTCTTCACATCTCCCTGCAATGTTTACCATTGTTCCTTTCACATGATTGGAAGCATTTGTTGAACTAATCAGTCATGCACCTGGCTCCAACGACCAGCTAGAAAAATGGTCTCTAAATGGCTCATCATGTTTCTAGAGCTAACATAAACCCACACTTCTCAACTTGGTCACGGGCCCATTTGAAATCATTCCGTCCAAACTTGACATAGATCCCTCCTAAAATACATCCTCCAGCTGTTCAAACACAGTCTGTCTTCTGTGCGTATATGAGGACAGGAGAATACAATTCATGTCCCTCTAAATAAACTGACTGGAGCAGTCTTTCCAAAAGAGAATGTGCATGAAGCTTGCTAATTAGGACACTTCAAACTCCCATTTCCGACAGATCAAAAATTATCCAGAATTATGTATGCTAAGAAATCATCTGGTTGCATTGATGGCCCGTGCTTCACTCCCTTTGGTGTTGTCTTTCCACATTCAATGGATTTGCTCTGGCTAATGCAATGGAAGCAAACTGATACAGACGTGGCCTGGAAATGTAGCTGCTTTTGTCCATTTCCTCTTTATGGACCTCTGTCACCACAATGAGAATACTCCAGAGGTAGCCCACCAGAGGGATGTGAGAGATTGCGTAGAAAAGCTAAATCGTACCACATGAGGCTACCATAGACCACCCAGTAACCACAAATATCTGAGCGAGATCAGTCAAGACCAGCCACCCATGTCATTTTAGTGGAATGACCTAATCAATCCATAGACTTAGGGGCTTCCCTGGTGGTCCATGACTAAGACTCTGAGCTCCCAACGCAGGGAGCCCAGGTTCAATCACTGATCAGGGAATGAGATCCCATGTGATGCAACAAAAATTGAAAATCCTGCCTGCTGCAACAAGACCCAGTGATGCCAGATAAAAAATAAATATTTTTTAAAACTCCATAGACTTATAAGAAGTACATCAATAATTATTGTTTTAAGTCATTTCATTTCAGTATGGTTTGTTACACAGCAGCAGTTAACTGATTCAAATCTATGCCATGATTCTCATTATCAATTCTACCCTGAGAGTCTTCTCTTTGTCTTATACTTTGGGGTCCCAAGGGGAGAGGAATTAGGTTCATTTCAGTAGCCTGAGACAAGTATATTCACTCAGAAATTAAATACCTGTACTACAAGGCTGGCTAAAATGAGTACATTTGTTTCAAGTTCCCCATGAATAAATGAGAACTTGGAATAGCCAGGTCATTATATCACACTAAATTGTTTTCAAGTGTGATGACTCCAGACAATAAAGTGAAAGAACATCAAATCTTGGCTTGAGTTGGCATTTAGGAGAACCTGATGGCTCCACTCCCAGATCTAACATTGAATTTGAACAATGACACTTAGCAACACTGTGCCTCAATTTACCTGGCTGCTCTTTGGGAAATGTTTTAGTTAAACATGAATGGGAAGCCCCAAGAGCTCTGTACAAGAACTACTGTTCTAAATGTAAGCTAATTTAGAATTATAATTATCTGGTATACACTAGACTTTCTCTTATCTGACTAATGGATGGGAGCCACAGCTTAAAAAAATACCAAATAACCAATACTAAAAGTCTGTATTGAATTCCATAATGGTGAAAAAAATATATATTGACAACAAAATTACCTTTCTAATTATGTCTCATTCAGAAGAGCATTGGTTTCCATTTCTGGAGAGCATGCCACCAGGAAAGGAATGCTTTGCCTTCTGGTGATTTATAAAGTTACTAATCTATAGGTGTATAATTGAGAATTAACTATTGACCAGGTGCTATACAGCAGCTCTTCAGTTAAGTAACTGTGGCTTCAGTTCATCATTTTCTTGTTCAAAATAATTCTATATCTTCCCTACTTTCCCTTCATCTATTCTGACCCCTATGTGTTAAGTAGCACAAAGAAAGCATGCTAGCCTTCTGTTGTGTGTCTCTATGTCCTTAGACAGCAAGGAGATCAAACCAGTGAATCCTAAAGAAAATCAACCCTGAATATTCATTGAAAGCTGATGCTGAAGCTGAAGCTCCAATACTTTGGCCACCTGCTGAGAAGAGCCAACTCATTGGAAAAGAGCCTGATTTTGGGAAAGATTGAGGGCGGGAGGAGAAAGAGGTGATTGAGGATGAATTCAAACAAACTCTGGGAGACAATGAAGGACAGGGAAGCCTGGTGTGCAGTAGTTCATGGGGTTGCAGAGTTTGACACAACTTAGCGAATGAACAGCTATGTCCACAGCATCCAGCAAGAAAAGACAGAGATCTTGGTTCCTCAGTGAACACCCATAGGCAAAGGATGAAAGATTTTCTGTTTTCAAGGGACCAGATGGAATTTTTAAGATCCCTAACTTAAATGTAAATTTCTGGAATAAATAATTTGCTCAGATTTTTATGCAACACTCCAGGAGATCTATTTCCAGCTACTCATGGAGTAATGTTAAACATACACAAGTAAATTAAAGTACAGATATATGTAATAAAACACTAGAAGAGGCTGTGCACTTTCTCTCTCCCTTTCTCATCTCAGATCTCAATTTAAATGTTACATGCAAAAGAGAAAGCATTTGAACCCTTATTGAAATTAGGTCCTAGTACATCTTTAAGACAAATATTGAAACTCATTATTTGTTTGCTTACATATTGAGTCATTCTTCCCCACTCGAAGGCAAGACCCGTTGAGAGCAACACTGATGTTCCCCACAATCTAGCACAGAGCTCAGAACACTGTATACACTTAATGAATGAATGAGAAAATGAATAAATGGATAAGTAAGATATTCCCCGGAGAAGGCAATGGCATCCCACTCCAGTACTCTTGCCTGGAAACTCCCATGGACGGAGGAGCCTGGTAGGCTGCAGTCCATGGGGTCGCTGAGTCAGACACGACTGAGCGACTTCACTTTCACTTTTCACTTTCATGCATTGGAGAAGGAAATGGCAACCCACTCCAGTGTTCTTGCCTGCAGAATCCCAGGGATGGCAGAGCCCAATGGGCTGCCATCTGTGGGGTAGCTAAGAGTCGGACACGACTGAAGTTACTTAGCAGCAGTAGCAGCAGCAAGATATTCCCGTGGACGGAGGAGCCTGGTGGGCTGCAGTCCATGGGGTCGCTGAGTCAGACACGACTGAGCGACTTCACTTTCACTTTTCACTTTCATGCACTGGAGAAGGAAATGGCAACCCACTCCAGTGTTCTTGCCTGCAGAATCCCAGGGATGGCAGAGCCCAATGGGCTGCCATCTGTGGGGTAGCTAAGAGTCGGACACGACTGAAGTTACTTAGCAGCAGTAGCAGCAGCAAGATATTCCCGTGGACGGAGGAGCCTGGTGGGCTGCAGTCCATGGGGTCGCTGAGTCAGACACGACTGAGCGACTTCACTTTCACTTTTCACTTGCATGCATTGGAGAAGGAAATGGCAACCCACTCCAGTGTTCTTGCCTGGAGAATCCCAGGGACAGGGGAACCTGGTGGGCTGCCATCTCTGGGGTCGCACAGAGTCGGACACGACTGAAGCACCTTAGCAGCAGCAGCAGCAAGATATATCTTGAGGGTCAATTATGATCAATTGTAGGGCTTCAAAGAAAATAGTCCTAAGGCTAGAAGAGTCCCATGATCAATGAAAAAGTCAGCCTTGGGTCTAAAAGTAGGCTTTCACAATGTTTACACTATTGACATTGAGGCTGGGTAATTCTTTGCTGTGGACAGCCAGCCTGTGCATTGTAGGAAGTTTAGCCAAGAGGCCTGGCCTCCATCAACTAGATTCCAGTAGTACCGCTACCTCTCCCACTTTCATTGTGACAATCAATATTTCTAGACCTTGTCAAATGCCCCCAGTGGGGGCAAACTTGCTCTCTTCCATCTCAGCTCATCTAAATGGTAATGGTGAGGTTGGGTATTATTTTAGGAGCCAAATATTTGCCAGTGTGACAATGGGCACCATGAGGAGATGATAATATTTTGGAGGAAAAGGTAATACCTTTTATATTCTATTTAAAGATTTTTGAAAACCATGTTCTTGGTACCCTAAACCTTCTAGAATTCTGAGGGGGTAAGGTTTAGCTTTGGGAATGTATATTTCCTACAATAGTTAAAAACATTTGAGTTATGAGTGCTGTTGTATATCTGAAGCCAGGTTTTAATCTTTTTCTTTCCCCAAATTACACCCTCTCTTTCTCCCTATTTAAAAACCCCTTCAGGAAACAAAGACTCTGAGGGTCACCACCTCCAAGCAGAAAATCAATTACAGTTCTTTTTTTGATGGGCTGGATGGAACAATATTAAAAAGGGCTATTTTATTAAAGCTTAATAGCTGGTTTGCAAGACAGAAATGATAGTAATACCCAACCTCCTGTCCTTCTCTCATGGTTGAGTGGAAAAGATGAGAAAATGCTGGCAATGATGCTTTGTAAACAAGGAACTGATCTACAAATATAACTATAGCTGGGTGTTTCTCTGAGATGCCAAAGCCACCCACGCCTGACCACAAGACTGTTTGGTGTCTGGTTGTCTGCCCCACTATATTCTGAGCCCTCTAGGGCAGAACCAATGTTCTATCCCTCTCTGTCCCTAGACCTTAGCACAGTGCCAAGCTCTGTGCTCTTTTCATAATGTCCATGGGGTTCTCCAGGCAAGAATACTGGAGCAGGTTGCCATTTCCCTCTCCAGCTATGGTTTTTCCAGTAGTCATATATGGATGTAAGAGTTGGATCATAGGGAAGGCTGAGTGCCAAAGAACTGATGCTTCCTAACTGTGGTGCTGGAACAAACTCTTCAGAGTCCCTTGGACTGCAAGGAAATCAAACCAACCAATTCTAAAGGAAATCAACCCTGAATATTCATTAGAGGAACTGATGCTAAAGCTCCAATACTCTGGCCACCTGATGTGAAGAGCCAATTCATTGGAAAAGACTCTGATGCTGGGCAAGATTGAAGGCAACAGAGGGAGCTGGTGGCTGAGGATGAGACAGTTAGATAGCATCACTGACTCAGTGGACATGAATTTGAGCAAGCTGGGGGAGACAGTGAGGACAGAAGAGCCTGGTATGCCACAGTCAGCTGTGATATGAGGTTACAAAGAGTCAGACATGACTTGCACCTGAACAACCATAACAAGCTCTGTGCTAGGACTTAAGCACCAGGTTTATGTAGGTGGAATATACAGTCAGTTTATTGTCTCCATCTGCCCCACATCCATGTACCCATCTTGTAGTAATAATGCCTCCCCACACTACATGTGGTTTTGCTGGGAACATCCATCAACATGTCCACTCTCCCATGTCCAAGGAGGAAGAGGATCCAACAATCTAAGAGGTCAGTCAGACTCTTTAGAATTTGAATCTTGATCAAAGTGACACACAGAGAGGAAATGCTTGGAGCCAATTTATCCCCATCACAGCACCCTGCTCTTTAGTTCCTAATCCCAAATCTCCATAGGTCCCCTCTTTCCTGCCTTTTCTGAGATATAGTTCTGCAGGTTTTCCTCAGGGCTACTCTATGTGCTTCTGTTAAGTGTTTCACCTGCTATGTTAACCAGAGCTCATCTCTGCAGCTGACCAAAGATTTGTAGCCCATTCCTCACCCGTAACCTGCCAAGGTTTTGTTACTCTGTCAGATCCCCCACATTGTAACATGGACCATCGATGGTTAGACCAACATGAAGTCCATTATGTTATCATTTTCTCAAGTACAAATTGGCACTTGCCATTGGGGCTTGCCATCTACCTCTACAAGGAGACAGGGAAATCACATGCTGCTATAGCTGCTGGCCTTCAGCACCCCTGAAATTAGTTCAGGGTGGAAAATAGAAATGAGGCACTCTGTGTATTGGGAAAAACTGGCAGGACAGGTCTTCAGACAGTTAGATATTTTCAGGAGAAGATTTTATGAGCCCAATTCTTGAATCTCCTCTTATCTAGAAAAGCATCAAAATCCTTCATGATGATGACTGCTTCTGGTGACTAGCAGAAACCTTCTCAGGAAATGTGTGCCTGATTGCACGTACTCCCTCTTTACCAAAATCTCACACACGCTGTTCTTCTCCCCTACCTCTCTGGAGCAGCTCCTCGGGGCTATCTGAGGTTCTGTCTCTCAGGGGGCAGTCCTCATTTTGCCTCGTATAAAACTTAACTTTCAACTCTCGTGTTGTGAGTTAAGTCAACAGTTTGAAAGGTATATCATTCAAATAAACACTCAGTACCTAAAAATGTAACATAAAGGTTCTATGACTTGAAAATAAATTCTCAAATTGCTCTTTAGTCCTATGCAGATTATTGGAAACTAAACCATTTTGATACAGGCTATTCCATTCAAATATTACCCATCCTGAGAGATTATCCTGAGTATTCATTGGAAGGACTGTTGCTAAAGCTCCAATACTTTGGCCACCTGATTCTAAGAGCTGACTCACTGGAAAAGACCCTGATCCTGGGAAAGACTGTAGGCAAAAGGAGAAGGGGGCAGCAGAAGATGAGATAGTTAGGCAGCATCACGGACTCAACAGACATAAATTTGAGCAAGCTCTGGGAGATAGTGGAGGACAGAGGAGCATGGTAGTGCTAAGTCCAGGGGGTCACAAAGAGTTGGACACGACTTAGTGACTGAACAACAACAATATCCTGAGAGATTCTCCTTTCCATTACAATTTAGCAACGGACAGAAGTCCCACTTTTTGAGCCTTATTTCCAGTTAAATCTGGACCTTTGCATGGTGAACACTGAAAGCAATGTTCAACATTTCATAATTTCTCCTAAAGTTCTGCCTCATGGATTTTGCAAAGGTGCCAGAGGTCTCAGAAGAAGCTACCTTTCTCTATCATCTTAAAAAAAAAAAAAAACCTAAACACAAGCTTAGTAGAGCCTGCGTTACAATTTCATATCTCACCCTCCATTTCTCCTGAACAGGAAAGGTGATTGTAGAAGCTCTATAACTGATGGGATCACATTTAAGCCTGACAATGCCTGTAGGTTAAATTGTATTTATTTTAAAAAAAGACTTTAAAAGATCAAAACCATCATGGAAGAATGGGAAGTGGACTTGCACGCATTATATAAGACACTACAAGCTTCATACCTGCTGATTTTATAGTTTTGAAACTGAGAATGGAAAATAGCATTGCCTTTTCAAATGCACAGGGAGAGGATGGGTAACGGAGCCCAGGGATTACTGGAGGGGATAAGCTAAGACTCCTTTGAATAATCAGCTTACCATTGTAGCTTTCCTGTTAGCTGAACTTGATTCTTCAGCATCCATTTAAGTATTTCTTTCTTCTGTGACCTTTAAGAAGTGAAAATCTGATGGCATGAGTAGACTTAAAAATGCTGCTGCTGCTAAGTCACTTCAGTCGTGTCCGACTCTGTGTGACCCCATAGACGGTAGCCCACCAGGCTCCCCCGTCCCTGGGATTCTCCAGGCAAGAACACTGGAGTGGGTTGCCATTTCCTTCTCCAATGCATGAAAGTGAGAAGTGAAAGTGAAGTCGCTCAGTCGTGTCCGACTCAGCGACCCCATGGACTGCAGCCCACCAGGCTCCTCCGTCCATGGGATTTTCCAGGCAAGAGTANCTGGTGTCACATTTCAGAAGATAAGCAAAAACTGATCTTGGGTTGTTACTCATAGGCAGTGTCTGTGACCTTGAGAAGTCAAACATCCGTCTGGTGCCTCAGTTTGTGCAATGTAAGGACCAGACACTCTCCAGAGATGCCAACAGGGTCTTGTTCATGACTATGAAGCCAGTTGCAGCTCTAAAGCACCAGATAACTGCGTTAGTAATAACCACAGGGTCCAGACCATGAGCACAGGTTGAATTCAGAAAGGATGGAAAATGCTGAGAACAAGAGAAGTCATCAGGATACTACCTCCGTCATGCGTGTGTGTCAACTACCTGACACCCAAGGTCCATTTCCCAGCATGTGTTGAAACCTACTGCACAGATCTCACTGTCTTATTGGTCACGAGCCTGAGCCCAGGTTTGTTCTGGTAGATGCTTTGCTCCAAACCATACTTCAAGGTCAGTCTGATCTTGGATGGTCTCAGCCTGCAGCAGCTTGAAGCAGGGCCTCGGTTTTCAGCTAGAAATTGAGGTCAGGTCACATCAGTGAGAGCACCGAATCATCACAACTAGACCAGTGGTCAGTGACAAGGCTCTGGACCTTCAGCTGTGCAGAAAAGAGTTCCCACAAAGACAGAAAGTAGTGAAAGAAGTAAATATTTATTAGGAAGAAAAATGACAGTATGTATAGATAGGCTCACAGGTGGGCTCAGAGAGAGTAGCGCCCTGGTGGGAGTTTCAATCACTTTTATGGGGTATTTCTTCCAGTTTTCCTTTGGACAATCATTTTGATTTACCTGGTTCATAGTCCATATTTGGCATATCTTAGGGTTCTCCCATGTGTATGCCAAGATGGATTCCACTAAAGAGGCCTGGGTAGTGAACATCAGTTAGCATCACTCCCCTCTTGACCTCCAAGGAGTTTTTCTGCACATGTGTAGTTGGGGACGTCTCCTGAATTTAAGAATGAAAACTATGTTGTCTCTTCTCTTCTATCTGCCAGGGCCCAGCTTCCTCTCTCAGTTATCCTGCTCTTGATATTTGGAAGTATTGCTTCACAGGGAATGAATCTCCCATTACATCACCCTGGGGGGCCCATCTACCTCCTACCTGAAGTCTAGAGAGGGAGGGTGTCCAGACAGCTCAAACAATCAAAGCATTTCTGTTAAATCTGCCTGATTCTTGCCAGAAATCAATTAGAAAGCATAATCAACCAGGGGAGACTACTCTAGAAAACAAAACAAGAAAGGAAAATGAAGCCACCTAAATCACATCGAGTCTCTGATCCTGGCAGGGCCCTCATTGACTTCCTTGAATGCCAGGGTGGTCTCCTCTCCATGGCCCCCTTCTGATGTTCTCCTTGTCTGGCAAGGGGAATATAGGTCCTTGGCAAATATGCTCTCAAGTTTCCTGAATACAAATAACAGAAAGACAAATGAGAGAAAAGAAGGGAAAGGAAGGGAAGGGGAGGGGAGAAGACACAGGGGAGGGGAAGGGAGGAGAAGAGATGAGGTAGGGGAAGGCAGGAGAGGAGGAGAAAAGAGAAGGGGAGATACAGGAAAGGGAAAGGGGAACAGAATTTCATCCCACATCTCAACTTAGATTTATTTTGTCAACTGAGAAATGAGGCGGCAGGGGAGGAAGGAGAGAAGTGAAAGTTGAGAGAGGGAGGGAAAATGCTGAGATATGGGGAGAAGTGAAAGAGGAGAGTGAAAAAGATGGCTTAAAACTCAACACTCAGAAAACTAAGATCATGGTATCTGGTCCCATCACTTCATGGCAAATAGATGGGGACATAGTGGAAACAGTGACAGATTTCATTTTTTGGCCTCCAAAATCACTGCAGATGGTGACTTCAGCCATGAAATTAAAAGGCTCTTGCTCCTCGGAAGAAAAGCTATGACCAACCTAGACAGCATATGAAAAAGCAGAGACATCACTTTGCCAACAAATGTCCATCTAGTCAAAGCTATATTTTTTCCAGTAGTCACATATGGATGTGAGAGTTGAACTATGAAGAAAGCTGAGTGCCTAAGAATTGATGCTTTTGAACTGTGGTATTGAAGACTTATGAGAGACCCTTGGACTGCAAGGAGATCCAACCAGTCAATCCTAAAGGAAATCAGTCCTGAATATTCATTGGAAGGACTGATGCTGAAGCTGAAACTCCAACACTTTGACCACCTGATGTGAAGAACTGACTCATTGGAAAAGATCCTGATGCTGGGAAAGACTGAAGGCAGGAGGAGAAAGGGGTGACAGAGGATGTGATGGTTGGATGGCATCACTGACTCGATGGATGTGAGTTTGAGCAAGCTCCGAGAGTTGGTGATGGACAGGGAAGCCTGGCATGCTGCAGTCCATGGGGTCACAAAGAGTTAGACGTGACTGAGTAACTAAACTGAACTGGGGAGAAGGAAGGATAAAACCAATACAATATTGTAAAGTAATTAGCCTCCAATTAAAATAAATAAATTTAAATTAAAAAAAAAGAATAAAAGAAAAAAAAAAGCAAGAAGAAAAGGGACAATGAGGACAGAGCAGGGGAATAAGACAGCCCAAAAGATAAAGCAGGTTTCATTCATCTTCTGCCTAACACTTGACTTTTGTCAGCCTGTACATGCAGACTTGCTTAGAGAAGATGGTTGTACAGTTTATTTTTGCATGTAAAGACTTGCTCACTTCATTCTTAGAGACAGTCCTCTGGGAAGGATGTCCCAGTGATTGAGTCTCACTTAAACTGAGCTCTCCCTTCAGACCTGGACAAGCCACATTCCAGGCAGAGATGGCTGAGGCACTGTCAGGCCTGGCCAGTGGCCGAGGGTCAGTGGAGCACAGGACCTCCTTGACCACTCCATATCCCAAGTCCTGTGGAAAGAGACCCCACCCACAATGAGGCACAAAAGATCTCTGCTTTTCAATACCCTGCCTTCCAGAGAAGGACCTTACTGCCAACAAAGCGATCTTATTGTTTTCCCAAGCATTTGTTTACCCTTTAATAAATAATGATATTAGGTCTTTGGAGGAAAGAAGGAGAGAACTGCCAATAGGAGATTTAATTTGCTATAATCAACCCCTCTTAGCATGCAGAGTCACATAGTATAAGTAAAAGAATTAATCTGTACCAGAAAGAATTGCCTCTTTGGTGTTATGAATCTAATCACTTACAAAGCTGAGTTGGCATTTTGGGTTTAGACGGAACTCTCAGGAATAAAAGCCACAAGATCAGGTTTCAAATGTGATCTGAATGGTGCCCTTCATTCAATTTTGGGGGCCTTTGGATTATACAGGGAATGAAATGCAAATAGAGGCACTGGGCCTCTTTTAGATACCCCCTAAATGTTCAGACAGACATGTAGGGGATGAATAAACACTTGCAGGCCTCTGGGCTGCCTGTGTGAGATATTCCTTCTTGATTCCATTCTCTAGGATGGATTGTCAGACCTGCCAATCATCTCTGGCACCCCCATTATACTTGGGAGAGGTGTTTGCTCTGAGCATACTGTTTCATAATCCTCAGAGGTGGAATTTCATAGCCCAGCAATGCTTTTGCCTTTGACATTCTCCTAAGCAGGATTTATTGCTTCCAAGACAGATGTGACTTGAATCGATTATGTCTTTTAAGCAGTCACTCTGGAAGCAGCTTCCAGGTTCTCTGGAATACTTTCTGCCTGACTTCATTCAACTTGCAAGCTGATGTCAGAGTATTTCAGCATAATCTAATACTATTAAGAGTCCTCTGGGTATGGAACTAAGAAGGCTATTACACAAACTAAGTTCAGGATGTGGTTGCTACTCTTGAAGAGCTTACGGCCTGCAACACACAAACATCTATTAATATCACAAAATGCAGCTGAACGGAAGGAGGTACCTAGAAGTTATATTTACCTGCTATTGACCTCTCATTACTGATGAACTTAGAAAATGAAGTAAGTACATTTGTTCATCTTTGGAATTGAGACAAGAGGCTATGCCAAAAAATGAATGGAAAGGACCCAAATTTCCAAAATGCTCAATAAAGATTCTTATTAAAAATCATATAGCTATGGTTGTCTCTTTCAGAACTCAAAACTACACATCACCCCAGCCATTCCAAAAATGTTGGGGTTTCTCATTATTTTATAAGTTTGGCAACATTAATCTTGTAGAGAGTTATTTCGGAGGTGATCTGAGCCTGGGGGTATTAGATAACATGAATCTAATTGACTTCAGCCATAGACCTAGATTCATAATCACAAATAATGTTGCAAAAAGTTAATGGCTTTAGAAGAAAATAAATGAAGTTAATATTTTTAGATTGATCACAACCCACCTCATCCTATATTAGTCCAAAAGATAAGAGGGAGGGATCTTTGAAAAAATAAGAGGAAAGAAATAACATTTCCAGATACTATACCACTTTCTTACCTGAATTTCTATGATAATTTTTCTCTGGAGAAAGATCCAACTGATCTTCCTTTTAGAATGTATGACTTAGCAGAATATCCACTATATCTTGCTCCATGTTTTCCTAGCTATTTAAATGAGAAAATTCTAGCAGGCATTGATTTGGTACCAGGAGAGAATGAGATAATAAAATATTCCCACACAGTTCAGTTCAGTCACTCTGTCATGTCTGACTCTTTGTGACCCCATGGACTGCAGCATGCTAGGTATCCCTGTCCATCACCAACTCCTGGAGTTTACTCAAACACATGTTCATTGAGTTGGTGATGCCATCCAACCATCTCATCCTCTGTCACTCCCTTCTCCTCCTGCCTTCAATCTTTCCCAGCATCAGGGTCTTTTCCAATGAGTCAGTTCTTCACATCAGGTGGCCAAAGTATTGGAGTTTCAGCTTCAGCATCAGTCCTTCCAAAGTGATTTCCTTTAGGATGAACTGGTTGGATCTTCTTGCTGTCCAAGGGACTCTCAAGAGTCTACTCCAAAACCACAGTTCAAAAGCATCAATTCTTCCCACACAGTAACCACATTATAAGATATTTTAGTCCCACTTGATAAATAAAGAAAAATTTGTAATCAAAGCCATAAAGGATACAAGTTGTTAAATGAACCCTGTACTTAGGGGGAGAAAATATTTCCTTAAGCAACATTAAATTCTCAAAATCCACTTCTAGGCACTAGTAAGCTCATATATGAAGGAGAGGAAAAAAATGAATGATTTCTTACTCCCTTAATATTCTGAAAACAGGAGTTTACACAGCACCATCAGGGATGCATTCAGAGGTTCCCTTGGCTGTTGTATTAGCTATAGGATTGGGTCCAGGCGCCAAGGAAAGCTAATCCTTCCAAGAACAGTTTGCTCTCTTTTATTTGGTAAATTGTTCTAAATTTCCCTTTTTTTCCCCTGAGTTTTAAAATTGGTTGTTGTAGCTTCACAATCTTCCCTTTCTCCACTAGTCAGGCCTGGGGAGAAAGGAGAGGCTGAATGGGTTGCTCATAATAAAGGGGAAAGGGGAGAACAGTGAATAAAAATGAAAGGCTTTGCATAATTTGGGCCACCTCAATACAGGGGCTCAAAAATGCCATGGGACAGCTTCAAGCATTGACAGGTGAGAAATGAACAAAACTTTGCTGGTTAAAGTCTTATTGGTGCAAGATCGAGGTTTCACAATTAATTTTAAATAATAAAACATAAAAAACCACCATGATAGAAACAAAAGCAAAGAAACCACAGTAGAAAATCTGATACAGAGCAGAACACAGGAAACCACCAACCATTCTGACCTCTCTGCTGTTGAACAGAAAAAACAGCTCAGGAAGAAAGCTCTATGAGAAAATAGAACATCACCAGACCCAAAGAACATTTTCTTAAACATTTCTAGATATGGAAGAGGCAGACACGAAAATAAAATCTAGTTCATCTTGGCTTCACAAACACAGAAAACCATCAGTTCTCTTAAGACACCTGGTGTTTGTCCATCAACATATCAGGAGAGACCCACCAACAAAACCAGAAGGAGTAGATACATTAGTTTTTAAATATTTCAATAAAAGAGTGAACAAGGAATAACCTTGAAGAATCACATTTCAACAAAGCATGCAATGAACTAAATATCTTCTGTAATTAATTCACTGCTAGCATTAAAAAGAAAAAAAAATAGTGCTGATTCGCTTACTGGTGGTGCACCAAATGTACCAAAATATTCATTAGTTACTCAGTGATGCTGTTTGGGATAAGTATTGCTCCACTCCAAAGCCTCTGCCAGCTTTGATGCCTGCCAAATTTGTATGTAAATGGGTTTTCACTTTCCAAGGCTAATGGGAGATCCGTTAAATTCTCAGAGACAACACATATATTATTTTAAGCCCTATTACTTTGACTTAAAAACAAGCCACTTTGATACTAAATCCAAAATAATACTTAATTAGAAATCCAATACTCAATATATCAGAATGTCCATTACACAGCTGTTTATCACAGTTAGTCATAATGAATGTGACAGACGAGTGTTTTTGTGCATCCTATACCAAAAAGAAACTCTATAGGATTTATTGATCTTTGTACCTGAGCATCCATTAAGAGGTGCCTCATCAATATCATGGAACTCTTGAGCGTCTCCTTCTCAGTGGGAAGAAAAGGGTCTTGGTCCTCCTCCAGCGCCTTTGACTTGGTGACAATAAAATGGGATATCTGGTCATTTAGGGTGTGCAGTGACTGGACTGCTGCAAAGAAAAAAAAAAAAGAAAGAAAGAAAGTCAAATCACAGTAGGTAACTTTCAAAGAGAAACTGGCTATAATTTTTGAAGGGAGAATTCAGGGTGGACACATAAGTTATAACCCAGGCAGGTGTCAAGAACCCTTATGTCCATGGGTCTCTCCAACACATGTGTTTAACGAGTAATAGACTGAACACTCTCCAAATCATGAACCTATATGGAAATGCTTGGGATGCTGCTGCTGCTGCTAAGTCACTTCAGTCATGTCCGACTCTTAGCTACCCCATACACGGCAGCCCACCAGGCTCCCCCGACCCTGGGATTCTCCAGGCAAGAACACTGGAGTGGGTTGCCATTTCCTTCTCCAATGCATGAAAGTGGAAAGTGAAAAGTGAAAGGGAAGTTGCTCAGTCGTGTCCGACTCTTAGCGACCCCATGGACTGCAACCCACCAGGCTCCTCCGTCCATGGGATTTTCCAGGCAAGAGTACTGGAGTGGGGTGCCATTGCCTTCTCCAGCTTAGGGATGCAGTTGTGGGCAAACCAGACTGGATGCTTACTCACATGGAGAGTTCGGTCCTGTGCCAATCACAGAAAATAAACAAGTTAACAAACACTTCTATAAAGATGACACATAAGTGTTTATGAATTAGAAAGAGATTAGTAGGGCATGAGGGGAGAGCTCTATAGTAGATTTACATTTACAGTAATACAGTTGGCTATTTTACCTCTTAACAGATGGCCTCTATCATTAAGTTTAATGAAGGGATAGTGGCTATGTTTTCCAATCAGTACCACATTTGTACCAGGAGGATTATTGTTTATCATTCACGTGGCACTTACCATCTGACATGATTTTAAGATTTCACCTTATTTACGCTTTTTACTTCCTTTTCTGCTTTCTCCATAGTAAATGTGGTAAGAGTAGAGATTTTCAAAATAATCTCTTGGTTTATGTTTGGTATATGCCCAATAACTAGGAAAGGTCCTAAAAGTTAGAGGGTGCTCAATAAATGTTGGTGAATTAATTTCCTTACATTCCCTTGAAATAAAATTTGTTTCCTTATTGAATTTCTGTAACTTTCAGGTAAATCTATCCTTTCAAACCAAGAATAAGTAAAGCCTACACATTCTCAGGAAATCACTGCACTAATCACCATTCTGAGGATGCAAAGTAATAATCAAAAACTAGTATCCAATAGAATCACTCTGAGAACATCTGCCTTTGACCATGAGGGAGTAAGAATATTCATATTACCCACTTGCTGCAAATAACTAGAAAACTGTATAATATATCCAAAACAAATACTTTTAGACATTGAACAGTAGCAAAACACTGTGATCCTTTAGAAAAGATGAAAAAGTTGAGTTCTATCATTGCCAGCATTCTGCAAAAATGGAATGTCCAGACCACAGCATGGGAAGAGAAATTCAAGGAGGACCCACCCCTCACACTGAATTGAGAAGATAGAGATTGGAAAGATTAAGTCTGCTCTAATTTGAAAGACAAATCACTAAGAAAGAAGGAATTACACAGAGATCTCTAGAAATCTGCACAGGAGTCTGTCTGAGTTGTTGGCTAAATATCAATCCTATATATGGGTAAGATTAAACCCTACATATCTGGCAAGAGAAAGTTCCAGGAAAGGACAGTCACATTTTGGGGAGCTGTAAGCCCAATAATTCCAAGAGATCTTACAGGAAAACAAATTGTTTTCATGCTCACTGGCCAAAGTGGAGGGTCTTGGTTGGAATTCACAGCACGTTCAGCAGGGACTCCCAAAGGATAAAGGTTTAGAAATAAAGCTAAATGATCCTTAGAATAAAGGCAACTCCAGGTCTACCCAAAAGGAGTTTAAAAGTAAGCCTTGTAAGGATCAAACTAATCTTCCCCTAACTAAAATACTTACCAGGAAAGAAAAATGAGTTTTTTGTTTTTTTTTTTTTTTGTAGAAGTATAACACAATCCGGGAGGGATTGGGGGCAGGAGGAGAAGGGGATGACAGAGGATGAGATGGCTGAATGGCATCACTGACTCAATGGACGTGAGTCTGGGTGAACTCCGGGAGATGGTGATGGACAGGGAGGCCTGGCGTGCTGCGATTCATGGGGTCGCAAAGAGTCAGACACGACTGAGCAACTGAACTGACTGAACACAATCTGGGCTTTCTTGGTGGCTCAGACAATAAAGAATGTGCTTGTAATGCAGGGGACTCAGGTTCAATCTCTGGGTCAGAAAGATCTCCTGGAGAAAGGAACGGTTACCCAGTATTCTTGGTTATCCAGTATTCTTGCCTGGAGAATTCCATGGACAGAGGAGCCTGGCAGATTCCAGTACATAGGGTCACATACAGTTGGGCACGACTGAGCGATTAACATTTTCACTTTTCATAACAAAATCTAGCACTCAAAATGCAAAATTCATAAGGCTCTGTATTCAATACAAAAATTACTAGACGTGTAAAGAAACAAGAAAGTGTAGCTTGCAGCCTGGAGAAAAATCAGTTTATAGAAACAGACTCAGAAATAACAAGTGATAGCATTAGAAAATATGACTATTAAGATAGTTACCATAGATAGTCTTTGTATGTTCAAGGTTGTAAAAGAAAACATTATTATGATGAGGAGAAAAATATAATATTTAGACCAGAACTAAATAGAGCACCTAAGGATGAAAAATACATATCTAAAATGAAATTTTTACTACAGGAGATGTATAGTAGATTAAACAATGAAGAAGAAAATATCAATGAAATTGAAATTTTATAATAAAACTATCTATAATGAATAAACAGAGCCTCTTTGACAATATAAAGCTGTCTGAGAAACATGCACTTGGAATCTGAGGGGGTAGGGTAGTGGCAGGGACAGAAAAAATGTTTGAAGAAATAGTGAAAATTTTTTTCCAAATTTGATAATACTATTAACCTCTGAATACAAGAATCTCAATAAATTTCAGGCAAGACAAATACAAAGAAAACTACACCAAGGCATATTATAATCAAATTGCTAAACACACAGTGAGAAACAGAAAAGCTTTTTTTTTTTTTTTTGGCAATGGCATGGAGGATCTTAGTTTCCTGACCAGGGATCAAACCCACACCCTGTCCAGTGGAAATACAGAGTTTTAACCCCTGGACTGCCAGGGAAGTCCACAAAAATCTTAAAATCAGCCAGAAGAAGAAGGTATACTGCATTTGGAGGAAGAGAGATAGGAATGATATCAGACTTGTTATCAAAATCTATGAAAACCAGAAAAGAATCTATGACTGTTAAAAATACTGAAGAAAACACTTGTCAATCTAGAATTCTATAACCAATAATAGTATCTTTCAAAAAATGAAGGTGAAATAATGACTTTTTTAGATAAACAAAAGCTGAAAAAACTTCAGCAACAGACTTTCATTAAAAGAAATGTTAACTGTCCTTGCTTTGTGCTTAGTCACTCAGTTGTAACCAACTGTTTGTGACCCCATGGACTGTAGCCTGCCAGGCTCCTTCCATACATGGAATTTTTCCAGGCAAGAATATTGGAGTGGGTTGCCATGCCCTCCTCCAGGGGATCTTCCCAACACAAGGATCAAATCTAGGTCTCCCTCATTGCAGATGGATTCTGTCTGAGCCACCAGGGAAGCCCAAGAATACTGGAGTGGGTACCCTATCCCTTCTCCAGGGAATCTTCCTGACCCAGGAATCAAACCAGGGTCTCCTGCAATGCAGGTGGATTCTTTACCAGCAGAGCTACCAAGCAAGCCCAGAGTAAGCACTGCTGCTGCTAAGTCACTTCAGTCATGTCTGACTCTTTGCGACCCCATAGACGGCAGCCCACCAGGCTCCCCTGTCCCTGGGATTCTCCAGGCAAGAACACTGGAGTGGGTTGCCATTTCCTTCTCCAATGCATGAAAGTGAAAAGTGAAAGGGAAGTCGCTCAGTCATATCCAACTCTTAGCGACCCCATGGACTGCAGCCTACCAGGCTCCTCCGTCCATAGGATTTTCCAGGCAAGAGTACTGGAGCGGGGTGCCATTGCCTTCTCCAAGAGTAAGCACTACAGATAGCAAATAAATCAGTGATGATTTTGAGCAATAGAGAATCAGTCTCAGAGAACTGAGCATAGAGTTGTAGCTACATGCCATGAAATAGGAAGAATACAGAATATGACATCAGAGCAGATTTTCATTGCACAGGAAGGCTCTAAAATACTTCCCTGGACTAGGGAATAAGCTTGGCTAAAACAGAGAAAGATGAACAAGAAAAAGAGGAAGTATGAGACCTGATTCCTGCCTAATTTGAATCCTTGTACTCAGAAGGAGATGGTAGAAAAACATTCAGATAGATTTGGGGATCTGAAAGCAGAGTGACTTAATGTCTTTTGTCCTACCCTGGGCACTGGGGGGGACAACCTCGCAGTGCACCTGCCAGTATGAGGGTGGAAACAACAGTCAATGGCATTTCAGGTCCAAGAGGATCTGAGACGGCACTACTGCCCTATCACACCAAGGGAACATTTCATGCAAGGATGGGCTCGATAAAGGACAGAAATGGTATGGACCTAACAGAAGCAGAAGATATTAAGAAGAGGTGGCAAGAATACACAAAAGAACTGTACAAAAAAGATCTTCACGACCCAGATAATCATGATGATGTGATCACTAATCTAGAGCCAGACATCTTGGAATGTGAAGTCAAGTGGGCCTTAGAAAGCATCACTATGAACAAAGCTAGTGGAGGTGATGGAATTCCAGTTGAGCTGTTTCAAATCCTGAAAGATGATGCTGTGAAAGTGCTGCACTCAAT
>SJYT01041200.1:139556-172206 GCA_006410635.1 Cephalophus harveyi
ACCAGTCCATTCTGAAGGAGATCAGCCCTGGGATTTCTTTGGAAGGAATGATGCTAAAGCTGAAACTCCAGTACTTTGGCCACCTCATGCGAAGAGTTGACTCATTGGAAAAGACTCTGATGCTGGGAGTGATTGGGGGCAGGAGGAGAAGGGGACGACCGAGGATGAGATGGCTGGATGGCATCACGGACTCGATGGACGTGAGTCTGAGTGAACTCCGGGAGATGGTGATGAACAGGGAGGCCTGGCGTGCTGCAATTCATGGGGTTGCAAAGAGTCAGACACGACTGAGCGACTGAACTGAACTGAACTCCCACCTCCAGTCTCCCTTAGCATCATGAGGACTGCAGATATCTCCAGCGAGTCCAGAAGTACCCAGAGGGAGATTCATGGACCCCAAGATAGGATAATCCACTAAGTCCCCTACATACAAACTTTCAAAGATGTGACCATGCTTCTGGTTCCAGCAAGAACCCAGAACCTGATGCCATCAACATCATGCATGAGTGAAATTGTAGTTTGCCCCTGACTCCTATTGCTGATGATCCTTCAGCTCAATCATCTCCCACCTCTTCTCCCTCCTCCATTCAGTAACTCTTTTTGCCTCTTCACTCAATGCCAGTCCCAATATGCCAGCTGACGTACTGTCTACTACTTTTCAAGGCACTGTACTATAAGATCAAAACGTTTTTGTGCATTTATTTGTTGTCTATGTATTATTTGTGTGAAAAGTATTATTAACCTATTACAGAACAGCACTATACAGCCAATAGTGTTGGTTGGGTACCTAGGCTAACTTTGTTGGACTTGTAAACAAATTGGACTTAACACACTCTCAGAACAGAACTCATTCATATGTAGGGGACTTACTGTATATAAGCCTCCCAATAACCCAAAGAAAAGAGAAAGAGAATGGGCAGGGGAGTAATTTGAATTTATTTGATATTTATCCAGATGGTACTAAGCTTTCAACCAGAAGGGACTGAGTTATTATCAGTTGAAATGTTGGCTCCAGGTCCAAGTTGAATTTCATTATAGAAACGTGAAAACAACAACAACAAACAACTTTTTGGAATTGTGACTATAAATTTTTAAACCCTCTATATATCTTTTCTCTCTTACTTAGACACAGGAAGGTTGGAGCACACTGAGCTACCAGTTCAGTTCAGTCACTCAGTCGTGTCCGACTCTTTGAAACCCCATAGACTGCAGCACGCCAAGCTTCCCTGTCCATCACCAACACCCGGAGCTTACTCAAACTCATGTCCATTGAGTCAGTGATTCCATCCAACCATCTCACATTCTGTCATCCCCTTCTCCTTCCACCTTCAATCATTCCCAGAATTGGGGTCTTTTCAAATGAGTCAGTTCTTCACATTGGGCTTCCCTGGTGGCTCAGAGGTTAAAGCGTCTGCCTCCAACGTGGGAGACCCGGGTTTGATCCCTGGGTGGGGACGATCCCCTGGAGAAGGAAATGGCAATCCACTCCAGTATTCTTGCCTGGAGAATCCCATGGATGGAGAAGCCTAGTAGGTTACAGCCCATGGGGTCGCAAAGAGTTGGACACGACTGAGCAACTTCACCTTGGTTCTTCATATCAGGTGGCCAAAGTATTGGAGTTTCAGCTTCAGCATCAGTCCTTCCAATGAATATTCAGGACTGGTTTCCTTTAGGATGGACTTGTTGGATCTCCTTGCTGTCCAAGGGACTCCAACACCACAGTTGAAAAGCATCAATTCTTCAGTGCTCAGCTTTCTTTATGTACAACTCTCACATCCATACATGACTACTGGAAAAACCATAGCTTTGACTAGACAGACCTTTTTGGCAAAGTAATGTCTCTGCTTTTTAATATGCTATCTAGGTTGGTCATAGCTTTTCTTCCAAGGAGCAAGTGTCTTTTAATTTCATGGCTGCAGTCACCATCTGCAGTGATTTGGAGCCAAGAAAATACAGCTTTTCACTGTTTCCATTGTTTCCCCATCTATTTGCCATAAAGTGATGAGACCAGATGCCATGATCTAAGTTTTCTGAATGTTGAATTTTAAGCCAACTTCTTCACTCTCCTCTTTCACTTTCATCAAGGGGCTCTTTAGTTCTTCACTTTATGCCATAAGGGTGGTGACATCTGCATATCTGAGGTTATTGATATTTCTCCCAGCAATCTTGATTCCAGCTTGTGCTTCATCCAGTCCAACATTTCTCATGATATACTCTGCATATAAGTTAAATAAGCAGGGTGATAATATACAGCCTTGACGTACTCCTTTCCTGATTTGGAACCAGTCTGTTGTTCCATGTCCAGTCCTAACTGTTGCTTCCTGACCTGCATACAAATTTCTCAGGAGGCAGGTCAGGTGGTCTGGCATTCCCATCTCTTTAAGAATTGTCCACAGTTTGTTGTGACCCACACAGTCAAAGGCTTTGGCATAGTCAATAAAGCAGGAGTAGATATTTCTCTGGAGCTCTCACTGAAGTATAAGGCATCCAAATAACCTACCAGAATCTAGGACCAATCTCTGCATGATTCATGCATCATTTTCCATCCTGCTTTCCCTTCCCCTATCTTCTAGTACATGGACATAGTGTTCTCACCAACAAGCCTTTCTCCCCACATCATTCTGAGGATACCTCAGTTCCCAAGTCCTTTGCCTATAGACACTATATTAACAAAACTCATGTCATTGCTCCCACTCCAGTACTCTTGCCTGGAAAATCCCATGGACGGAGGAGCCTGGTGGGCTGCAGTCCATGGGGTCACTAAGGGTCAGACATGACTGAGCGACTTCACTTTCACTTTCATACATTGGAGAAGGAAATGGCAACCCACTCCAGTGTTCTTGCCTGGAGAATCCCAGGGACGAGGGAGCCTGGTGGGCTGCCGTCTATGGGGTCACATAGAGTCGGACACAACTGAAGTGACTTAGCAGCAGCAGCAGCATGTCATTGCTTGGAAGGAAAGAATTATTGTCAATGTATTTCACTCTAACCAGGCTAGCGAATTTGCAGTTCTCAGAATGTATCTATTACAGGCTTTCTCTATTCTTTTTCCAGAAAATTGGGGCTCAGTAACTAAAACATGCACTAAATTTCACCTTGTTCTAAATTCAAGGTGCATTGAAAGTGTCAACACTCCCTTCTCTTCTCTTCTTTCATTGAACTTACCATATTATGTTGTAATTGCCTAAGAATCCATCTGTGGTGGATTTAGTTATTGGTTCCCAAACTCTTCCTCTTGAACCTGTTCCTGTAAAACCCTCCCTAGGGACCCTTCTCTGTGGAGACACAAACTTCCTGTCCTAAATGATGTCAGGATTTGCCATGTGACTTGCTTTAGCCAATAATTGTGAGCAGATATGAGTTATGCCATGTCCAAGCAAAAACTTTAAAAGTCATCATATGGTTCCACTATTGCTCTTTCCCCTTTGCCAGAATGTAGAAGGCATGCAAGTGAAAAGCAAACCCTTGCTACTATAAAACACCAAAACTGGGGGACAGCGGCATTTTTTACTGGAGCAGAGCCTCATAGGGAGAAGGCAATGGCACTCCACTCCAGTACTCTTGCCTGGAAAATCCCATGGATAGAGGAGCCTGGTGGGCTGCAATCCATGGGGTTGCTAAGAGTCAGACATGACTGAGCGACTTCACTTTCATGCATTGGAGAAGGAAATGGCAACCCACTCCAGTATTCTTGCCTGGAGAATCCCCGGGACAGGGGAGCCTGGTGGGCTGCCGTCTATGGGGTCGCAAAGAGTCGGACATGACTGAAGTGACTTAGCAGCAGCAGCAGCAGCAGAGCCTCATGAATGCTGACTGCTACGCAGTCTCTGGACTAGATGGTGACTTGAAAGCAATAATGGAATTTTGTTCACCATGTATCACAGGTGCTTGGCAAAGAAGAAACATTAGGGAAAAGTTTAATGGACAAATAAATACAGTTGTTTTGAGAGTATGGATCCTAAATAATAATTATTATAAGAATTACAACTTATTGAGTGTCTATCATATCAGGGGCTTTTAAAGCCTCTGTGCAGAATGATGAGGTGCTAATAATCTGGGCCCTAGGACCAGAAGCCTGAGTTCACACCCAGCTCTGATATTGACATGACTGGCAGTTACATAACATAACTGCCCAGCACAATGTAAGTTTCCAACAAATATTGGCTGTTATTATTATTAAAGATAAATCATAGATGCACAATCTGAAGCTCAGAAACATACACAACAGATGAGACCCAAGGCATGACATGACTTTCCAACCCCCATTCTTATAATCTTGCCACAATACCCACACTGCTGATCCAGAATAATGTCTGGTTAGAGAACACCACCACAAGTGGGGTGTTATACCACCAACACCAGCCAAGTGGGACACAATAAAAGTAAAGGCAGGGAACAAGTCTAGAGGATTTTGTTTTGTTTTTTTTTTTTTTTCCTTTGGCAAATATAAAATAAGCAGATGGCAGAGTGCCTGGCACAGTAAACATTTCATGTGCTAAAAATATCTAGGACTGAAGCCCTTCACTGATGCTCCCCTATCTATACTTCTTGAATCTTCTCTCTCCATCACATAGTTCCTTCACTGATAATAATAATTATTAATAATAATATTACAGCAAAAACCTATGGGGACTCAATATTTGCAACCATGGTGTTACATGCTTAATAGGCATTACCTCACTTAGTCACCCCAATGATTCTACTGAAGTGTCATTATCATCATTCCTATCATACAAATGAAGACACTCAGGTTAAGAGATTCATCAAGGATTATGCACTGGTCAGAAGAAGACAGGACTCATATCTACCCAGAGCCTGCACACAGAATTCCTGCATTATACCACCTCCACCCCACACACCCCTTGTTGCTCCATTGTGCTGTGTTCTCCTTTGGGCAAACATACTGTCCTTCTGGTCCCCTACCTATTGCCATTCCATTCTCATCATTTCCTTCAAGATGTAGCCAAGGAGGCTGAATTGATGTGTTTCCACCTAGGGTACCACACAGAGCAATCCTAGGCATAGAGAGTGTCAGGCTGGCTGTGGGGTATCACTTGGTGATATCTTCATAGTTTTAAAGGTGAGAAAACCGAGACCAAGAAAGATGATTCAGCTCTCTAAAGATGCTCTGGCAGTCAGTTTGAGAGTATGGATTCTAGAAGCCTGGTCTCAATCTTGTCCACCTCTCCAACTAGCTGTATAACCTTGAGTAAGCTGCTTAAGGCCTCAGCTTCCCCATCTCTAAGTGGGGATAATAATAGGAACAATTTCACAGAGTTTCTGAGAGTTACAATAAATGAGATCTTTTGCACAAAGCATGTGGCACATAACTATTACATGGTATTTACTATTATGATTATTCTACAGTTTGTACCTCAAGTCTTTAACTTACTGATATTAACTATTGTAACAGTGTAATTACTGAATCTTTGTTATATAAATAAACCAAGATGGTCTCTGTGTATTAGTCTATGGTGTTTATTTCTTCACTGCAGGCTGAGACCCATTAGCTCAAAAGGCAGCAGGTGCCAAACGCAAATGTTTTACATCCAAATATTTTAAATACAGACTAAATAAGCAGATTGTTAACTATTGAGAGCCTGCCTGCTTTGCAAGGGCTTCCCAGGTGGGCTAGTGGTAAAGAACCCACCTGCCAATGCAGAAGACTTAAAGAGAAGTCTCTGGCTTCCCCGATGGCTCATATGGTAAAGAATCCACCTGCAAGGCAGGAGACCTGAGTTTGATCCCTGGGTCATGAAGATTCCCTGGAGGAGGGCAAGGCAACCCACTCCAATATTCTTGCCTGGAGAAACCCTTGGACAGAGGAGCCTGGCAGGCTACAGTTGAAAAGGTCACAGAATCGGACACAACTGAAGCAACTTAGCACTCTTACACGAACTGCTTTGCAAACCCCACAAAACTGTGCCCAATCTCTGCTAGCCATTGGTGAGATAAGCCCTGGTACATAAAAACCCCAAGACCCTACTGGTCTCTGACCCAGACTCCCCACTGTGCTGGCGAGTGACATCACCTGGACACCTAAATCCCCTGGAGGACCCCTCTCTCCCCCATGAGTTCCTTGCTCACCTCCCCTCTGAGTATTGACCTTCTGCATTTCTGGATAGTCTCCGGCTGTGCAGGATTTCACATGCAAACTACCAAAGGGTCATTCAATAAAGCCTGTGTGAGCTACTGCCACCTAGTGGTCATATCTTTTCCCTTGATGAACCCCAAGATCTCTGGAACACCCTCCATTACCCATTTGTCTATTCATTTTATATCCCAGTTACAATGAGTCCAGTGCATCATACAAAACGAAAATGCAATAAATGTAAGTTGAATAATTAGAAGTAATAGCACAAGGAGGAACCTCTTCTTCAGGGCAGGTCACTCTGTGTTTAGCCTCATGTGTGTGCTAAGTCATTCTGTCATTTTTGAGATTGCATCCAAGTACTGCAGAGCTGGACTGTGAAGAAAGCTGAGCGCCGAAGAATTGATGCTTTTGAACTGTGGTGTTGGAGAGGAGTCCCTTGGACTGCAAGAAGATCCAACCAGTCCATTCTAAAGGACATCAGCCCTGGATGTTCTTTGGAAGGAAGGATGCTAAAGCTGAAACTCCAGTACTTTGGCCACCTCATGCGAAGAGTTGACTCATTGGAAAAGACTCTGATGCTGGGAGGGACTGGGAGCAGGAGGAAAAGGGGACGACCGAGGATGAGATGGCTGGATGGCATCACGGACTCGATGAACGTGAGTCTGAGTGAACTCCGGGAGTTGGTGATGGACAGGGAGTCCTGGTGTGCTGCGATTCATGGGGTCGCAAAGAGTCGGACACGACTGAGTGACTGAACTGAACCGAACTGAACTGCATTTCGGACTCTCTTGTTGACTATGATGGCTACTCCATTTCTTCTAAGGGATTCTTGCCCACAGTAGTAGATATAATGGTCATCTGAATTAAATTTGCCCGTTCCAGTCCATTTTAGTTCACTGATTCCTAAAATGTCGATGTTCATTCTTCCCATCTCCTGTTTGACCACTTCCAATTTACCTTGATTCATGGACCTAACATTCCAGATTCCTATGCAATATTGTTCTTTAAAGCATCGGACTTTATTTCCATCACCAATCACATCCACAACTGGACGTTGTTTTCGCTTTGGCTCCGTCTCTTCATTCTTTCTGGAGTTATTTCTCCACTCTTCTCCAGTAGCATATTGGGCACTTACGGATCTGAGGAGTTCATCTTTTGGTGTCCTATCTTTTTGGCTTTTCATACTGTTCATGGGGTTCTCAGGGCAAGAATACTGAAGTGGTTTGCCATTCTCTTCTCCAGCAGACTACGTTTTGTCAGAACTCTCCACTATGACCTGTCCATCTTGGATGGCCCTACATGGCATGGCTCACAGTTTCACTGAGTTAGACAGGGAAGAATACTTGAAGTGTGCTAAGTCACTTGAGTCATGTCCAACTCTTGTGACACTATGAACTATAGCCCTTCAGGCTCCTCTGTCCATGAGATACTGCAGGCAAGAATACTGAAGTGGGTTGCCATGCCCTCCTCTAGGACATCTTCCAACCCAGGAATTGAACTCACATCTCTTATGTCTCCTGCATTGGCAGGCAGGTTCTTTACCACCAGGGCCACCTGGGAAGCCCTCATGGGTACTTCATGTAATTTCTCTGGTTACATCTATTTCCCTTTTCTTCTAATAAAAGAAGCTCTCATTCCATCTTGGAGAAACACCCATCTCCACTTGTGGTTCATGTAGGGCTGATGCCATTCCCAGGTCACAGAGGTGAACATGTCATCCAGACCTTGCCATCCAAAGCACTTCATCTCCAAGGCAACAGTGGTTGGCCCAGGAGTGGCCTTGTGACCTAAACATGCCCGACAAGATTTAACTCCAGAATCATCTGATGTAACTATTAAGAAAGAGGAAGCCTCTTTTCCAGCTCAGTTTGCTAAGAATGTGGAGCAGCTGGTGGTCTTCTTAGCCATCAACTAAGGAGCCCCAGCCTGAGAATAAAACCAGTGGAGTGAAGAGGTAATTCTCATCCACAGACAGGGAATGAGATTCTTGATATTATCATTACAGCTTTGGGATTCAGCCACAAACTTCTCAGGTGGATTGCTAAATTTCCTTCTTTTCATTAGCACATTTGGGTTGGGTTTCTGTCACCTGCAATCAAGAAGTCCTGATTACTAGAAAGAAGCCTGTACTTTGTCTTCATTGTAATAGTTATTAATGTGGATACTTTTTTAAAAGTCTGCCTCTCTGGCAGATTAAAGCGGATCTTACATTTTGTGAGAAAAACCAGGAATCCAGTCTTCCGCCATAAGCGAGACTTTAGACATATGGTTTCAGCCATCTCAAAGCACCCCAGACGACAGCCCAGGCACGCTGGAGCAGGGCTGAACCCCTTCTCTGGATGATACCCTAATTCCCGGCCCACAAAACTGAGCATAATGAGGTGACATCCTTTTGTTTGGGGATGGCTTGCTCTGTAGCAATGTTGTTGTTCATTCGCTTAGTCGTGTCCAACTCTTTGCAACTCCATGGACTGCAGCACACTAGGCTTCCCTGTCCTTCACGATCTCCCGGAGTTTGCTCAAATTCATGTCCATTGACTCAGTGATGCCATCCAGCCATCTCATCCTCTTTCACCCCCTTCTCCTCCTGCCTTCAATCTTTCCCAGCATCAGGGTCTTTTCTAATGAATTGGCCCTTCATATCAGGTGGCCAAAGTATTGGAGCTTCTGCTTCAGCATCAGTCCTTCTGGTGAATATTCAGGGTTGATTTCCCTTAAAACTGACTGGCTTCATCTTCTCTGTGGGGCCTTCAGTGCAAGAGACCCAGGTTCAATCCCTGGGTCGGGAAAATCCTCTGGAGAAGGAAATGGCAATCCACTCCAATATTCTTGCCTGGAGAATCCCATGGACAGAGGAGTCTGGTAGGCTACAGTCCATGGGGTCTCAAGAGTTGGACATGACTTAGCATCTAAACCACCACCACCACCCATCTCCTCTGTAGCAACTGATAGCTGAAAGTTCCATGAGGTCAGCAACCAGGTACTTTCTGTTCATCACTATTTCTCTAAGCACAACACCTGGCATACAATGGTGCTTGACAAAATAAACATTTATCCAAAAGAAAAAAATGATTAAGCAAATGAAGAAAATAGCCAGCTTCTCTCCACTTTGTGGGCTCCATCAGCTCATCATCCTAGAATCAGCTGTTACGCACATTTTTATCCATTTGGCCTATAAAAATCTCAACCAAATAATACTGTTCTTAAAATGTATGATGGATTATAGAATGAAAAGTCATATATATGTTTTCTTACCTACCTGAGTTTAGGCAATTGAATCATAAAACCCAGTTTATTTGGTTGGTGGTTCTGCATGTGAAATGATGTTAAATTTATTTCATGTTATTCTGGTCTACAAATTTGAAGAAACATGTATTTTTATAGCAGGCTTATTTGTATGAAGTGCTCATTTGAATTTCACTGTATATTAATGAGTATTTATTTAGATTTCAGATAAGGGTAGCACATACATGGGTTGGCAGAGGGAAAAATAACAAGTTTCAGTATTTTGTGTTATTAGCAAAAATTGAAGGTACACAGAAAATGTCTTCATGCTTTCAGACGAGGGATAGCAGCTTAGCATACTATGCCTCTGTTTTTATAGATCAGATGAAGTGTAGTCATGAAATAATATTATGACCCTAAATACTCATTTTATACAGATGAGTCCAAAAGTCACTAAGATGGGCTATTGTACATTTTTACAGAAAAATATACCAAATGAATCATATCATGGGGCACAGCCCTGCCACAAGAAGCACCATGGATTTTATGATCTTGTCATTTATATGGTCCATAGATATGAACTAATGATCAAATTTATCCCCACATGTTAAACAACCTTTGCTTTTTGTGTATCTCAAATTCTTTGATGCGTTTTGCATTAAAATGCTAACCAGTTTCCAATTCTTGCTTTAACATAGCTCATTAAATAAATGAAGCTTAAATAATTCAGGTATTTGCCCCCGCTGTTGTAATAAAACTCATTCTGCAAGTCAAAAGTTGATACTGGAGTCAAGGATGCAGAGAAATTGAAACCCTCATGCGTTGCTGGTGGGAATACAAGACGGTTCAGCCACCATGGAGCACAGAGTGGCAATTCCTCAGTAAGTTAAACGGAGAAGTTCCATGTGAACCAGTGATTCTACTCCTACAAGGTATATCACCAAAAGATCCGAATACAGGTGTTCAGCCAAACACTTATCCATGAATGTTCACAGCAGCACTCAGTGGTCATAACAGCCAAAGGTAGAAACAACCCCAAAGTCCATCAACTTGGGAGGGCAACCCACTCCAGTACTCTTGCCTGGAGAATCCCATGGAGGGAGGAGCCTGGTAGGCTGCAGTCCATGGGGTCGCAAAGAGTCAGACACGACTGAGCAACTTCACTAATGCAAAATGTAGTATATTCATACAGTGGGATATTATTCCAGTATGTGGAGCATTCTTTAAAAGGAATGCTCCTTTTAAAAGTTCTCATACATGTTACAATGCAGACGAACCTCAAAAACATTATACTAAGGGAAAGACGTCAGTCACAAATGCTACAGATTGTATGATTCCATTTACATGAAATGTCCAGAACAGGCAAACCCAGAGAGAGAAAGCAGATTAGTAGTTGCCAAGAGCTAGAGGGAGAGAGGGAGGGATGAACTGATTATTGGGTACACGGTTTTCTTTCACAGGGATGAAATATTCTGGCACTAGACAGCAGTGATGGTTAGACAACATCGTGAATGTACTAAATTCTATTGAATTGTATATTCTAGGATGCCTAAATGGTAAATTTTATGTTATGTGTGGGCTTTTTATGTATGGTAAATTTTATGTATGTAGATAGCATATTGAAAAGCAGAGACATTACTTTGCCAATAAAGGTCCATCTAGTCAAGGCCATGGTTTTTCCTGTGGTCATGTATGGATGTGAGAGTTGGACTGTGAAGAAAGCTGAGCGCCGAAGAATTGATACTTCTGAACTGTGGTGTTGGAGAAGACTCTTGAGAGTCCCTTGGACTACAAGGAGATCCAACCAGTCCATTCTGAAGGAGATCAGCCCTGGGATTTCTTTGGAAGGAATGATGCTAAAGCTGAAACTCCAGTACTTTGGCCACCTCATGTGAAGAGTTGACTCATTGGAAAAGACTCTGATGCTGGGAGGGATTGGGGGTGGGAGGAAAAGGGGACGACAGAGGATGAGATGGCTGGATGGCATCACAGACTCGATAGACATGAGTCTGAGTGAACTCCAGGAGTTGGTGATGGACAGGGAGGCCTGGCGTGCTGCAATTCAAGGGGTCGCAAAGAGTTGGACATGACTGAGTGACTGAACTGAACTGACTGATGGGCTTCCCAGGGGGCTCAGTGGAATGGCTGGATGGCATCACGGACTCGATAGACATGAGTCTGAGTGAACTCCAGGAGTTGGTGATGGACAGGGAGGCCTGGCGTGCTGCAATTCAAGGGGTCGCAAAGAGTTGGACATGACTGAGTGACTGAACTGAACTGACTGATGGGCTTCCCAGGGGGCTCAGTGGTAAAGAACCCACCTGCCAATGTAGGAGATGTGGGTTTGATCTCTGGGTTGTGAAGATCCACTGGAGAAGAAAATGGCAACCCACTATAGTATTTGTGCCAGGGAAATCCCATGGACAGAGGAGCCTGGTGGGCTGCAGTCCGTGGGATCACAAAAGAGTCAGATATGACTAAGTGACTTAACAACAATATTATATGTATTTTACCACAATTTAAAAAAAAAAGCTGGGTGACCAGCTCAAGATTGCAGCATAAAAACAATGATATTGGAATACCCCTCTAAATCAGACAATTTAGTGGTCCCTGACCTCTAGGGATGACATTTTGGACCTTTTAACTGTGGTTTGTCTTATGGCAAAATGTAGACAGGACCCAATATACTATCCTGGAACCAATGGAAAAGACACGAATCACATACTTAGTCAAGTTTGAAAGTAGACATTAAAAAAAAAAAAAAAAAAAAAAACCTTAAAACCAAGGATCCGAGATGCTGATAATAAATCCATCACCAACTGCTTTAAGTGAATATGTTTTCAAGAGACCCAGGGTTACACGGTGGCTGCTGAGAAATGCATGTGGATTTGGATGAAGAGCAATAATGCAGCAGAAGTCACAACATGGGCAGAGACAAAGAGTGCAAGGGCGTGAAGGAAGTCCAGGCAAGGTGGTGACAGAATCAGGCCCTGATAGAGCCTGCAGGGCTCGAGAGCAGATGGCCTACAAGTCGAGGGGGAGCTGGAACACGTCCCAAGATGGGGGAATGCGGTTAAGGTTACATTGTGGAAGATAAATGTGGCCCGGGTCCAAATCCAAACCCATGACCAGAGAGAAGCCTGGGGGAGCTCCGACCTGCCTTCCGTTGAAGAGTGGTCTTTCAAGAGCTGTGTGTTTTGGAGTCAGAGATGCAGAGTCCAAGTCCTGCCTCCATCTGTTACAAGCTGTATAAATGACTTCAACTCTCTGGGGATCACTTTTCTTATCTGTCACATGGAGATAAAGCTATGTCTAATTCACAATCATGAAGCTTAGCCTAATTAATGCAAATAGAGGACTCAAACAGTGCCTAACCTAGAGTTAGTATTCAGTGATAGTACTCAACCATCCACCATGATTATTACCATGCCCACAGCCTTATTCCCATGAGCCTGGAGCAGGTGTGGTTCTGAATTGACCCTCTGAGTCTGCCTGCCACAAAGGGAAGCTCTAGGGGATTGATGCCCTGGTAACATTCAGGTTCCCTAGGAGTCAACTGTCCATGTCTACAGCCCTGGGTTGCCCCCTACACATGTCACCCTTTTTATTTCACTTGCAGCCACTGGGCCTGGACAACACTGCCCAGTGGTCTACAATAAGAGCTGAGACATGGAGTGAAGTGAGGTGGCTGGACATATGCAGCATGGGGGACCATATTCCAGGGTGTGGTCTGGTTGTCAGAAAGGCATCTTGGGACTTCCCTGGTAGTCCAGTGGTTAAGGATCCACCTGCCAATGCAGGGGACTAGGGTTCAATCCCTGGTCCGAGAAGATCCCACAAGTCATGGGGCAACTAAGCCCATGTGCCCCAACTACTGAGCTCACAGGCTGCAACGACAGAAGCCCCCAGGCCCAAGAGCCCATGCTCCACAATAAGAGCAGCCGCAGCAGTCAGACGCCCACATACTGCAACAGAGTGGACCTGCCCACCACATCTAGACAAAGCTCGCGCACAGCAGAGAAGACCCAGCACGGTCAGCAATAAATAAATGAAAGGCATCTAGAGAGACAAAGAAAGAAGACATGAAGGGGTAAGGATTCAAAGCAGCACAGAGCCGAGGCACACCTGACACCTTTCTCATCTTTGGTTTCAGTTCATCCTGAGATCAAGCTGCCTCTGCTTGACTCCTTAGGATCAATCCCCTCCTTTCCCTAGTTAGCTTGAACTAATATCTGTACCAAGAGAGCTCTTCTTAATACAAGACCCACATCTCAACTCCTTTGTACTCCTACACCATTTGCCTTCTGTTTCTCAAGGCATCCAGACTACCCAAGAACTAAGCTAATTTCTTAGGTTGGTGCTGCCCACACCTTGCTGAGAGGAAAGCACTGGTAATAACAGAAACACCAGCACTATGGGTGATGGCAGCTGCTTTTAATACTTATTAAGCACTTACTGAATGTCAAGCATTCTGCTGAACATTCTTCATGTATCCTCACATTGGATCTTCATGCCATGCATGCTTTAGGTATAACTGGACTGTAAAGAAGGCTGAGCACCAAAGAATTGATGCTTTCGAATTGTGGTACTAGAAAAGACTTCTGAGAGTCCCTTGGATTGCAAGGAGATCAAACTAGTCAATCCTAAGTGAAATCAATCCTGAGTATTTATGCTGCTGAAGCTGAAGCTCCAATACTTTGGCCATGTGATGAGATGAGCTGACTCACTAGAAAAGACCCTGATGCTGGGAAAGTCTGCAGGCAAAAAGAGAAGAGGGCAGCAGAGGATGAGATGGTTGGATGGCATCACCAACTCAATGGATGTGAATTTGAGCAAACTCTGAGAGATATCAGAGGACAAGGGAACCTGGTGTGGTACAGTCCAAGGGTTGCAGTCAGACATGACGTAGTGACTCAACAACAACTACTGGCTTCATTCTCCTGTTGAGGAAACTGAAGCCACTATCTTTATCCACCACTGCCAGGAGAAAGGTCTGTGCCTGCCAGTCCTGCCTGTTTCCTCCAGAGTCTGCATGAGAGGCCATCTCCACTGGAACACAGCCCTGAGCAGGCTCAGGAAACAGCAGATGAGCTCCAATTAGCACAAAGATGATTAATAGGCACTCTCGCTTTCACTGTCTCCCTCTTGGTCCCTAAACACCATACAGAGCTAATGAATTCTCCATCATTCTGCAGTCACACCTAGACAGGATCTAACCAAGCACTGGCCTACTGGTCTTCAAAAAAAATGCTCCTCTTCTGTTTATGTGCAGCCTCCAAGCATTACCAAGGCCAGCTCCACTTAAATTTCATGGAAGCTGCAAGGGGATAAGTTATAATAGAGTCACTCTGTGAGAAAGGAACTGTTACAAAATCATGTAGCCAGAAGACCTGCATGGGCATAATGTGCACATTTTCATTCCAATGTCACTGTTCAGGTAAAGACTGCAATGAGAAAATGGACTTTGGCTCAAGGAGGAGAAATTGGAGCCAAGGACACGTCAACCTTATGGTGACAGAAGACTGACTATCTTAACTAGGGGTCCTGATGGAATGTGCACTCCATTGTGGGAGGTTCACTTCACTCCTGGAACCAATTGATTCCCTGAAAAGAAGCTGAGAGGACATCATCGTTTGATGGTCAGTGCAGTTCACACATGATAGGCATTCTAAGAGAGGTTTTGGGGCTCACAGTCATGGCTGGGCTATTTCTTCCGGGTCCTGATTTCAACCTGGAACTCTACCCCAAGACCTTTCTCTTCTTCCTTCCCTTATCCTCCCTTATTTCTCTAAATTCCATTTTCCAGATGTCCCTGGATTCTACCTTTGTATTCAGTGCAAGGGCTTGGCCTCTCTTTTCCTGTTAATACTGATTCACTGTGCTAGAAACGACTATGCCCCCATCCTCACCCCTGGTCCCCTGAAAGGGGATTAGGCCTTTTTGGGGAGGCCATTCTTTCCATCACAAAACAAACACCATGAAATACAGAAAGGAATGCAACAGTCCTGTGAAATTTTAAGACAAAACACAAGATTTCCAGGAAGATTCCTGCTCTGTCCTCTGCTTTGGGTTCCTTCCCTCTCCGGTAGCTGTCTTTGTTGTTGTTGCTGTTTCTTTTGGCTGCACTGGGTCTTAGTTGTGGTGAGAAGGTTTCTCCTATTGCAGAGCATGGGCTCCAGAGTGTGCAGGCTCAGCAGTAGCTGTATTTTGATGGCCATGTTTGAGGCTCCTGGAGATTATAACCTGAAGTCCTGGAACATCTCAACCATTTCCCACAGTCAAGGGTGGGTTGTGGCCCTTGGGTTCTTCACACAGAATTTGTCACCAACTCTTCACTTTCTATGGAGCAAGAAATGGCAACCCACTCCAGTATTCTTGCCTGGAAAATCCCATGGACAGAGGAGCCTGGGAGTACAGTCCATGGGGTCACAAAGAGTTGGACACGACTGAGCATATATGCCCTGCACTTTCTAATTGAATCCATCACAGATATTCTAAGAAGTCTAAAGAAACTGATAAAGTGAATATATTCCCAAGTATATAAAACTGGAAATAAATCAAACATCTGTGAATAAAACCCAAGGACTTTCTTTGGATAACAGATAGTATTTGCAATCAGTGTGTCAACAATACCTAAACAAGTATTACTATAATGTTGGGGACTGCTTAAAAAGTTGAGTTCTGTTACAATTCAGATATAGAAGCAATTTATTGACCAAACACTCTATAATAAAAATAACTCTTATTTCCTCATAGGAGATGTGGGTTTGATCCCTGGGTCGGGAAGATCCCCTGGAAAATCCCACGGACAGAGGATGGACAGAGGAGCCTGGTGGACTATAGTCCATAGGGATGCAAAGAGTCAGACATGACTAAGTGACTAAGCACACCCATAATGTTATCATAGTACCAACTTTCTGTAATAAAAGCAACAGCTCTTGCTCATTAAACACTTTCTGTGTCCCCAGATCCACGCTTATTCTGTGTAACATAAAAATTGCTACAAAGACATGACAGGGGTCTGATGACCTGAGTTTTGCAGATGAGAAACTTGAGGATAGAGACATGCCCTATCCAATGTCACACAGGCAATCAAGAGCAGAATTGGCATCAAACCCAGCTTTGTCCAATTCCAAGCCCCTGGGCCAGCATGGGAAAGCATCACCCAAATTTAAATTGTTTAAAATTGTGAAATGAGATGCAGTCTGTTAATTTTTTTTCTTTTTCACTTTGGGATGTTAAGTATTCTTTCTCTAGCCTTACTATGTTCCACACTGCTGTTGACTCTCAGTAGCATAGTGAAAACACCTGCAGGAAGGTGCTCAGTTTCCCAAAACAAGACAATAGTCACCCTCTGTGAAGAGCTTGTATGGCAGTTATAAAACTCCCCTCTTCCAGCACTGACTGTCTGACTGGCCTACTTGCAGAAATCACCCCATCATGAGATGTCTTCTAAGATGCTGAGCTGTGAACAAGGCAGACAACCCTAAGATTCCAGGCCGCTATAAAGGAGCAGTGTCTGCCCAGAGACGAGGAGGACAAGAGGGACAGCTCCGAGCCTGAGGATGTGGGTGACAAGAGACGGGTCTTTCCTTTTCAGAATGAATCCAAAGAGAAGCCACCCTGAGCGGCCTCCTGTGCTTTGAGGGGCAGCCCCACTTCAATATCTGACATGAAGGGGCTGTGGACGTCTTATCATGCAGGGCTGGACACAGAGTTGTGGAGCTCAAGGATGCTATCTGCATGCAAATACAATTTAGAGACTCCTAGAGACCCGAGCGCTCCATGGATGGGAGGCTTCCTGCCAAGAGTCCACGCTGAGGTGAAGAGCACAGATCTGGGGAAGTGAGTTGCATGTTAAAAATGCTGTGATTCTGAATTCTGCTTCTGATGGGATACGGGGATGAGGGACCCACACAGAGCATGACAAGGGGGTGGGGGCCGATGAGAAGCATAATGTCCTGAAGTGGAAGAAAGGTTTAAAGCTGAAAGATGGGATTTCCACCTGGTGGTCCAGTGGCTAAGATTCCATGCTCCCAATGCAGGGGGCCTGGGATCGATCCCTGGTCAGAGAACTAGTCAGAGATTCCAGAGATCCCTGGTCAGAGATTCCACATGCTGAAACTAAAGACAGAAGATTCCACATGCTGCAACTAAGAACCCAATGCAAATAAATAAATATTAAATCAAAAGAAAACAAAACAAAAGCACCAAAAAACTGAAAGACACATTCTGAGACGGTCAGAAATATATCAAACTATGTTGATGTGACTCCTGGTTCTATGTGTTCAGTGATCGACTTAAAATTGCACAGATGTTACCAAGACAGTTTTAAAAGGAAAAACTATGATCCTTTTGCTGTAACTTAACATGTAATTATGATTCTGTTGAACCATCTCACAGATAGACCAACACCATGAGAAAAGAATCCATAACCTTCCCTGTCAATATTTTATTTTAGCTAGAGCTGCTTCCAAAAATCCAAGTGAATATCCTTAGGACCAAAATGTTCCCAGTCATGAGCTGCTCTCCTTTATTTTAAGAGAGAACTCAAGGCTCCTGGAAGGCAGGCTGTGGCAGAGAAAAAGCCTGCACTGTCCATGTCCACCTCATGGCATGAATGCTTACACCACGTGTTTCCAAACAAGATTTCCTCTCCCCACAAATCATTTACTGTAATAGAACCGCATCACTAAGAGCCCGAGCAGAGGTCAATCTAACAATCAACCAACTAATCAAGTTTCTATGCGGCACTGAGCCCGGGGCCAGATTTCCAAGACCGCAGGAACCAATCTCACCCACAGAACTTTAACATCTCTATAGGGGTCATGCTAATTGTTATTGTATAGATTAGGGTCGGGTGTGAGACTAGGGGGTGGCAATGTTCAAAAAAATCCTATAATCATTGTAAGGAAAAAGAAAAACAATAGTAAATGGGTTTTATCTTCTCCAAACAAAAGGTGTAATTTATGGGCCCATGACCCTCTGAAAGAATAAGAAGCACAAGCTAAATAAAAAAAGAAATTTGGAGATCCTGTGATATTTTACTGAAGCCCTAGAGATTGTTGTTAATTCTTGGCCAGCAGAAAAAGTTTATCAAAGAAATCTTGTTCTTTTTTCCCTTGTTCTTGATTTTGATTCCCATCTATGCTCTTTAATTGGGGCTTCCCAGGTGGCACATAATCTTTTAGGATGCATCAATATGCCAGCAAATTTGGAAAACTCAGCAGTGGCCACAGGACTGGAAAAGGTCAGTTTTCATTCCAATACTAAAGAGCCTCTTGATGAAAGTGAAAGAAGAGAGTGAAAAAGTTGGCTTAAAGCTCAAATTTCAGAAAACTAAGATCATGGCATCTGGTCCCATCACTTCATGGCAAATAGATGGGGAAAAAGTGGAAACAGTGACAGACTTTATATTTTGGACTCCAAAATCACTGCAGATGGTGACTGCAGCCATGAAATTAAAAGACACTTGCTCCTTGGAAGAAAAGTTATGACCAACCTAGACAGCATGTTAAAAAGCAGAGATATTACTTTGCCAACAAAGTTCCATCTAGCCAAAGCTATGGTTTTTCCAGTAGTCATGTATAGATGTGAGAGTTGGACTATAAAGAAAGCTGAGTGCTGAAGAATTGATGCTTTTGAACTGTGGTGTTGGAGAAGACTCTTGAGAGTTCCCTGGACTGCAAGGAGAACCAACCAGTCCATCCTAAAGGAAATCAGTCCTGGATATTTACTGGAAGGACTGATGCTGAAGCTGAAACTCCAATACTTTGGCCACCTGATGCAAAGAACCGATCCATTTGAAGAGACCCTGATTCTGGGAAAGATTCAAGGTGGGAGGAGAAGGGGAAGACAGAGCATGAGATGGTTGGATGCTAGCCAAGAATTAACAACAATCTCTAGGGCTTCAATAAAATATCACAGGATCTCCAAATTTCTTTTTTTTATTTAGCTTGTACTTCTTATTTTTTCAGAGGGTCATGGGCCCATCACTGACTCAATGGACATGAGATTGAGTAAACTCCAGGAGTTGATGACAGACAGGGACACCTAGCATGCTGCAGTCCATGGGGTTGCAAAGAGTTGGATACTACTAAGCAACTGAAAAGAACTGAACTGTGGTGGCGCAGTGGTAAAGAACCCATCTGCCAATACAGGAGACACAGAAGACTCAGGTTCAATCCCAGGGTCTGGAAGATTCCCTGGAGTAGGAAATGGCAGCCCACTTCAATATTTTTGCCTGGAAAATCAGAGCTTGGCGGGTTACAGTCCATGGGGTCACAAAGTGTCAGGAGTGACTGAGCATGCATGCACATGCTATTTAATTTCATTTGATTTGTTAACATTTCAAATGCATTTTGTTTTACTGCAGACTATAAAGAAAGCTGAGCACTGAAGAACTGATGCTTTTGAACTGTGGTGTTGGAGAAGACTCTTGAGAGTCCCTTGGACTGCAAGCAGATCCCACCAATCCATCCTAAAGAGATCAGTCCTGAGTGTTCATTAGAAGGACTGATATTGAAGCTGAAACTCCAATATTTTGGCCACCTGATGTGAAGAGCTGACTCATCTGAAAAGACCCTGATGCTGGGAAAGACTGAAGGCAGGAGGAGAAGGGGACGACAGAAGATGAGATCATTGGATGGCTTCACCAACTCAATGGACATGAATTTGGGTAAACTCTGAGAGTTGGTGATGGACAGGGAGGCCTGGCATGATGTGGTCCATGGGGTCACAAAGAGTTGGACACAACTGAGCGACTGTACTGAACTGATTACCTGTATTCTAAAGTTCAGAAAACCACTTTGAATCTCAAGTAAATTTTATATTTAGCTTAGGGTAGTTTACAGATTTATGGAAGAATGAAGAAACCAGTTAGCTAGGACTGATATTTTTTTCCAGATAAATATTTTGTGTCAAAGACTCTACAGTCACTTATTCAGTCAACAAACATGAAGGGACTGTGGTTAGAAATCAGGCTTTGGAATTTCAGATTATTGCTCCTCTACTTCCTAAGTACAGGCCTTGAACAAATCATCAAATCTTTCTGAGCCTCAGTTTCCCCATCTCTAAAGCAGAAATTATGATGTTCAGTTCAGTCGCTCAGTCGCTCAGTCATGCCTGACTCTTTGTGACCCCATGGACTACAGCCATGGCTTCCCTGTCCATCCCCAACTCCCAGAGCTTGCTCAGAAAACTCATGTCTATCAAGTCGGTGATGCCATACAACTATCTCATTCTGTCATCCCCCTATCCTCCTGCCTTCAATCTTTCCCAGCATTGAGGTCTTTTCCAATGAGTCAGGTCTTTGCATCAGGTGGCCACAGTATTGGAGCTTCAACTTTAGCATCTGTCCTTCCAATGAATATTCAGCATTGATTTCCTTTAGGATTGACTGGTTTGATCTCCTGCAGTCCAAGGGATTCTCACGAGTCTTCTCCAACATCACAGCTCAAAAGCATCAATTCTTTGGTGCTCAGCCTTCTTTATGGTCCAACTCTCATATCCATGCATGACTACTGGGAAAAAACATAGCTTAACTATATGGAACTTGTCAGCAAAGTGATGTCTTTGCTTTTCAATACATTGTCTAAGTCTGTCATAGCTTTTCTTCCAAGGAGCAAGCTTCTTCAGAGAGCTTACATGGCAACAAGAGACTGACTGTGAATAAGTAATACATTGTAAGGAGTTCTTTGAATCAAAGTATAGAAAGCAGGAATGGGAGGCGTGTCCACCTGCAAATACAGATCAGAAACATCCTGTAGTTTCACAGTGATAATTTTTTATTTCCTACCATTATGGTGTACTTATGCATCTGTTCCCTTCCAGAGTACCAAGAAATCTACAATGAGCATGAAGCTCATTTAATTTTTATTGCTTTTAAAATATTTATTTAATAAATCCATTTCAGATTTTCAGTTAGAGCTAGATGGTTGAACCCATGAATTTATCTCCTCACTCTCCCAACATCCAACAAAATGACACTAAATATAAGTATTGTTAAAAAAAAAAAACAACAACAAAAAATCCACAAGACAAAGGAAAAGGATGAAAGGTTACACAAACAAAATGCTAGCAGCTGAAAATAGAAGGACAACAGCCCTGAAAAACCAGAACCCTCAGCTGGTGGAGGAGTAGGCTGAGAAGCAACCTGGCTGGCAGCGTCAGAGGGAAGTCAGGGCTGAGAACAGAAAAACTAACTCAAAGTCTAGTCCCTCCTCCCCATGTATACCTGGCCTCGTGACTCCCCACACCACCCAGACTGAACACTGGAAATTTACTCTCTGAAGAAGATAATAGAGTGAGCCTCTCTAGACTTGGAGACACCAGGCACAGTAGAAGGCAGGGGTGCCTTATTAAAAAGAAGGGTACATTGCCTGACATATTGAATGTTGAGATTCCCAACTTTATTTATTTTTTTACATCTCCATGTCACCTTTTTTTTTTTTTTGGGGGGGGGATAATTGCTTTACAATATTGTGTGGTTTCCACCATACATCCACATGATTCAGGCAGAATCTTTACCAGCTGAGCTACTATGGAAGGCCTGAATCAGCCACAGGTGTACATATGCCCCCTCCCTCCTGACCATCCCTTCCCATCTCCCTCCCCATCCCATCTGTCTAAGTTGTCACGGAGCACAGTGTTGAGCTCCCGTGTCACACAGCAAATTCCCACTTGCTATCTATTTTACATATGATAAGACATATGTGTCTATGCCATTCTCTCAATTTGTCCCACCCTCTCCTTCCCGCTCTGGTCCACAAATCATTTCTCTATGTCTGCATCTCCACTGCTGCCCTGCAAATAGGTTCATCAGTACCATCAATTGATACAGGCACTATGGAGAACAGTATAGAGATTCCTTAAAAAGAAAAACTAGGAACAGAACTACCATATGATCCAACAATCCTGCTACTGGGCATACACCCTGAGAACATCATAATTGAAAGAGACGCACGTACCCTAATGATCATTGCAGCACTTTTTACAATATCCAGGATAAGGAAGCAACCTAGATGTCCACTGACAGATGAATGGACACAGAAACTGTGGTACATATACACAATGGAATATTAGTCAGTTATAAAAAGATCCCCGACTTTATTCCCTAACACATCAGATGGGTTATTCCTATTTGATGAAGATAAGGGTGATAACATCATCTACTCAGTGTTCATTTTGTGCCAGGGACTGTTCTCAATGCTTGATGTACCATAACTCATTTAATCCTCACAATGCTATTATTAGGTAAAGATAGATTCTACCAGTGTTCTCCATTTTACATATAAGGAAATTGAGGCACAGAGAGGTTAAATTACTTTTTCAAGATACACAGTAGGTGTTTGAATCAGGATTTTAATCCAAGCCAGTAGCAGGAAGGATGATTCTACCCAAAATATGAGACTAACAGTTATTTTGGGAACTGAACCAGCTTAACAGACATGAGCTGGAGATGCTGACATAACAGATTCTCCAATGAAACAACACAGATTTACCTTACAAAGAGACCCAGAGTTAGCAAGTGGTCCCTGTGTGCTTAGAACTACTTTTTTATTTTTATTTTTTTAAAATAGCTTAGAACTTCTAATGACATATTTAGTGCCTTCCCTGAAATATGAGCAGATAGCAAAGGATGGCCAGATGTATGAGGAAAACCTGTGATGAGAAAGGAATGAAGGAAGGAAGAAGGAAAGAGGGATAGGAAGAGAGAGAAGGAGGAAGAAAAGAAAAGAAAAATGAAAAGGGAGGCAGGGAGGAAGAAAGACGAGAGGAAGGAGAGGGAGGGCACAAAGATTTTTGCAGGGTGATGAAGATGTTTTACAATTCCCACTAATATCCATACAGAGTATATTATTCTCAGATATTACAGGTGAAGGGACTAGGAGGTATAAACTACCAGGTATAAAATATTAATAAACAAGATACAATGATGCAATGCACAAAACACAGAATAGAGCCAATATTTTAAAACAACTTAATATGGAGTATAATCTCTAAAAATATTGAATCACTCTACATATACCTGAAATTCATATCATATTGTAAGTTGACTGTGTGTGTGTGTGTGTGTGTGTGCGTACGCACGTGCGCTCAGTTACTCAGTTGTGTCCAACTTTTTGCAACCCCATGGATAACCCAGCCAGGCTCCACTGTCCATGGAATTTTCCAGGAAAACATATTGGAACGGGTTGCCATTCCTTCTCCAGGGGATCTTCCCCACCCAGATATCGAACCCGAGTCTCCTGCATCTCCTGAACTAGCAGGCAGATTCTTAACCACTAGCGCCACCTGGGAAGCCCAAGTCAACTATTAAGTGAAAGTCACTCAGTCGTGTCCAACTCTTTGTGACCCCATGGACTATACAGTCCATGGAATTCTCCAGGCCAGAATACCGGAGTGAGTAGCCTTTTACTTCTTCAGGGGATCTTCCCAACCCAGGGATCAAACCCAGGTCTCCCACATTGCAGGCGGATTCTTTATCAGCTGAGCCACAAGGGAAGACCAAGAATACTGGAGTGGATAGCCTTTCCCTTCTCCAGCGGATCTTTTTGACCCAGGAATCAAACCAGGGTCTTCTGCATTGCAGGCAGATTCTTTACCAACTGAGCTACCAGGGATTTAAATTCAAAAAATAAAATAAAATTAGAAACTGTTTCCCAAAAAAGCCTTGGGCAATTATTCCAGATCCTTAAGTCCGAACAAGGAAGAGTCATTCTGTGCCTGCTGTGCTTTTAGAATTTGTATGGTCCAAGGACTCCTTTACAAACAAGAGTGTCTACAGCAGTTTTCCTATGTTTGTTCCATCCTTGTACATGTGGGAGAAAGACAACTTGCTTCTTAAATCTACAGGTCTTTAAACTGTGAAGAATGATCCTAACAAAACTGTACCTAAGGAATTATAGCTGGGCCTGATTTAGATGACAGATTTCAGACTTTGAACTAATGCTAATAAGATGATATTTAGGTGGGGAGTGGGGAGGGCTGGAGGAAGAGAGTGTACTTTGTGCTTCCATCATTAGGTGCAGAAGGTGGACTATGATAATCAGCCTCCAAAATAGCACCCAGTGATTCACACTGATATTCACACCCTTGTCAGATCTTCCACACTAAACAGGCCTCTTCTATCAACAGGATATTGTAGAAATGTGGAAGTTTGACTTCCAGAATGGGATTACAAAAACTTGTGGTTCCTACCTTGCTCTCTCTTTGATCACTCACTTTATGGAAGCCAGCTGCCCTGATGGAAGGAGTCAAGCAACCTTAGGAAAAGGTCCTTTGCTAAGAGACCAAGGTCTCCTGCTAAGAGCTAGGGCAAACTTGCCAGCCATGTGAGTGTGCCATCTTGGAAGCAGACCCTTCAGTTCCAGTCAAGTATCTAAGAACTCCAGCTAAGCCAGCCAAAAGTGTGACTGTGTCTTCAGGAGAGAAAGTAAGCCAGAACCCCCAGGCAAGATACTCCAGAATTCCTGCCCTATAAATATTGTGAGACAATAAAGATTTGTTACCAATTTAAGTCACTCAATTTGGATGTAATTTGTATATACTGTAATAGATTTATGCAATGATTTAAATTCTATTGGAGTCTGAAATTTTGACTTTGCTCCAATAACCTGACAAAAACCCATCTTTTGTGCAATAGTATTCTCAAAGCCTTATGTTTCAGAAGCACTTAATTCTGCCTATTCTTTCTTCATCTTCTTCCAGAGTAAATAAGTAGGGCCCCATCCACCAGGGAAATGGTTTCAGCACTGGTGTGTTTGAAGGACAACTCATAACACAGCCACCAAGATTCCATCACACCACATAGATAAGTCCTCTTATCAGCAAGGAATTATTTCCACTGATAGAACTGGGGAAAGATGGAGCTTTTTATTTGTCATCAGATGCAATCTTCTAAAAAAAAAAAAAAAAACTCATACAGATAAAAAAAAAATGCACCTTCAAGAAATTGTAGCAGTTAAATAGTCATCTATCTACCCAGCATCATTTAGGAGGATTTATCTTCCCCGTGAACAGAAAGATAAAATAAACTGGAACCCCTGAATGAGTTCACAAATTCACTTACTTCCAGATCAGCAAGAGCTGTAAGGTAAAACCTTTATTAAAGGACTTGAAAGAAATGGACAAAAACAGGAAACAAATTAATCAAATTCCCTTTCTTCAGGATATTATTATATATTTTTTTGTCTTTCTACAACTATCTCTGTATCATCTATCCCATGTGAACAACTCCTTCTTGCCTCCAAAAATAAGTTTACCATTAGAGAGCTCTTCAGCTTGAGACAGCCAAGGCAGCAGAAATGAGTTACAGGTGTGACTGTAGCTGTCGATCCTCAGGGTGGCCAAAGCCCAAAGAAGGTGACCCCAGCCTTCTTGCAACCCTGTCCACGTCTTCCAATTTTCTATAAAAATAAAATCACTTCCTCTGCATTCCAAGAGTTGGGGGGTGCTGGTCCATAGAAATCACTGTTAATTTGCTCATCACACTAGAAGTTCTATGATGAGCAGGATCATATTTTGTGTGTGTGATTGGTTGTTTTCCCCTCATCCAAAGTGCCTAGCACAAGAGCTGGAGACTCAATTAATGGTAGTTCAATCAATAGTTTAACTTCCTACAAGAGCAATATATGGAGTCAGCCGATTCCTGACAGGCAGGCATGAAAATACCAAGCTGAACATTTTCATTGTTTCTAGAGCAACACACTGTTCCTAACCTTTAGAAAGGAATTAGAACAAGGAAAACAACTCAGAAATGAAACAACCAAAGACCTTTCTGGGCACTAAATCATACAGAATGTGTCCTGAAAAATAATTAACCTGTGTTTCAGAACTATTAATTGAGTGTCTTGCTGAGGATACTACTGAGACCATCAAAATTATCAATAGTTCATCTTGATCACTCATATTCCTTTAAAATTTCTTTTTCCTCTGTAATAGAAGATAGAATTAGTAAATGATATGAAACCCTATGATGCCATCAAAATTGATATTGTAGAAAAAGACTGAATGTCATGGGAAAATATGTTCAAAACAATGGGAAGAGCGTGACCTCAATATGCAATTAAACTGAAAAGAGGCCGCAGTATCCATAGTTTTGTAACACAGATAACTAAATATATAGTTACACATGTGTGTGCTCAGTTGCTGAATTATGTCCATCTCTTTGTGGCCTCATGGACTGTAGCCCAACAGGCCTCTCTGCCCATTGAATTTTTCAGGCAAGAATACTGGAGTGGGGTGCCATTTCCTACTCCAGGGGATCTTAGTATATATATATAGTTATATATTCAAATATATATGAGTTATATAACCATAACTCATGAATACAAATATAACTCATTTATCAGTTCACTTCAGTTGCTCGGTCATGTCTGACTCTTTTGTTGAATTTTAATTAATGTATTAATATATATGAGTTATATTTCTAATATATTAATAGTAATAATATATATGCTGTTGCTGTTGTTCAATCACTTAGATGTGTCCGACTCTTTGAGACCCCATGGGCTGCAGTATGCCAGGCTCACCTGTCCCCTTCACCATCTCCCAGAGCTTGTTCAAACTCATGTCCATTGAGTTGGTGATGCCATCCAACCATCTCGTCCTCTGTCATTTTCTTCTCCTCCTGCCTTCAATCTATCCCAGCATCAGGGTCTTTCCTAATGAGTAGGTTCTTTGCATCAGGTGGCCAAAGTATTGGAACTTCAGCTTCAGTCCTTCCAATGAATATTCAGGGTTGATTTCCTTTAGGACTGACTGGTTTGATTTCCCTGAAGTTCAAGGGATTCTCAAGAGCCTTCTCCAACACCACAGTTCAAAAGCATCAACTCTTTGATGCTCAGCTTTCTTTATGGTCCAACTCTCACATCCGTACATGACTATTGGAAAAACCATAGCTTTGACTGCTGCTGCTAAGTCACTTCAGTCATGTCTGACTCTGTGTGACCCCATAGACGGCAGCACACCAGGCTCCCCCGTCCCTGGGATTCTCCAAGCAAGAACACTGGAGTGGGTTGCCATTTCCTTTTCCAATGCATGAAAGTGAAAAGTGAAAGTGAAGTCGCTCAGTCGTGTCCGACCCTCAGCGACCCCATGGACTGCAGCCCTCCAGGCTCCTCCATCCATGGGATTTTCCAGGCAAGAGTACTGGAGTGGGGTGCCATTGCCTTCTCCATAGCTTTGACTACAAGGACATTTGTTGGTAAGGTAGTGTCTCTGCTTTTTAATATGCTGTCTAGGTTGGTCATAGCTTTTCTTCCAAGGAGCAAGCATCTTTTAATTCCATGGCTGCAGCTGCCATCATGGAGAAGGCAATGGCACCCCACTCATGTACTCTTGTCTGGAGAATCCCATGGACGGAGGAGCCTGGTGGGCTGTGGTCCATGGGGTCACTAGGTGTCGGACACGACTGAGTGACTTCACTTTCACTTTTCACTTTCATGCATTGGAGAAGGAAATGGCAACACACTCCTGTGTTCTTGCCTGGAGAATCCCAGGAACGGGGGAGCCTGGTGGGCTGCTGTCTATGGGGTCGCACAGAGTCGGACACGACTGAAGCGACTTAGCAGCAACAGCAGCAATTGCCATCTATAGTGATTTTGGAGCCCCCCAAATTAAAGTTGATCACTGTTTCCATTGTTTCCCCATCTATTTGCCATGAAGTGATGGGACCAGATGCCATGATCTTAGTCTTGTGAATGTTGAGTTTCAAGCCAGCTTTTTCATTCTCTTTTTTCACTTTCAAGAGGCTCTTTATTTCCTCTTCACTTTCTGCCATAAAGGTGGTATCATCTGCATATCTGAAGTTATCGATATTTCTCCCAGGAATCTTGATTCTGGCCTGTGATTCATTCAGCCCCGCATTTTGCAAGATCTACTCTGCATATAAGTTAAACAAGCAGGGTGACAATATATAGCCTTAATGTACTCCTTTCCCAATTTGGAACCAGTCTGTTGTTCCATGTCTGGCTCTAGCTGTTGCTTCTTGACCTGTGTACAGGTTTCTCAAGAGGCAGGTAAGGTGGTCTGATATTCCCATCTTTTTAAGAATTTTCCACAGTCTGCTGTGATCCACACAGTCAAAGACTTTAGGTACTCCATGAAGCAGAAGTAGATGTTTTTCTGGAACTCTCTTGCTTTTTTGATGATCTAACGGATGTCGGCAATTTGATCTCTGGTTCCTCTGCCTTTTCTAAATTCAGCTTGAACATCTGAGAGTTCTATTTACAACTATATATTTATAGCTATATATATAACTCATATATATGTGAATATATAACTATATATTTGAGTTATATATATAACTATATATTTAAATACATATTTCAGTATATATATCTATAAGCATAAATATATACAGACATTATAGGATTTATCCCTACTTGATGTTATTACCTCTGTACATCCATCTTTGCTCTTTTTTAAAAAATTTCCCAAGTTGGCTATACATTGGTTACACTATGCAGTTAGATTACAGTTATTGATTCCATTAAAAATAAAAATGAAGCTAATGCCAGTAACTATTAGGATGAGTATAAGCTTGTCTACATCTGGTGATGTCTCCTTAGTTATCTCCAAGTGAGGTAAAAAAGCTGCTGTCACATTTCAGTGGTTTGAAGATTGGCAATGGGAATGTGGAATTATCTCTCTCCAGACATAAATTCCAATAATAGGTGCATGCTGGTCTGGTACTTGATAGCATCTTTTCACAGGCCCAGCTGTATTAACACACAAATGGATATGCAAGATGTAGGAACTGTTTCTCAGGGGATAATTCAGAGGAAAATGCAAAAGCGCAGATTTGAAAGCATAGATTTCATGGGCACAATGGAGTTGGAAGTTCAGAGGGCATATGGGTCTTTGTTGTATGGCCAAGTGAAAGAGTATAGGTTTGGTTCACATAGAGATAACTCCTATTGTTTCTGGAAACCTTCTACCATAGTGGGGAATAAAATTGCCCCTGAGAAACAGTAAGCTGATACTAAGATTTCAGATTGTATAAAGTTATACAAGTTACTTGGCACCAATTTTAAGCTAAGTGACTCACAGGAGTTAATGCCATGCAAATAATTAACAAACAGAAGGGTAGGACTGTGGTACAGTAGAAATCACACAAGAGCAGTGTTTAGCCTGCTCTTGTGTAACCTTCAGCAAATCCTTATTTTCTGTGATCCTGGATTTCTGTAGCTGAAACATGTAGATAACAATGCTAACAGGAAATATGGTGTCTTTATAAAGATGAGATGATGCTTGTGAAAATGCTTTGAGAACCCATAAAGTACTGGGGAAATAAACTATGTTGTTGCTGTTATGACTACAGCTGCTGTTGGCAACATCATTTTCTGAATTAATAGAGAAATACTTGGTCCAGAAGATTTCAGACTGTTTTAAGAGTTTTCCTCTAATGGGCCTCTGAGTTGCTCTGAATGCAAACCACACAAAAGTGTACATCTTTGAAAACAATATATTTTCATTCCATGTTATTGTCTTAGTTCTTCAATTAGGCTTTAAAAGCATCATGGTATTTGATCAAGAGGACAGACTAATATTTATTTATCTCCATGCCTTGCTCCTTAAAATGATGGTAGGGAAATTAAATGAGCACAAATCCACACTCATGAAATGGAGGCTATCAGCAGCATAGAGATGACAACAAAGTTTTGCATGATATAAATCAGGTGATGTAGTGGTGACTAAAGAAGGGTGCTTCAGGAAATGTAGCATCAAATAGACCAGGCAGTGGTGGCTAGGAAAATGAGAACACACTGGGCCAAAGCAGGAGCACCTTTGCGCTATGGATGTCTGGAATGACCCAGGCCAGGACAACATCACAATAGAATGATCACTTTCGACCTTTTGGCTAAGATCAAGTATAGTAAGGGGGCTTCCCTGCTGGCTTAGTGGTAAAGAATCCACCAGCTAATGCAGGAGACACAAGAGATACAGGATTGATCCCTGGGTCAAGAAGACCCCCTGGAGAAGGAAATGGCTACCCACTCCAGTATTCTTGCCTGAAAAATTCCATGGACAGAGGAGCCTGGTGGGCTACAGTCCATGGGGTCACAAAGAGTCAGACCCGACTGAGAAACTGAGCACACAGGTACCCGCAACAGCGAGATGAACAGAAAGGTTGTGTGTGAAGCACCAGCTCCTACCTTCACTCCAACAACAGAACACCCTGCAGCCAGGCCTTAACTGATCAGGTCAAAAGATGAAAGCCAAAACCGTATCCAGTTAATCAAACAAAAAGTACATTTTTTTGTCAAAGGAATGAATTGAACTCTCTAAGAAGGGAAAGGGCATCTGTTGGTGCCCTAGAGCAGAACTGCAGAACTGCAGGAATTCTGGCATTTGGGAGACTCTAGCATAATGGGTGGCCCCACCTACTCACCATAAAGCAAAGCCTGCCATAGTTCCCCATTTGCTTTTTCACCTCCTTATTCTTCAACAAACAGACCACCAAGGATTTCTGACATTGAAGGACAGACTGAAACACGAAAGAGACATACACAAAGAAAACAATATGGCCCTAGGGAAACATTTTAGGAGCAGAAGGTGATATACAAAAACCAAACAAACAAACAAACAGAGATTCTAGATTCTATTTTCTCCATAAAATAAGAATGGATACTATGACAATGGGACAATGGAGAACAAGAAAAAGATCTTGGAAATTAAAACTGTTATTTTAAAAATAAAATTTTAATATAGAGGCTGCTGCTGCTAAGTCACCAGTCGTGTCCGACTCTGTGTGACCCCATAGATGGCAGCCCACCAGGCTCTCCCGTCCCTGGGGTTCTCCAGGCAAGAATACTGGAGTGGGTTGCCATTTCCTTCTCCAGTAATATAGAGGAGAAGGGGACAATAGAGGATGAGATGGGTGGATGGCATCACCAATTCAGTGGACATGAATTTGAGCAAATTCTGGATGATGGTGGTGGACAAAATGTGGTCTACTGGAGAAGGAATGGCAAACCACTTCAGTATTCCTGCCTTGAGAACCCCATGAACAGTATGAAAAGGCAAAAAGATAGGACACTGAAAGATGAACTCCCCAGGTCAGTAGGTGCCTAATACGCTACTGGAGATCAGTGGAGAAATAACTCCAAAAAGAATGAAGAGATGGAGCCAAAGTGAAAACAATACCCAGTTGTGGATGTGACTGGTGATGGAAGCAAGACCCAATGCTTTAAAGAGCAATATTGCATAGGAAACTGGAATGTTAGGTCTATGAATCAAGGCAAATTGGAAGTGGTCAAATAGGAGATGGCAAGAGTGAATGTCAACATTTTAGGAAACAGCTAATTAAAATGGAGTGGAATGGGTGAATTTAACTCAGATGACCATTATATCTACTACTATGGGCAAGAATCCCTTAGAAGAAATGGAGTAGCCATCATAGGCAACAAAAGAGTCCGAAATGCAGTACTTGGATACAATCTCAAAAACGACAGAATGATCTCTGCTCTTTTCCAAGGCAAATGATTCAATATCACGGTAATCCAAGTCTATGCCCCGACCAGTAATCGTGAAAAAGTTGAACAGTTCTATGAAGAACCACAAGACCTCCTAGCATTAACACCCAAAAAAGATGTCCTTTTCATTATAGGGAACTGGAATCCAAAGGTAGGAAGTCAAGAAACACCTGGAATAACAGGCAAATTTGGCCTTGGAGTACAGAATGAAGCAGGGCAAAGGCTAGTAGAGTTCTGCCAAGAGAATGCACTGATCGTAGCAAACATCATTGTCCAGAAACACAAGAGAATACTCTACACATGGACATCACTAGATGGTCAACACCAAAATCAGACTGATTATATTCTTTGCAGCCAAAGATGGAGAAGCTCTATACAGTCAGCAAAAACAAGACCAGTTCATGCTTAGATCATGAACTCCTTATTGCCAAATTCAGACTTAAATTGAAGAGAGTAGGGAAAAATAATACACCATTCAGTTCAGTTCAGTTCAGTCACTCAGTCGTGTCCGACTCTTTGCGACCCCATGAATCACAGCATGCCAGGCCTCCCTGTCCATCACAAACTCCTGGAGTTCACTCAAACTCACGTCCATCGAGTCCATGATGCCATCCAGCCATCTCATCCTCGGTCGTCCCCTTCTTCTCTTGCCCCCAATCCCTCCCAGCATCAGAGTCTTTTCCAATGAGTCAACTCTTCGCATGAGGTGGCCAAAGTATTGGAGTTTCAGCTTTAGCATCAGTCCTTCCAAAGAACACCCAGGATCAATCTCCTTTAGGATAGACTGGTTGGATCTCCTTGCAGTCCAAGGGACTCTCAAGAGTCTTCTCCACCACCACAGTTCAAAATC
>SJYT01041201.1:0-13534 GCA_006410635.1 Cephalophus harveyi
ACCCATAAAAAGGAACAAAACCGAGTCAGTAGCAGTGCTGCAGGTGAACCTAGAGTCTGTCATACAGAGTGAAGCAATTCAGAAAGAAAGAGTATTTATATTAATGCATACATATGCAATCTAGATGGTGGTACCGATGAGCCTACTTGTAGGGCAGGCATAGCGATGCAGACACAGGAATGGACTCACAGACACCGGGGGAAAGAGAGGGCGAACGACTGAGAGAGCAGCTTTGACACATACACCACTATGTATAAATCAGCCAGTGAAAGGCTGCCGTATAGAACAGGGAGCTCAGCTCAGTGTTCCGTGGTGACCCCCAGAGGCGGGTGGGGGCCTGGGAGGAAGGCTCAGGACGGAGGGGTTGTATGTATAGATATAGCTGCTTCATTTTTTGTATTATTATCTGTTGGGTCTTCGCTGTGGTTCATTGTAGCTCGTGGGCTTCCTTACTCTGTGGCACGTGAGATCCTAGTTTCCTGGCCAGGGCTTGAACCCTTGCATTTGAAGGCAGATTCTTAACCACTGGACCACCGGGGAAGTCCCTGGTTCACCTTTTTGTACAGCAGAAACTACAGCATTGTAAAGCACTTATACTCCAATGCGGGGGCAGGAGGGGGATGTGGTACATACACAATAGAACATCAGTCATAAAAAGAATGAAATGGGGTCATTTATGGAGGTTGGTTGGACTTACAGACTGTCACAGAGTGAAGTAAGAAAGAGGAAAAACAATGTTGTTTATAAACGCATATATATGTGGAATATAGAAAAATGGGATAGACAGGGAAGTCCCTGGTTCACCTTTTTGTACAGCAGAAACTACAGCATTGTAAAGCACTTATACTCCAATGCGGGGGCAGGAGGGGGATGTGGTACATACACAATAGAACATCAGTCATAAAAAGAATGAAATGGGGTCATTTATGGAGGTTGGTTGGACTTACAGACTGTCACAGAGTGAAGTAAGAAAGAGGAAAAACAATGTTGTTTATAAACGCATATATATGTGGAATATAGAAAAATGGGATAGACAATCTTCTTTGAAAAACAGAAAGAGAGACACAGAAGTAGAGGACAAAGAAATGGACACCAAGGAGGGAAGAGGTGTGGTGGGATGACCTGGGAGACTGGGTTTAACATCTCTCACTCTTCATACTGTATTTAAAACAGGCGAAGAATGAGAACCTGCTGTACTGCTCCGGAAACTCAGTGTTCTGTGTTGACCTAAACTGAGAAGGAAATCTAAACTGAGGGGTATATGGAGGCATATGGCTGATTCCCTTTGCTGGGCAGTGGAAACAACACTGTAAAGCAACTATAGTAAAAATAATTTTTTAAAAAAACTGGTTCTTTGAGAAGATGAACAAAATTTATAAATCTTCAGCCAGAATCATCTAGAAACAAAAAGAAGGCTCAAATCAATAACATTAGAAATGAAAAATAAGTTACAATGGACTCCAAAGAAATAAGAAAAAGACCCCAGGAGACTACTGCAGGCAAGTGTGTGCCAGCAGAATGGAGAACCTGGACAAAAGGGACAACCTCTTAGAAAAGCACAGTCTTCCAGGACTGAACCAGAAGAAGTGGAAAATATGAACAGACCAGAGACAGGTACCAAAACTGAAACTGTGATTAAACAGCTCTGAGCACACAAAAGTGCATGGCCAGACAGCGTCACAGGCATTCTGTCAAACATTTAGAGAAGAGTTCACGCCTGTGCTTCTGAAATTCCCCAGAACACTGCAGCGCAACGAACACTGCCAGTCATTCTGTGAGGCCACCATCACCCTGATGGTAATAGCAAAAGCAGACAGAGATATCACAAGAGAAAATCACAGGTCAGTATCACTGATGAACATAGGCATGGAAATCCTCAACAAAACACTGGCAAACTGATTCCACCAATACATTAAAAAGGATCATATAGCATGATAAGTGGGATTTATCCTAGGGTTGCAAGGATTTTTTAATATCCACAAAACAGTCAGGGTGATACATCACAGTAAGAAACTGAAGAACACTTTTGACCAAATTCAACAGTCATCTACGATAAAAACTCTCTAGAAAGTGAATATAGAAGGAATCTACTGCAACATAGTAAATAACATGAAACAAACCTACTGCTAACATCATACTCAACAGTGAAAAGCTGAGGAGTAAGAAACTGAAGAACACTTTTGACCAAATTCAACAGTCATCTACGATAAAAACTCTCTAGAAAGTGAATATAGAAGGAATCTACTGCAACATAGTAAATAACATGAAACAAACCTACTGCTAACATCATACTCAACAGTGAAAAGCTGAGGCGGCTCCTCTAAGATAAGGAATGGGACGAGGCTGCCCACTTTTGCCACTGTTACTGAACAGGGTTTTGGAAGTTCTAGCCGTGGCAATCAGAGAAGAAAAAGAACAAAAGGAATCCAAATTGGAAAAGAAGTAAAACTCTGCAGATGACAGGACACTATAGGGGACCAGAAAACCACCAGCGGTCATCAAGGAATGTGGTAAAGTTGCAGGATACAAAATTAACACACAGAAATCCATTGATCATGTACATTAAAAACAAAAGATCAGAAAAAGAAACACTCCCACCCAAAGCAATCTACAGATTGAATGCAATTCCTATTATATTATTAATAGCATTTTCCACAGAACTAGAACAAAAAGTTCTAAAATTTATATGAAAACACAGAATACCCCAAATACCCTAAGAAATACTGAGAAAGAAAAATGGAGCAGGAGGAAATCGGACTCCCTAATCAGACTAGACTACAAGGCTACAATCAGTGTAGTACAGTACTGGTACCAAAACAAATACACATCCACGAACAGGCTAGAAAGGCCAGGAATAAATCCACACAGATATGGTGAGCTAACACGACAAAGGAGGCAAGGATATGCAACATCCTTGAAATAAAGTCTCTTCATAAATAGCGCTGGAAAACCTGGACAGCTATGTGTAAAAGAATGAAGTTAGAACATTCTTTAACACCATAGACAAAAATAAACTCGAAATTGATGAAAGACCTAAAGGTAAGACAACACCCTGTTTCCTTAGAGGAAAGCAGAGGCAGGACACGGTTTGACATAAATCACAGCAGTATCTTTTTCCATCTTTAGAGCAATGACAGTAGAAACAAATGGGACCTAATTAAACTTAAAACCTTTTGAACAGTAAAGCAAACCATAAAGAAAACAAAAAGGCAACCCACAGAATGGGAAAAAATATTTGCAAAGGAACTGAAAAGGAACTGATCTCCAAAATATACAAACAGCGCATGCAGCTCAATATCAAAAAAGCAAACAAGCCAATCAAAAAACGGGCAGAAGACCTAAATAGACATTTCTCCAAAGACATCCAGGTGGCTAAGAGGCACATCACTGATTATTAGAGAAATACAAATCAAAACTATAACGAGACACCCACCTCACACTGGTCAGAATGGTCATCATGAACAGTCGCAAACGATAAATGCTGGAGAGGGTATGGAGAAAAAGGAACCCTCCTACACTGTTGGTGGGAATGTAAATTGGTACAGTACCAACTTACAGCATGTACCAATTTACAGAATGTAAATTGGAAAACAGTATGGAAGTTCTGCAAAAAAAACTGAAAAGTTTTAAAAACGAAAAAGAGCAATCCCACTCCTGGGAAACGGAAGGAAACTGTAATTCAGAAAGATGTATGCAGCCAAATGTTCACAGCAGCACTATTGACAGTAGCGAAGACATGGAAGGAACCTACATGTCCACTTAACGGAGGAATGGATGAAGGAGATGTAGCACATAAACAAGGGAATATCACTCAACCATAAAAATGAAACATGCCACTTCCAGCAACATGGATCAGCCTGGAGATTATCACACTACGTGAAGTCAGTCAAATAAAGACAGATACCATATGATGTTGTTTACATGCAGAATCTTTAAAAAAAAAATGATAGAAATGAACTTCTTGACAGAAACAGATTCAGGCTTAGAAAACTCTATGGTCGCCAGCCGGTAAAGGTGGGGAGTAGGGATAAATTGAAATAAGCGTGAATTAATAAGGACCTAGCAAATAGCACAGTGAACTTTATTCAATATTCTGTAATAACCTAACTGGGAAAAATTTTTAAATGCACGTGTGTGTGTATATATATAACTAAATCACTTTGTTGCACACCTGAAACTAAATCAACATAAGTATAGTTCAATATGACATATAAAAAAGCGTCCTAAGTGATTCTAATAGAGGACTTTGTAACACAGAGTTTAAAAACAAGCTTTTTTTGCTTTGGCCTGAGTGTTTTCAGCTGACTGGTTGGACTGGCTCTTGGGGGCGGGTCTGGTTACAGTCAATGTGCTTGGCAGCTCTGTGACCTTGGATGGAAACTTAACTTCCTGGATCCTTCTCTCTACAATCAAGATGCTATGAAGACTGGACAGGCTGAAGTGGTGGGGGTGGGGCAGAGGCAGCCAATGACTGACCCTGCAATTGTAGCCCACCAGGCTCCTCTGCCCACGGGATACTCCAGGCAAGAATAGTGGAGCGGGTTGCCATGCCCTCCTCCGGGCATCTTCCTGAGCCAGGGATCGAACCCGCGTCGCCCATGTCTCCTGCATGGACAGGCAGGTTCTTTACCACCGCCGCCAAGGGGACCCGTGTTGAGCAGCTGACACCTGATGAAGGCTCTTTGGCCTGCATCTGGGTCTCACAGTCGGCCCCAGGAGGCAGCCAGTGGTACTATTTTATTATTCCCATTTTGTAAATGAGAAAACTGAATCTCAGAGAGGCAAGCTACTTGTCCAAAGATAAGCAAAACAAATGGCAAAGTCAGAAGCTTTGGACGCAAAGCCAGCGCTCTTTCTGCCACTGCGGCGTCGCCTCCGTCAGCCAGGCAGTTTTATACCCCTCGCCTCTCCGGACACTCGAGAGAGCCCAGTAAAGGGGCAGTGGGAGCCCTCTGATAGCGAGAAACCGGTGCTGCTAACTGGGGACCTCTGCGCCCTCCCACTGGGGAGCCCGGGCTGGGCCCTCACTGCTCTGGGCTTAAGCCGGAAGCCACCGGCCTGTCTGCCCCCCGCCGGGCTGCCAGGAGAGTCCAGCTGGTGGCCGTGCCTCCCGGGGTGTTGTCTGAGGCTTCACTCCTCTGCCCTCCCTCCCCCTGCCCTTGTTCCTCATTACTGTTCAAGCTGGCGCGTTTACAACACAGCCAGTGATCTCCTCGGTTCAGCGTTTCACGGGATGGAGGCGCAGAGAAGGGAACCTTTAAAATAGGTTCCAAGGAGAAAGAGGCATTCAGTAAAAGTGACGAGCGTGGCCATCACACTTCCGAACCTTCGTACCTCTTTCCTCCCAGTGGGCAGAGTACCCATTTGTATTTCCCTGACCTGCAGCCACAGCGTGGCATATCTGGGGTCCTCCTCCACACTTCCAGCCCCCCGCCCCCGATGCCTGGAAGCCCCCGCCAGAGCGGCTCGATCACTAGGACGCAGCCTCCCCCAACCAAACTGACTCGAGACAAACTTCCTCAACATTCTGCCTGCGTCTCCCGTGACGACCTCGTTTGTGAGATGGTCTGGTGGGTACACAGGGTTTGGAATCAGTTCCATAGCAGAGTCCAGGGCTGGACGTGGAAGGTCCTTAGCGAGCGGGGTGGAGAGTCCTGTGCAACTGATCAAGGCACAGTGTCGGCCCACCAGTGGCATGATGCCAGCCACCCCACTGGACCAGTGCCTCTGGCGGGGGGATCCCGGCAGGACTTAGCACCAGTGGAGCGAAGAGCCACTCAGCGTCCAAGCTGGCCAGAGATGCAAGTACGGGGGCTGCCCCACAACTGGGAAACCGCTGGGTTTAGCAGCAGTTCAGAAAAGTGACGCACCCGACCCCATAGCCCCCTGATTTCTGGCCCAGTACCAGCCTTGCCTCACACTGCAAAGCGCTGAAGCCAAACCCCGGCAGGCAACGCAAGGCCGTGCCCNTGTTCTGAGCGGCGTGGCTCAGGCACAGGCATTTCCCTTGTTTCTGATGGAGGGTCAGCCAGAATGCCTTCTGGCACCTCCCTGACCTGGTGGAGGTGGGGGGGCAGGCTTCCTGCTGCCCCGGGTGACTCCCCAGGGGAAAGCGGCTCTTGGTGCAGAGGGGAAACTAGGCTGCGTCAGTCCAGTCACCCGCTTACAGGCCAACAACTCCATTCTTGGTGCTTCCTCAGTGCCCTGAACCTCAGTGGGGAGCCTCAGGATGGCGCCCAGGGAAGGTGGCTGAGTGGACGCTGACTGGCTCTGGGCCGGCCCAGCCCTGGTGTTCGTCCCTGCTCAGCCCGGCGTGAGCCCCTTGGGCAGCCGGTCGCAACCCCTGAGCCTTGGTTTTTGTGTCTGTCAAGTGTGGAAAACAACAGTGGTTGAGAAGAAACACAGATGAGCTGACACCGGGAAGCAGGAGGTCAGTGCGCGGCAAGGAGGACTTTTCCTGCACAGAGAGCTGGACTCAGTGTGAATGGCGTTCAGGGCCTGGCATGCAGCGCCGTGCCTGGTGAGATCTGTGCTCCGAAGATTTCAAGGAGTCAGTGTATGAGTGTGAAAATAAAGAGCATATGTAGATACCAAAGGCCAGTGTGGGTGTTTACAGATAACAGAGGCATTCTCCTAGTTTCACAATTGGCTCACTTGAAACGTGGACGTGTTTTCTAGCCTGTGTTGTCATTCCTTAATCCCCTAGTGAGGCAGCTGACCTCGACTTAAACTTGGCCCTCTTCCCACCTCTACTTTCTCATGAAGAGTCTGGGTGGGTTGGGAAGTGATTACACCCAGGGCATACATCCAGCATGAATGCCAGCATTAAAAATGCAATTTTGCTTAAGTAAAATATTAGCAAACTGAATCCAACAGCTCATAAAAGGATCATACACTATGATCAAGTAGGATCCATTCCAGGTTCACAAGGATGGGTCAACATATGCAAACTGGTCAGTGTGGTACCCCATATCAACAAAGGACAGAAACCATCTGATCACTTCAGTAGACGCAGAAAAAGCATTTGATCAAATTCAACACCCATTCATGATGAAAATTCTCACCGAAGTGGGTACAGAGGGAACATATCTCAATGATAAAAGCCATCGATGACAAACCCAGCATAATACTCAATAGTGAAAAGCTGAAAGCCCTCCCACTAAAACCTGGAACAAGACAAGGATGCCCACTCTCACCACTTCTATTCGGCATGGTATTGAAAGTCCTAGCCATGGCAATCAGGCAAGAAAACGAAATAAAAGGCATCCAAATCAGAAGGGAAGAGGTAAATTCATCATATACGGGTGACATAACATAGACAGCCCTACACATTCCACACAAAAGTGTCAGAACTGATCAACTGAACCCGTCAAAGTAGCAGGACACAAGGCTGACATACAGAAATCTGTTGGATTTCTTGCCATTTGCATCAACATGGATGGACTCAGACATCGTCCTGCTGAGTGAAGTAAATCAGCCAGAGAAGGAGAACTATCGTATAACATCCCTGAGGTGTAGAATCCAAAAAGAAATGATATGAATGAACTTAGAAACAAACTCACAGGCTTGAGAGAATGAACCTTGGGTTGCTGGAGAGAAGGGCAGGGAGGATGGAGGGAAGGGACAGTTGGGGAGTTTGGGATGCACATGTACACAGGGCTGTGTTTAAATTGGATAATCGACTAGGACCTGCTCAGTGTTATGTGGCTGCCTGGATGGGAGGGGAGTTTGGAGGAGAACCATCCACAAAGACAGACTCAAAATGGCTTAAAGACTGAAGCACAAAACATAACCCAACATAAAGTACCAAAAAAACTCACAGAAAAGAACACTGGCAAAATGTTCTCTGACATAAATTGTGGCAAGATCTTCTTAGTCTCCCAACGCAAAATAAATAAAAGCAGAACCCAGATGGCGGAAGGTAGGCTATGGAGCTCACCCATCTCCACAAATACATCAGAGATACAAGTGGAGTGATTGGCAGAGAGCATCACTAAATGCTGGCCGAAGACCTCCGACCTCCGAAAGGGAAAGGAAACCTTCACCCACACAGAAGGAGCATAAAGAGTGATATCTTCACAAATGGAACCCTACAAAACAATAAAGAAAGAGTAAACTGTTGAGTCCTGCCCCAGGCCAAGGTGCGAGTTCCTGTATCAAGACCGCAGAAGCGGAGCCCGGAACCAAAGACACCCCCAAAGCTATTTGAGCCCCTTTGTAACCATTGCCAAAAGCCCCTGATCATCCCTGACAAGCTTCCTGCCTTCAAATTGGCAAATATGCCCACTCCAGTACACACACTATTAGCCCCCTAACCAATCACCTAATGCTAGCCTTCCAGCAGGAATTTTCTTTGTCTTGAGCCTATAAACTCACAAAATTGGCAGTTAACTCAGGAGAACCATCGACTATCCCTGGCCTGTCAGGTCAGCCCGCTGCGCTTGCCATGCCCACATCGTCTCTGCTCTTTGTTCCTAATAAATTCACTCCCCTCTGCAACACTGTGTCTGGAAATTCTTTTCCAACCTGCGCTCAGATTGCCCCAACAATGGATGCCTCATGGAAAAAAGGATGTTGAGAGTCAGATGCCACAAGAGAATACATACTCAGTGATTCTAATTATATACATTTCAACACAGAGAACATGTGGTGATCGGAGTCAGAATAGTGGGTACTGATTGCATAGTGTTAATCAGACAGGTGAATTCCATTTTTAAAAATACATCAGGCTGACCATGTAAGATTTGTGCACTTAACTGTAGGGGTGTTACATTTAAGCAAAAATTTTAATATTTTGGTTTTCACTAATATCTAGACAAACCGAAGTTCTCTTCAGTCAGGAATAACATCCACGATGCAGTGAATTCAATTATAAATACACTGTGCCTTTTTATCTGATGAGAATCACATGAATATTTATGAAAACTCATTTCTTTCTAGGACACAAATGATTTCCAACTTCTGTCCTCCATAACTTCCATAGACTAAATTTTGATCATTTTTTAACAAGACACGTGCAGTCCAGTGTTTGCTGCAGCACTATTTACAATACCCACAACGTGGAAGAAACCCTGAATGTCCACCGTCAGAGGCTAGCAATGAAAGATCGGAAAGAGAACTTGAGATGATGAGATTGTTTCCCATGGCAACAAAAAGAAAAGAAAGGTCCACTGCCAGAGGAATGGATAGAGAAGATGTGGTACATAACACAAGGGAATATTACTCAGCCATGAAAAGAATGGAATGCCATCTGCAGCCACAGGGGTGGGCCTGGAGACCGTGACACTGAGCAAAGCGAGCCAGACACAGAGGCCGACGTGATGGCACGCATGTGGGGTGGAGCCAGAACCACCGGTGCAGACGGACCTACAGAACAGAAGCCAGGTCACAAGTGTGTAAGACACATTGAGAGGGTGAGGGAGGGATAAACGCAAAGACGAGGATGGAAACACACACTAGTATACATAAAACTGATAACCAATAAAGCCTGCTGTGAAGCCCAGGGGACCCTACTCAGAGCTCTGTAACGGCCTAATGGGGAAAGAATCTGAAGATAAAGGCGGCTCTGTGTCTATGTGCAACTGAGTCACTTTGCTATACACCTGAAACTAACACAACACTGTAAATCCACTACACTCCAGTGATTTAAAATACTGTGATTTGCAGCAACATGGATGGTCCTAGAGATTATCATACTTACTGAAGTCAGTCAGAGAAAGGCACATATTATATTGTATCACTTAAATGTGGAATCTGAAAAAAGAACACAAATGGACTTACTGACTCTCAGACACAGAAGAAAATTATGGTTACCAAAGGAGGTGGTGGGGAGGGACAGATTTGGAGTACGGGATTAACAGATACACACTGCTGCTGCTAAGTCACTTCAGTCGTGTCCGACTCTGTGCGACCCCATAGACAGCAGCCCACCAGGCTCAGTTACACACTGCTGCTGCTGCTGCTGCTAAGTCACTTCAGTCGTGTCCGACTCTGTGTGACCCCAGAGATGGCAGCCCACCAGGCTCCCCCATCCCCAGGATTCTCCAGGCAAGAACACTGGAGTGGGTTGCCATTTCCTTCTCCAATGCAGAAAAGTGAAAAGTGAAAGTGAAGTTGCTCAGTCGTGTCCGACTCTTAGCAACCCCATGGACTGCAGCCTACCAGGCTCCTCCATCCATGGGATTTTCCAGGCAAGAGTACTGGAGTGGGGTGCCATTGCCTTCACCCAGTTACACACTACCATATATAAAATGAATAAACAGCAAAGTTTCACTATATAATACAGGAACGATATTCAGTATCTTGTAATAACAATGGAAAACTACCTGCAAAAGAATAGATTTATATATATGTGTATGTATATGCAGTCATATATATATATATATAACTGAATCACTATTGTACACCTGACACTAACATGATATTATTTGTTTTTTAATTGGAGTACAGTTGCTTTACAATATTGTGGTCGTTTCTGCTGTACAACAAAGCTAACACAATATTATAAATAAACTCTTAAAAAAATGCACTTTGATCCTCTTTGGCCTGTGTTACTCAGGTAAGCAACATTTATTGAGTACCTACTGTGTTCCTGCCACTGCCCAGTGCTGGAGGTACCGTGTAAATGAAACCATATCCTTGTGCTCAGGTAACTTGCTTTCAAGGTGGGGTTCAGACCAAAAAAAGGGACAAACAAGAAAATGTCAAGCTGCGGTGAACATTCTGATGAATGCAAGCCTGGGCAAGAGAGGGGAAGGCTCGGGACCTCAGGAAGGGTGGAGAGTGAGGAGGTGACATCTTCGGGAGGCTGGAGTGGTGGGGAGGAGAGCATTCCAAAGTGAGGACAGCTAGCGCAGAGGCCCAGGGTAGGGTGCAAGGCGGCCACTGGGTGAAGGCTGGGCGTGAGTGAGACAGAAGCAAGTGGGGCAGGCGGCCTGCGTGTCCTGGGAGCTTTGGCCAGACCGCCATTCTGGAGCCACGTCAACTTACAGGGTCCCAGATTTGCCCATGTTAAACAATCTTCCAGAAACAAGATGCATTCCTTTTACTTCTTCTTCCTAATTGTTTCTTAACGTCCCCGTGAGTGGCGCCTCTCCCAGCTTCCCGTCCTGCTGTGGCCTAACTTGATGAGATCTGACGCTGGGAGACTCTAGCCAGGTTCTTGTCCCACCACTCTTCGCTGTCACTGGTCCTCCCCACATGTCCCGCTGTGCAGACAACTAGTATTGGCGGCGGCACTTCCCAGGGCCCACAGTGTCCTCCGACAAGTGACGAGCAACACGGATGCTGGGCAGGAGGACCTGCTGAGTGTCTGCTCACCGCCCGGGGCAGAGCCACCCCCAGCCCATCTCAGCCCCGAGGAGCCGGCCGCGGCCGTCCAGCCCCACTGTGTGTCCCCTTTATCAGAGGCTTCTGATGGCAGCACCAGAGCAATCGAGAGCCAAGGACAGTCGGGCAGGAAACACCCCCCCACCCCGCTGCCCCCCAGGTTGGGCGCCTTTTCCCCAGGCAGTTGGGACCCACCGCACTTCCTCCACTAAAGCGCTTCTTCCAGTGCAGCCTGCGTGCGGACCCCTCAGGCTCTCTCACCGACCGTCAGCGGAGGGCAGGGCCTCACCCTGTGCTTCTTAGTATCCTGTGCCCGTACCAGCTGCTCAGCCCTACTGCTGACTTGCAGACAGCAGAGATGTGGATATCCCGGAACTTGGGACAGCACCGTCTTGCTGTGTGTGTGCACACACGTGTGAGCATGTAACTGTGTGAAGTCAACACCCACCATTTCCCAAGCCATACCTCATCAGTAAGAAATTATGCTACGTCTTATAATGAGATGCCATCAATACCATATCTATTGATTAACCTAAAGAAACATGTCTACTGCATATTTGGTGAAAAATCAAAGGGGAACATCATACATAATCCGAGTCCTCTATCTTTTTTCCCCTCCAAGATAAAGTTAGTGTATGCACAGAGAACTAATCTGCCGGCATATACACCCAACTGTTAACAGAGGTCAGTTCTAGACCAACGTATCTCAGATGTCATTACTAGCCTTCACTGGGCACGAGTGTTACAGTCAAACTACTGGGCCAGGTTTCTGGATTTCTATTTTAGAACCTAAGAGGGAAGGGCCTAGGAATCTGGAATTTTAGTAAGTTCCCCTGGGAGTCTGTTTATATTCAAGAGTCTGAGAACACTATTCTGCAGCATAAAATTATAGGCCTTTCTCTTTTGTCCCAGTATTTCTATAATGTTTATGCCTTAAAAAAAAAAAAAAAAGGCATATATTGCCTTTGTTATCAGAAAAAAAACAAGATGAAAAATATGGGAAAAGAGCAAGCTTTTCCAATCATAGTTAAAATTCACATCTGGTTCAGTCATGTACATTTTACATACTGAAAAATAGAGGCCTTTTGGTCAAATGAGCCTGTTAAGAGTGTACTCCAGGCAGTGGCCAGATTCAACCCAAGATGCTGCCTCCTGCCCTGGTCTGTGTGGCTTTCCCATTCTCCCATACAGCAGGACTCCAAAATACAGGGGCCTGAGGACTGGAGTTTTTGCTCAGTCCCATGGAGGACCTGAGGGGGATTCCAGAGGCTGAGCACACCTCTCCCACACTCCCTTTCCTGTCCCTCTGAAATCTGTTTTCTTGGGAAATAGATGAGCTAAAAAGAAGGTGGGTAGTGAAGACCTATCTGAGCCACCAGGGAAGCGTGAGGAACAGTCCATGGGGTCACAAAGAGTCGGATACGACTGAGCAGCTAACACTTTCACTAGTCTAAGGCCAGGAGAGGCAGGCCTGAGTGGGAGCTGAGGAATTTTCCTACATCTGTAGTGGGCTGGGGCTGCAGCTTGCACTGCTGCTGCTGCTGCGAGGCCGCTTCAGTCGTGTCCGACTCTGTGCGACCCCAGAGACGGCGGCCCACCAGGCTCCCCATCCCTGGGATTCTCCAGGCAAGAGTAGTGGAGTGGGGTGCCATTGCCTTCTCCAGTGCATGAAAGTGAAAAGTCAAAGTGAAGTCGCTCAGTCATGTCTGACTCTTAGCGACCCCATGGACTGCAGCCCACCAGGCTCCTCCATCCATGGGAGTTTCCAGGCAAGAGTAGTGGAGTGGGGTGCCATTGCCTTCTCCAATTCATGAAAGTGAAAAGTGAAGGTGAAGTTGCTCAGTCATGTCCGACTCTTTGCAAACCCATGGACTGCAGCCTACCAGGCTCCTCTGGGATTTTCCATGGGATTTTCCAGGCAAGACTACTGGAGTGGGTTGCCACTGCTTGCACTAAAAACTCCAAAAACCCCTTTTCCTTTGATCTTTTGACCCCACCCCCACCCCCAAGCAGACAGATGCCTGGAACAGCTTATCTGAGCCCACAAACACCAGACAAGAAGTTTCCATGGCAACTGCAAACTTCCTCAGCTCTGTATTCAGTCTAAATCTGCAAGGCCCCCTTTCAAGGCCTCAGTGAGGTGTCTGAGAAGCCACCCACGAAACAGCCTTAGGATCCAATCTCCCCCCCACCCACCCCCACCACC